>CM076583.1:266839785-267439785 GCA_034641835.2 Pinus albicaulis
GAATGATTTATTTTAGTCGTTCTTCTACCTACATGCACCACCTGTACAATTTGGATGATTATACAACTAATAGTACACTTCCCTTTAATTCCAATCTCAACTAGGTCTTTCTTAGAACTGACATGCATTAGTTATTTACTAGTGAATCATTACTTATATTATTGATTACTACATTTTAATTTATTTCAATTTGATTCACTTGACATCTCACTAGTTCCTCCATTAGTTAGAACTAGTTTTACTCATTTTAACTGAGATAAATTAAGTTAATTAATTACAACTCAAAACAAACTCAATGAAGTTGCTAAAAAGTAGTAGAAACTTTACATGCCTCTAGTTTTACTTTTAACTCGAATTAACTAAACTAACTAAGTCTTTGTGATTATTTAACTTGTGCAAACTATCATGTGATGTGGAATTACAATTTTTTTCTAATTTAATTAAGAGAAAATTAAATTGGAAACCTCTTATTGTTGTCATTTTCAATGTTTCTTGTTGCAAATTTCAACAAGAAAAGAATTGAACTCTATCATGATTCAGTACCTTTGGAATGTTTTACATGCAAGTCTTCGCTCTATTGTTGTTGCTACTTAAAATTATAAAACTAAAAAGCATCCAAACTTAATCAATTGTGATCAATATGATGCATATTTAACCAGAGTCTCTCAATGCTACATGTTACTGCACTATCTACTGAAAAGGTTGTGTTGTTGTTGACTCTACATTGTGCCATATTCACTGCTACCAACTCTGCTTTGTGCTCCCCAGTATCTGACTGCTGCTAGTCTATGGGTCTATCACTTTGTCATTTGACTGCATCACTATCACCGATCCATCCTACTACTGTGTGTTGTGGGCCCTTGTAGCATGGTAATGATCCATGAGACAAGACATATCAATGGACCCTTACCAAATTTATCCACTCTCGAAACTATTGCTTCACATAGCCCCACCTCTCACTTGGAGGTATGGCTGCACGTGCTCCCTCTGCCAACTTTTCTCGAAATCCCCCCTAATAGATGTCTTTCTTAAGCGAAGGCCTTCACTTTTTCTTCTCTCTGCCTTTATAATTTTGGCTGCTCCACAACTTGTTGAGACTGATTATGAGGTTGCATGTTCAGAGGTAATTCATGCTCCCTCTCAACCACCATGTCTCTATCCTTTTCCTTGCTCCTCAAATCTTTGCATGCATCTTTGACCTCAAGAGCATACATGTTCTTCACTCACACATTGATTTTTTTCACTTTTTTTGTGGAGATGTGTCTAAGGAAAACCTCTTTTTTTTTTAAATATCACTTCATAACCACGTTTTTCCAATACCATGATGGAAATAAGTTTCTTCTTTAGCCCCGAAAGAGACAATACATTTGTGAGTCTCAAAAGGGAGCCAGACTCCCTCTCAAAGGTAAAAATACCAATTTAGATCGTGCTATACCTTCCATCATATCCAAACTCTATGTCATATTTGAGGTATTTCTCCTCCAATTCACTGAAGATATCTCTATTCCTCATCATATGGAACGAGGAACCACTATGAAGATACAACATGTATCCCATTAAAATGATGTTAATGAATTCAATGATATTAAAATAAAACTTAAATTGCGAATCTAGAGGTTCATCTACTACTACAACTACAGGCTCCTTACTTGCCTTCTTCTATGGACATTTCATGGCATAGTGCCCGAACTCGTGAAAATGACAACACTTGATGTTGGAATATTATTTATTCTTTCCCTCTTCGCCTTGGGAATTCTTCCCCTTTACTTTATTTCCTTTTATGAATAATGCAAAATATTCTTCTTTATCTTTGGAAAAGGTCTGGTCTTTGGTGTTCTGCCGAATATCTTCTTGTACCAAGTTGGACCACAATCACTCCCACTCTGGTAGCTTCACCCTCCCATTTACTGAATCATGATAATTGTGTCATCTCTTGGGAAGATCTAAAAGTGCTAGGCTCACTATATCATCATCGGGAATAGTAACACCAACACTTCCAAGCTCATCTCAACATTGAGTGTAATTTGTCAAGTATTTTGGTTTTGTTTCGCCATCCTTCATCTTGATTTTTATGAGTTTGTCCTTTAGCACCAACTTATTGTGGTCACTGATGTTATGAAACAAATATATTAATTCCTTCCACATAGAATATGGAGTTTCCTTTCCATGGAGGTTCGATACAATATGATCTCGCACTCCTAATAAAATTCCTTCTTGATACATTCTTCTTCCATGCATCAAGATTTTGAACATATGTTGTTTTGGGCATGGGAATATCATTGTCTATGAATTCCCTCAACCCTTTTACCTCCAACACTAGCTCCATCATGTCCTTCCAAGCTATATAATTCAAACAACCCTCAAGGGCCTATACGAGTCTCAATCCACATAAAGACATCATGATCTGTTGCTAGTCCTGAAGAATAAATTTGGAAATTCAATTCAACTGTTCAAAAAAAAATTATATTCTTTTCTTCTATAATATTTCCTACTCTAATACCATGTAGAAAATATGCATATATTCAATTGATCTTATAATATTCGAAAAAAAAATACTTGAATCTATTCTACAAATTGTGGAAACAAATTACGATCGCACAATTACATGAAAAAGAAAGAGAAAGTATTTCAATCACACAACACAAATATTTATCTACGGAAAGCCTCAGCTAAAAACCCCGCTATCTGTATATATTGCATAAGTCAAGAATATGAAACAATAAAATTCTTCTCTCAAGCTTGAGATATTTCTACACTATATTTGACTACCTCACTACCAACCCATGCACAAGTTTCTCTTGGCACACCTTTCTCTCACAAACTCCATGCAAAAACTTGTGCTTCTTATTGCTTTCTCTCACCACTCATGCTTACCAAAATAATGAATAAACGCGTGCCTTCATTCCTCCTTTTAAATCCAATTCAAATGGTTAAAATAAATGAGTTCTCTAATTAAGGAATGCTTTATTTTAGGTCTTCTTCTAACTTCATGCACCACCTGTACTTACCAAAATATTGATTAAACTTGTGCCTTCATTAATCCTTTTAAATTCAATTTGAATGGTTAAAATAAATGAGTTCTATAATTAAGGAATGATTTATTTTAGGCCTTATTTTGACTGTATGCACAACGTGTACAATTTGGATGATTATACAACTAATAGTACACTTCCCTTTAACTCCAATGTCAACCATGTTTTTCTCAGAATTGACATGCATGAGTTATTTATGAGTGAATTATCAGTTATCTGAATTATCACTGTATGTTAATAAAATCTAATTTAATTCACTTGACCTCTCACTGGTTCCTCCATTAGGTAGAACTAATTAAACTAATTTTAATTCAAATAAATTAAGTTCATTAATTACAACTCAAAATAAACTCAATCAGGGCTCCTAAAAAGTAGGAGACACTGTATATGCATCTAGTTTGACCCTCAACTTGAATTAACTGAACTTAATAAGTCTTTTTTACTTAGTTAACTCGTACAAGCTGTCATGTGATGTGGAATTACAATTTCCTTGTAATTTAATTAAGGAAAAAATAAATTAGAAGCCTATTCTTGTTACCATTTTCAATATTTCTTGTTGCAAATTTCAACATAATAAGGAATTGAATCTAAATTGAATCATTTTTTATTCTTAGTAACTACTTACATGTATTCCTATTAAATGGAAAAAATATGATAACACATCTGTTATTTATATATTTGTGCAAGGGGAGCAAGAAATAATAACAACCATGAAAGTAGCTAAAAATAACATCTTTTAGGTATTGTACATAAATTGAAACGACAATATGAAAAGAATACTAATTTGTATTGGAATTGTCTATAATTTTTAGAAACAAGAAAATTCACTACAACCAAAATAGTGCTTATTATTAAAATATTAAAATATAATTTTCATGCCGTAAGGCGTTATTATTTGAAAACAACTTTCCTAGTTGCCACTCTGTCTGTGTTTATGCCATTGGATGAAATGTTAGACGATTGAAATGTTTTATACCATTAGATCCAATGCATCCTTCAACCTAAATAACTAAATAACTCTCTATATAATATATCCCTGCTATCCCTTCATAGATTTCAATATTCCTGGGTCTGTTCTCTTTGTTTCCAAAACCAGCGATACATTTGCTGAAATCTGCAATTTATTTTCGTTAAGCCCTTCCATTGGAGTAGTTCACTTTGTTCATGGCTCCCATGGTGTCAATATTGTCTGTGTTGTATTTCCATCCAAAGAAACCCAGAGAATTTTCCATGGGCTCGGTCTTGCACTCCATTACAGCAGAAGCAGGAAAATAAACAATTTCTTGATAGCTTTAACTACTTATTCCCTCCATATTTTGCAGAAAAGGGTTTCTCATTGCACACCTAAGGAACGGCCCAAGGCTGAAGAGGAGAGCACTTAATTTTTTGTTGAATGAAGATCGCGAGGCTTCGGGAAAAAGAATCTCGAAGTCCATTGGAAAGAAATGTTGCCGTTTTATAGAGTTTACATTATTACTTTTAGATGAGTGGCTTAAGATTTCATATCCACTAGGGTCCTTATTATCGTTTGAGTTATGGTAAATCGTATGCTAATTTTCCTTTTGCCCATTTTATTTTACATTGCTGGCTTTAAATTAGCTTCTGGAATTTCAGAATTTCCGTTTCTAGTGATTATAATGCATTCCCAAATTAGTTTTTGGATGATCCACCATTTGGCCTTTTTTTTATCTCCTATGGAAGGTGATCTCAATATGGCTAATTTCAATTTGTAATTTTTTTAAGTTCTTCCTGTGATTAAGAACCGAAATGAGGTGAGAGAAAATGTTAAAAAAAATTCACCCTGTTCTCGTATTCATACTCATACTATACCTAAATCAATTGAGCAATATTAAAATTGGAGAAATATTAAAACCCAAATCAATCGAGTAATATAAAAAAAGAGTAAAATTTTGAAAAATTCTTTTTAAATGCAAAGTAAGGAACCATCTTATTCATTTCAAGAAAATCAAAGCAGATTTCATGACTTTTCTCTTAAAGAATTCTTAATACCTATCTTTCCCAGCCTTTTTGAATCTGCCCATGAAGAAATTGCAGATTTCATGACTTTGCTTTTAAAAAATTCTCAATACATATCTTCTGCTGTTAATTTTGTTGAGTGGTTGATATATAGTTAAATATTATTTTATTTTATGTTACTTAAATAACAAATAATTAAAATTTTAAATATAAATAACTAAGTGTTGGGAGATAGAATGGAATTCTTCAATTTTAATATTATTATTATTGTTATACAATTACATTTTATAGATATATGTTAAATAATATTTATATAACCATATATTATAGATATCAGTGTTATATCTACAAACCCATTGGATGAGAAGGCCTGATTGTATATTTTAAATATTTTTTTTTTTAATTGTAATGGTATATCAAAAAGTTGAACCTGATGGAAACAACGAAAGATCCCCTTGAAGAAGTTGAAAATTTTGTTCCTGTCAAGATCTTGAGCTTGGGCGAGTTTAACAAAGATTTCGATTTGATGGATGGAATTTATAGTGTTGCTAAAAGGTGCAATTCGGTAAAGTCTAGTTGTTTTATTCAATGATGTGGAAAGTCGATTTAGGATAGGCTTTTTTATAATAAAAATAACGTTTATGGATCCAACATTTACCATTTGTACAGAGAAAAGGTGAAGCATGCTTCATGCCATTTTGTTATACCACCATCCATTCAAGTGCGTGCTTTTTAGCTGGACACGTTTTGGTTTCCTATGTTTTTGGCATTTTTGAGAATAGTCACCTCTTATTCAATAATTAGGCCAAATGGATTTTTAGAGTTTTAATATTAAGTGAAATGTAGAGTTCAATTTTTTAATAATATTTTGAAATTAAAAAATTATAAAAAAATGTTATATAAACAAATAGCATATTATAGAATTGGATAGTGTTCCAATTTTTGTTGGAAGAATTTTTGAAAATGAGTGTAATTTTAAGTTCTTTTTACAACCTCAAAGCTTTTGTTATTTTTTTACTTTTTTATTTTTTTTGTAGTTTATACTAAATCTTATATGCACCAGTTTCGAACAACTGACCTTGCAGACGGAGTGCCTTAACAGTGTACCCAGTGCCTTGCAAAAGGAGTGCCTTAACAATACACAGTGCACCTCAACACCTACTACTCTACACTACATAAGCAAACTTGTTAATTTTAAATGTTTATATTAATATTAAATATTTGGTTAAGTAGTCATAAGTTCAACTATAATGGTCATAAATTCAATTATATTCGGAGATCATGTCAAGTTTATAAACACCTTTTTTTTAAGAAGAGATATTTCATCTTTTTTTATTTAAGAATGACGCTATGAGGATGACGCTCTGCTGGATATGGGCATTTGCAACATCACTAATAGGATAGGAGATGCATGCAAGGTCATAATTCTAACACCAACACTTCATAGCGTTTTTATTAGTAGGGAGATTATTTTTTTTATCTCATTAATGCTTTAACTATTTATATTTCCAGTTTATCTCGATGGTTTATTATATATTATATATATGGTGGCTCTTATAATTTTAGGTGCTAGGTTTATGGACATGAATAAGGTCCAAATTATTGTTATGTTTTTTTTTAGACAAATTATAGCCATGACAGGGTAGGAAAAACTAGACTTATCTATTTTATTTGAAAAAATATATATTTATATGAAATATTTTTGTAAATTATATACATGATATACTGTATGAGTTATTATTGTTTTTTTTTACGTTTATAGTATATTTAATTATATGGAATTCATTTATCTTCCATATATTTATGTTTTAATATATTTAATATTATGGATAACTGTGTTTATTTTGAAATCCTGAAATGGGTTTTTATTCACAACTCTGAAGTGACAGAGCATACAAAATTTCTACTATGGATTTGTAACTTTTAAAAGCAAAGATTTAATTATCATTATTCAAACATGTTATCTTTATTTCTTCCATGTCCATCTTGATGGTTGTATGGATTTTTAGATTAAAAAAAAAGAAAAGTAATTATCATTTATCATTATTCAAATAGGTTATCTTCATTTATTCCATGTCCATCTTGATGGTTGTTTAGCGTATGGATAATTTTTGTATTTTTTTAGAGTATTCACAACAAAATTGTTATAATCCTTTGTATACACATCTTTCAAACTATATAGAATTTTCTTTGTATTGATTAATGTTTTCTATACCTAGATGAAGTGATCTAGAAGAAATATGAAGGAATTGTACTAATAGTACCTTTGATTTTATTGTAGCACAATCTTTACCTTTGGTTGATAGTTTCTTCTTTTCAACAATTTAAAAAAAATATTAATTAGTGTTATATGCTTACGGCGTTTCCTTTGCAACATCTGGTGCAATTGCTAGTAATAAATAGATTATATATATATATATATATATATGAACTCCATGATTTTATCACACTAAAATAATATAGTATTTTTTTTATTATTTTTCAAAGACATGAGAAACATTGTTAGCATTATTTTTTTCATTATTTAGGATGATATTTAAAAAAATATTTAATTAAAAAATAAAAGTAAAAATAATAACTAGTAAAAACATCTTATTAAAATTTTCTTCATCTTTGCAATTAAAAATAATAATTTTGATTTTGATTTTAATCGATGCAAAAATAATTAAGCTGATAGAATTTTCTTTTGAATCAATTAACTTATATTTTTTTTCGACCTTTTTAATCTCGACATGACATCTATGGACATATGACTAACCTCTTATAGATTACGACATTAAGATTCCTCCAGTTAGTTTGTTGTCGGTTCCTAAAATCGTGCCTCGGGTTCCCTATATCGTCTCGCCATCGCCGACTGGTTTGGGAAACAGAACTAGTTGGACCGACAACATCAAAATTATATCTAAACAACTGAATTGGAATTGTTTCAAGTTTGGGCTATTGCCAAATCTAGGATTTGACTGCATGTTCGATCTATGCATTTTCACAGACAGTCAACAACTGAGGTTGCTTCTTGCATTTACAGTAAAGTGGTTGGTGAAGTAAGGCTTTCATACATGGGGAAATTTCTGGGAGAAGGTGTAGGTAAGTAATTATGTGGGTGGGGTCAAGATCACTTTATAAAAATCTGCGTTGTTGATTATCATGCTTACACGGTGCTATGTTAGATGATTACATGCATTTTTTTCCAAATTGAATTTTCTTTCAGGCATATTGTGAATGATAATTGCTTAACAAAATTTTGCATGGCAATAAATAAGCAAGGATGCAAAAAAGGATATTTTGGAAGGAAAAATACTAAAAATTCCTAAATTTAAAGCAATAAATCAATCTACAACTGCCTTTATGGGTATAATGTTTCGCAGCCTCAAATTTAATGTTTTTTTACCACAAAATGTTATTGAGATGGGTTATGTAGCTCTAGGAACAATGTTTGCCACCCCATGACTTGTTGAACCTCCAAAATTTATGAATCTGGCCATGGATTTTTGCAAGAATATTGCAATATATTACCAGTATTTTTTTAAAGAGAAAAAATGTGATTTTCTCTTACTGCATTATGGACACAATTTCATGTGAGTGTTGGATAGTCACAGGGTTGGACAAATTTTTTGATATTCATGATTTAATTTTCGATGACAGATTTCAATATTTTAGCCATAATTTTAAATTTATAGATAAATATTAAACTCGCTCAAGAATGTATGATCAATTTACTAACTGTGAAGATATAGAGTTGATCTTGTATGGGGTCATAGTATTAAGAATAGTATTACAATATTCTTAATGCCTACTCTTTGTGGTTGCTATTTATTTTTGCTTTCTATGGGCTGTAAATGATGGAAATTACTTTTGAAACTATTGTTCTGTTCCCCTATTCTTCCAATGGTGACCATAATGGGAGGAAGCTCAAGCTTCATTTCTTGCCCATTTGCTCAATATGTTGTCAAGAGGTTGGATAGATTGATTGTGAAGGGATCCCTATTAACAAAGCCCTCATTTTTGCAATCAACATGCTCATTAGTAAATTTAATGGGACTTGGCCCTCAATGTGTGGATAAAGATTCACAAGGCACTATCAATTCTAATCTCTTTAAATCACTTTTATTGTGGAAAAGGATTTTACTCATTCCTCATTGAGCACAAGGAGGATGGATATCTTTTAGATGAGGTCCATGATTTTTATGTCCTAATGGGGTGGTACCTCAATCACTATACTGTGACCCAGAATATAAGAGTCCAACAAAAGTACCTGTTTGGTTTTATCTCCCATTTCGTAGGAAGTTGTGCAAATTGCCTAATGGATTTTTCATGTAATTTTATGTTGCACTCTGGAAATTTCTTGTGTGGTACCAAAACTAATGAATTACAACCATAGATCTGTATTTATGGCCTGTTTAGTCTCATTGGTATTATTAGTGTTGATGCTTTTTGAAATTTTTGGTTTCTGTGTTTTTAAGAGGATATGGAAAGCATCAAAATTGTATCCAAACAACTAAATTGGGATTTTTTCGAGTTTGGGCTATTTCCAAAGCTGGGATTTGAATGCATGTTTGATATAGGCCTTTTGATGGTTAGTGACCAGTTCCGGTTGCTTCTTTCATTTACAGTAAAGTGGCTGGTGAAGTAAGGTTTTCATACATGGGGCAATTTGTGGGACAAGGTGTAAGTAAGTAATTATCTTGCTGGAGTTAAAATCACTTTCAAAAAATTCGCGCTATTGGTTCTCTTGCTTACACGATGCTATGTTAGATGATTCCAGGCATTTATTTCCAAATTGAATTTTCTTTCATGCCTATTGTAAATGATAATTGGTCAAGAAAATGTTGCATGACAGTCAATCGAAAAGGGTGCCAAAAAGGATATTTGGGAAGGAAAAATACTCAAAATTCATAAATTTACAACAATAAAGAAATATGCAATTAAATTTATGGTTTTAATGTTTTGCATCCTCAAACTTAAAGGATTTTTTTTGTCGCAAAATGTTATTGGAATGGTTTATGCAGCTCTAGGAACATTTTTTGCAGCTCCATGACTTGTTTAACCTCCAAAATTTATGAATCTGGCCATGGATTTTGGCAAGAATATTACAAGGGATTACTAGTATTTGTTTTTAAGAGAAACAATGTGATTTTCTGTGACTGCATTGTGGACATAATTTCATGCGAGTGTTTGATAGTAACAAGCTTGGAAAAACATTTCTAGCTAGTGCACGACTTTCCATATAGGTCATGTGATTTCCTACAAGAAATAACAGTTGTTGAGTTGGCCTCGATTTTGCAGCCGGGGCACACAATTTTCTAGCAAGGGCATGCGATTTCTGGGGAGTTTTTACGAGTTACAAACTCAGAATTTCCTCTGAGTGTTTGCATCTCTTGGATTTGGACACAATTTTCCATTTAGTGCACATAATTTTCCATCTATGGCATGTCATTTCCCATTAATAATAACAACCGTTGACTTAAACCCAATTTTCCAGCTTTAACACATGAACTTCTAGCAAGGGCATGTGATTTCCGGGATGTTTTTAACAGTCACAAAGTCTATTTTTTTTGTGATGATTCCGGCAATAATATGCAATTCAAAAAAAATAACACTGAAATCTCTCTATTTTTTATTACTCTTTTTCTCTTTTTAGTTGCATTATTTGGCCAATAGTTTTCAATATTTCAAACAAAAGTACTATTTTTCTAAGAATCAAATTTAGTAGAAATACATTGATTAGAAAAAACACATTTTTTGGCCCGTCTTAGTGAAAAATGGATGGTTTTAAACTTTAAAATGACTATCTTATATGATTAATTAGAAAAATTAATTGTTAATTAAACAAACCAAAAAAATTTCAACAAAAATTTCAATTTATGTATTGTAAAATGATTAAGGCTTTTTCATTCTGTCGAAATTGGAATGCAAAACCCTTTTGGTATTCACCTGGATGCCATGATAAGTAATAAGAACATCAAGAGGGACTTAATAAATCAGTTGTTTATTTTTTTCACTTCAACGACAATTGATAGATTAATGATTGGTTTAGCTGTGACATTCACTATGTTTATTTTTTGAATGAATTGTTTAACAAATATGATTTATTGTTTCTTAGAAATTTTGATTTAGGTTATGAAACACCCAAGTTAATGGGGCCATAATGGTCAAGTATTCAAAAACCCAAGTTAATTGTAATGGTGTCACCAAAAATTTTCATTTAAAGTTTGGTAAACTTAGCTTGATTTCGAGGGAACTCAAGTCTATTGTAATGGTGCTTTAAATATAATATAAAGAAAGAAGGAAATAAGTGTTACAATACAGGGAAATCAAGTCTATTGTAATGGTGCTTTAAATATAATAGAAATAAAGAAATAAATATGTATTATAATAATGTTCATTAGTATCCAAAAATGGTTAATGGGATTGTAAAAGTATTCTATATATTTCTTTTGTAGGCAATGAATAGACAAGGCAATTACTTGAACTTTATCGCATACTTTCATGCCTTTTTTCTTGTAATTTAGTCTATTTTTATTATATTATACATGTAGAAACATTACATATCTCTTCCTCCGGATTTGGAAAGCCAATTCCGAAGGGAAGTTTCAAGAGTTTGAAAACGAAATACAGACTACCCTAGATTTAGAAACCAGTCCAAAAGTAGAAAAAAATAAGAGATTCCCAGAATGGAAAACTAGCATACCTAGTTTTGAAACTGAATCTGAAACATAACAGAGGGTTCCAAAACATGTTCAAACTAGAGAACGTTATGAGATAAATGGTGTGAGAGAAAGGAACCCAGCATTTGAAATTAACATGGACCTTCATTCTTCTTGTTGGGGTTGGGGTCTTCACCCTCAATCCTGCAAACATAAAAAGAGTCATCATCCTCCTTACTCAGCGCGTGGATTGGATTCTGAAGCCGAGGTGATACCTAAGCATTTGGATGGTTGGAGGTGGAAGAAAGATGACTGGTATCCTCTTCCTTGCCACCTGCATCGCTTCTTGAAGTTCGACCATCACTGGAACCCGAGTTGGTGCTGATGCAATGGCTGCTACTAGAGGAGCTCTACACAGGTAGAGCTTTAATCTTGTGAGGAATGAAGGCCAGCTAGGACTGAAGAGTAGACTTGTGTGGGCATTTCTTGAGCCTAATCCCAGAGGAAGCAGGTGGGAAAACAAGGCACCTAAAGGATAATTGTTCGGAAAGGTTGACGGGGTCGAGCCTGGTCGACTCCTCCCAACCCATTGAAATGTTTAATTCCTTGCCCATGGCAATCGAGAAATGGGGTCTGGAGGGGAGGCCGCATCTGCCAACCCTTTAACACTGCATTCAATGATGCCTAGGCATGGCAGGAAAGGAAGAAGAGGTGCAAGACAGGGAGGTGACGCTTGATGGAGCAGGAGAGGAGCTAACACCACATAAATTCATTGAGGGATGGCTACCATAGGGCTGAGCAGGGCCAAGAGCCAAGGAATGCAAGGGAAGGAAAGTACAGAAAGCTGAAAGGAAAGCCGAATGGAGGCCTAAGGAGTATGGTGAACAGGCTTAATAGCCAGGTAGTAAGTCCGAGAGCCATTAATGCTCTGGAGTGGAAGGACGACTCGAAGAAGATGGAAGGGAGTGAAATAATGGTTGGCATGCTCATGCATTTAACGTTGGGATAGCGACCATGTGCGGGTGCATGAGGCAAATAGATGCCCCACCACATGACACCCATGTGGCCAATACATTCACCGCGAGCCACTCGCATCTGGGGGGTGGAGGTCTTTGTGCACCAGGAGAATGCATTCATGTTTGAGAGCTTCATCATCAAGGGAGTGGAGTTGGCTAGTCGTGAGAGAAGTGCTGTGAGAAATTATTTTGTTAGCTAAGAGGTCAGAAATAGCATTGGAAATTCTTTTGATGTGCTTGAAGGTGACTGTTGAGCGGCTGAGGAGCCATTTCATAAGGATCTTGAAGCGTGTTGCTAATCTCCAACTCATAACAAACCTTGAAGTAGAGGACCTTGCCTGGAGATGCTTAGCAACGTCTATAGTGATTTGAGAGTCCCCTTCAATTTCCAGAGGGAAGAAATTATTTTCTTGGACCAAGAGGAGACCCTGAAATAGTCCTTCGAGATCGACTAAATTATTGGTGTTCCAACCCATGCAACCAAAGAATATCAAGAGATAATCTCCTTCCGAATTTCTGATGATCCTGCCAAAGCCTTCATCCCGAGGATTTCCCTTAGAGGCACCATCAAATTAGAGCTTAAAGAGACCAAGAGGAGGTGGAGAACAAGTTGATGGGGAGCTAGGAGATTGGTTTAAATGGGGCTCAAGGATTGGATGCGAGTGAAGCGAGAGATTCCAGTTAAACCAAATAATTTTCTCCCTTGGATGAGAGGGGATATCAGAGTCCTACCACTGCTGAAGCACAAGGGTTTCTTGGAGATTATTGTAGATGGTGGTCTATAGGATATCAAGAGAGGTGGTTTGACCCTGAAAGATGAGGTCGTTGAGGTCTTTCCTGATTGCCCAAAGGATGTGCCCAGGGAGGATAGTCCAAAGAGAGTTAAGAAGATCGCAAAGGAAGGGGGTTGGAGGTCCAGGTCTGAATGGTGTTGAGAATGTCTCCCAGTTTTCTGTCTGATCTTCTGCTAAGCATCGCAGCCTTGTCCCAAAGGGTGTTGGCTAGAGTGCACAAGTTGAAGAGGTGCTCAATGGTTTCTTCCAAATTACCATAATTTGGACAGCTTGAGGGACCGATGAAACATTTTTTGAGAAGATTATCCCAAGTGAGTATGATCCTATTGCTAAGAAGATCTAGAGAAAAGTATAAGTTTTTGACTAGATTCAGGGATACCAAATTTGGGACTAGATGATATCTCGACGATTGTGAGGATTGGGGAGGAGCAGGCCATAGGCCTCTTTGGTAGTGAATGTCCCTTGAGAGGAGTATCCCCAACGCACTATATCATCCCCTTCAGAAAGGCATATTCTCCTTTTTTTGAGTTCTTGGTTGATGTCGTCAGTTAGCTGAAGTCCAAGAACCTCCTACAAACAATCAGCTGAAAGCCATTGACAAAATTTAGAATTGAACTGAGGGCTCCAGAAATTATTGACTTTTGAATTCTCTTAAAGAATAATAATGTCCCTCCAAGTCGAGTTGGGGAAGAGAGTTGCTAATTTAGGCATCTTATACCAAGATTCATTCCAGAACTTGGCTTGGGATCCTAATCGAAATTCCTAGAAGCTATGGTCCCTTACAAGAGCCCTATGTTTTTTCATAGCTTTCCATATGAGGGAGCCATTCGTCTCAATGTAAAGTCGAATTAGATCCTTGACTCGCCAATTATTATCATATTTGGAGAGCTAGAGCTACGCCCAAGGGACCTCAGGATTGGAGATCGACTGCCACCACATTTTTGTTCCCATTACAACGTTGCTATGGTGAGGATCTATAAGTCCTAGCCCATGAGAAGCTTTTGGAGCACAAACATCATTCTAGTTGACCAGTGCCCATTTCTTGTTATCCTTATTACCTCGCCAGAGAAAATTTCGTTGAAGGTTTCTGATGGATTTGAGGACCCATTTGGGGGCTGCCATAACTAAAAAAAGGTAGAGAAGCATGGACTGTGGGACCAAATTGATAAGAACAAGGCGACTAGAAAGATTGAGATCACGATGGGTCTAGAGGGAGAGCCAATTCTCTAGTTTGTTAAGAAGGTATTTCCAAGAGGCATGCTCGATAGCGAAATCAATGAGGGTGGTGCCTAGGTATTTAGAGGGGAGAGAGGAGATGGAGAACCCCAGAATTCCGGTAATGTTGCACTAGGTGAGGAGTGGAGAATTGAAGAACAATATTTGAGGTTTAGCCTGATTGATAGTAGGACCAACAGTAAGGGAGAAGAATTCCAAAATGGCTTTGAAAGATTTGGCTTCCTGAAGAGTAGGATGACCAAAGAGCATATTGTCATCCAAAAATTGCTGGTGGGAGATGGGGGGATGACGGTGGATTCTCATCCCTTTGAGGGAGCCCAGTCTAACATGGTGATTGATATGTATACCAAGCCCCTTAGCCATAAGGACGAAGAGAAAGGGAGAGAGAGGGTCACCTTGACGGATGCCTCTGGAGGGCGAGAAGGGAATGGAGGAGGATCCATTGAGCAGAATGGAGAAGATCAGGGAGGAGATAAGACTCATGATCCAATGAATCTAGATAGGGATGCATCCAGAGGCAGACACCATTTGATGAATATAAGACTAGATGATTTTATTAAAATCTTTCGAGAGGTCGATCTTGAGAAGCATACCTAGGATTTTGCAGGTTTTGAGAGAGTGAGTAACCTCATGGGTGAGAATGATTCTGTTGAGAATATGCCTACCCTCTACATAGCCAGTTTTCTCCAGAGAGATTAGAAGAGGAAGCATAGGTTTAAGATGGTTGGCGATCACCTTAGAGATGAGCTTGTAGAAGACATTGCAGAGGGAAATAGGTCTGTATTTGCTGGTGGCGGTACCCTGCTCCTGCTTGGGGATAAAAGTGAGGAAAGTGGCATTGAGGGTAGGGAGCATCCAGTACATACTTCGGGATTCCTTCACCATTTCCTTGATTTCCATCCTGAGGTATTCCCAGAAAAAGTGGAAGAAATTGGTGGTGAAGTCGTCTAGGCTCGGAGCTTTCCCAACCTTAAGTTGAGCCATAGATTGGTCCACCTCTTGCAGCTGAACAGGTCTCAAAAGCATTTGATTGTGGTCATCCGTAATGATGGATGGAATGTGCTGGATGATGGTGTTGATGGCCTCACGTCTATTCACCAGAGGTTCCGCAAGAGTCTGTTGAACCCTTAGTTAAACTTAGAGGGGGGGGGGGGGGTGAATCAGTTCAACACATATATGGAATTTTAAAACTTTTCCCTTAAAAATTATTTACACTTTCATTTCATGATCAACTTAATATGTGAGCAATCTTAATTTGTGAGCAGCAAGTATCAAACATATTTGTTAATGTAACAGCAGTCTTAATATGTGAGCAACAAGTATTAAGCAGATTAGATAAACCACATCAACACATAGAGATCATGCACATAGACACCAGATATAAGTGGAAACCCATAAAGGGAGAAAACCACATCTTATTATTGTTGTGATTGTTATAAAATTATATATTATGGAGCAATGCAACACATAAAATATGCGGAAAATAAAAGCACACAAAACACATAAAACTAGAGAGACACAGATATACGTGGTTCACCCAGTTTGGGCTACGTCCACCCCAAACAACCAGTCCTTCCTTTCTATTATCCAGCAAAATGAAAAGAAAAAACATACAGCAGATCCGCTGTAATATCCTCTGTTCTTACTCACAGTCTCCCTCTCTGTTTCTCACTCCGAGAATACACACACAATGCACAGCCGCAATACAATGCCCTCATAAAAGCGAGGGGTTGCCTTCTAGGGCAAAAAAACCCTAAACTAAACATAACTTCTACCGTCAGATCATTTTCATAATGAACGGCCCAGATTAACTAGAAATTACTATAATTTTACAAGGCAATTTTACATCTGTTTTTAGCTTCGGGGGCACTGCCCCCTAAACCCCCGTTAGAGGGGGGCTCCGAAAAGCGCTACTACCCACCTGGACCCCCCACGGCAGTGATTAATTACGGGTGCCGTTGCCGCCTCTTTTAAGTTATAGGGGTCCAATGCTGTGATGAAAAGTAAACAAGATAATCAGGCTCCACACCCAACAGTGATGCAAAGGCAAGCTCCAACTCCCTCTCACCACTGATTTTCTGTAAGCTCCAACCCACAGGAGGATCCTATCTCAATTCTGCAAGCTACAACTTGCAAGCAAGCTCCAACTCCCATCAATTTTCTGCAGGCACCAAACTACAGGAGGCTCCAACCTCTGTCAGCTACAACTGACATTTTATCAAGCTACAACTTGATGTGGAAGCACTGACTCCCATCTATTTTCTGCAGGCACCAACCTACAGGAGGCTCCTACCTGAGTCAGCTACAACTGACATCTATCAAGCTACAACTTGATAGGGAAGCTATAACTTCCTTACTCTTTCAAAAGAAAAACACTTGCTGATTTACCTTGGATATCAGCTCTGTTTTGTTCCTTCTCTTCTGCTATCCATCAGTCCTCTTATCTTCCCTGTATCATCTCTGCATCTTCTCAGATTCTCTATCAGCTCCTCCTTCTCCTCTACTCAGATCCTCCTTCTTCTCTGCCTCACTCCTTCATTTATGCATTCTCTAACTTTTCACAGCATCTCGTTCTGCTCCTCCTTTTTCTTATCTTTTCTGCTTCAATTCCACATTCTCCAACCTCTCTAACCTTTGTATGCATATCAAGGTTATATCATTTATAGAGGTTTCCTTATGACTGTTAGCATTCCAAAGGTAATTCGAAATGGACAGCCATGCCTCTTTTCCTTCTGCCTTCTCATTTCTTTTACCAGCTCACTCAAAAAAATGTAACTGTAGGTACTAATTTTAATATTACAGTGGGAATTTTTTTCTCTTTCGGAGACTTGCCAATGCATCACAATAATATAAATAAATTAAAAACATTTACATTCAATTATAATGAAAACTCTAGCTCAATCATTCAGCCTCTTGGTTCACTGCGCTTGTCTTTTCTGTGACTGTGTTTGTCTTTTCTGTGACTGTGTTTGGTCCTTTCGGCTCTGATTGATTTCCTGCTTACTATCGCAGTGTAATTGCCACACGTATGTAACTGCGCTTTTCATATATCACAATATAACTCTCGGCATGATAATAATTGTTTTTAACATATAGGATGTCGTATTATATAACTTATGTAACTTCTGGTGACATAATACTAAGAGATCATTTTAATACACAGAATGCCCTTACGGGCCCACTCGCCGAGCTTTCTGATGCAATGTATCACTCGACTACTTCCGATTGCGATCAAATGCCAATGCAATGAAACACTGTTTATGTTGAAATGTCGATGCTATGAAACACTGTTTACATTGAAATGCCGATGCGATGAAACACTTTTTACGTTGAAATGCCGATGCGATGAAACACTGTTATGCCAGAACTCAAGCACTTATGAGTCATAGTTCACAGACCCATCAGGTCCGCATCTTCATCACAATCGCAACTTCTATTGTCATGCTCCACTACCGCACATTTCTCCGATGCGATGTAACACTATTCATTTGGATGTGCCGATGCGGTGAATCGCTCCGATGCGATTAGGCCAGAATTCAAACAAAATGTGAATGTCATCGTTTAAACTGTATCGGGTCTGAAACTCAATCGCAATTGCAACCTTTTGTTTATATGTTCTGCTGCCAAATTTCTTCGATGCGATTGGGTGAGGGTCCCACCATATAAGACTTTGGTTGTATTAGGCCTGAGCTATAGAGTACTTCACACACACACACACATATATATATATATATACATACATACATACTTTGACCCTTTGCTTAAAAAATGCTACCCATATATAAAGCGCTACATATAGGTATATATGTATACTTTGCCTCTTTGGTCTTTAACATATCCACCAGCTGGGGTGATGATTCTCGGAATTTTATGTAGGGTCCCACTTGCATATTAACTTTGGTTATATGCAAGAATTTACATAAGTTTTTCGGTCATCCACCTTAATATTTGCATACCAACTCATTTTCAACATATATGTATGAAGTCAACCTTTAATAGTTCAATAACCCAAAGATTCTCACCTTAGCGAAGTTTGACCCACTATCAAACAATATATATATCCATATAACCTTTGATTTTATCACAGATTATTAACTTCTGACTTCCAAACAAACCAACGCATCATGTTACAAAGCATCTGGGCCCACAACAACATATCTTGCTTAACGTGTACACAACTCTGCTTGGATCCAATGATTCACCTGCTCTAGCGCTCCATATAACCAATCCGACGGTAATCACGTTATACACTTGCACGAAATGTAGTTCTTAAACCAACATGATGAAACTGGGTCCCATTGTTAACCTACACATCTCATTCGACAACGGACAGCATGTTGCACTGCTTCAGATGATCTGACGTCCTCAATCAAATGTCGCGTGACATAGATGCATGGGATTTTAACTCGCGATGAGAGTGGTATCTCGAAACTGCTTAAGGCCACGTGTCAGCCCCTGGCATATATCACCTTCAAATTGTAAATACATCTTACCATACAAAGTCGGTGAGATGAAAACCATCGGGTGTTCCAAACCCACTATCACTGTTCATAGCGCTGGTGGTTCCGTTCAGTTGCACTCGAGGTTCTGTTCCTTCCTTCATTTGTTCACGATCCCAATATGTCTTCTTAACTTCGTTCTAATACAGTTCTTCGGTTATTCTCTGTCCCTCCTTCTCATATGTTATCCCTTGCTTTGTCAACACTTAAACAAGACGCTTCTGCTATCATAATGCACAGCTCCATTCACGCATAGGTTTATCACCAAACCTCTGCGCTCGATTCATCATTCCTTAACATAGGGTTTATTTATTATTTCTTCAACACTTCAATATATGAAGCCTATTTCATTATTACGTTAATTCAACGTTGATAATTTCACTGTTTGATAACGGATCTACCTTTTCCTCCACTGCTCGATTGTTTCTCTACCTCTGTACATATCCTGTCACTGTATTTCTGCTACTCTGCTAGATTTGCACTCTTGTTACTGTACTTTCCGTTTCATTTCAACAGTGTTCTTATGCCTGTCTCCTTTTCCATCTATGTTTTATCCTTTACGCTGCTTGCTTCTGTCCCTTGTCTCTGTAAATATACTCTCCCTCTATTCTTCTCATTCTCCCTGTAAATATACTCTCCCTTTGTTCTTCTCTACTGTCTTCTCCTTTGCTTCTGCTTCCTCCTTTTCCTGTCTCTGCGTCTGCTACCTCTTTGTTGCCTCTGTTCCTTGTCTTCTACTTTGCCTTATTGCTGGTTCAGGTGTTACTCCTTTGTGCTCCTTTTCCATCAATGACAACATTTCCAACAGTCTCCCCCTTTGACATTGATGGAAACACACTTACTCTGCTTACCTTTTAGAAGATCCTTTCTTTTGTTGCTTGCTTTTCCTCCCCCTTTGACATCAATGGAAAAGGGGTGCACATTTCTTACTGTGCTTTCTGCATTTCCTCTCTCTGAGTTGTGTTTAGGCCCTCTTCTTGTGAATTTGTACCATGTTGCTCTAGACTGGTGTACAAGACTTGTTGAGAGAACACTTTGAGGATTATTGGACTTGAATATACACTGTAAATTGATAAAATCCAAAGCACAGTCTCCTTTCACTAGTATAAGGCTGAAAGTGAGGATAATGACACTTCATAGAACATATTTTATCTACCTTATCTAATCATAAATGCATCATTGGATCAAACCTTAAAGATTGTAAATGCTCCATGTGGCATATCAAGCTTGCTTCAGCTATACTTTAGTATATATTATAATCTTCATTTTCGATGCATTTCTATTGAGGAAGTTTGTAGATGGAGTCTGTCTTCTTCTACAATACTCATCTGCAGTACAACATCTGTTCAATTGTGATGATGCCAATATGTCTTTTATAGCTGCGGTTCACTTTTCTTGCTTGTTGGTGATGATTTCAGCTAAGATGCTGATAATGATATTACACTTAATAGCTAAAGGTCCTTGTTACTGATACGATCAATGAATCAACTAGAATTTTATCTAAGAGATCAAATGCTTTTACTGCTTGCATAATGTACTTTCACAACAAAACCTTGAGGTAGGATGCATTCAATGTATTGGTCAATCTCACTTATCAATCATCCAATTTATTTATGACATAAGGAGGTATGTATGTCAATGATCAATCTCTCTTTTAAAGGTGAATTACCAGCAAATCCCTTCCGCTGAAGTAAGCTTGTGATGAATCAATAGCATATTTTTGTGCTTCAACTGTTTGGTTAACACAGCTCGTCTTTCATACTTTCAATACTTTAACTATCTTGTCATGGAAGTTTCCAACAAAGGCATCTTCAAGTTGTTTGATTGATATCTCATCCAACAGACTTCACACAGTTTATGAATAATCTTTGATATTATTTTTCCTTAATCCTTTGATTTTGAGGACCTATACCACATTGCTGCTCCATGATAACTCTTGATATTCTGTTGATAGACATGCTACCTACTCCAAGTACCAAATGATATTACCTTGATAAAATATGCAGAGATTTCACTTTAGTTTGTGCATTAACCCATAATTTAAGACATCCTTCATAAATTCTTCTATTGAGCTTTCCAATATTCACATTAACAATCATCAATATCGTCAATCTGATCCTGTCATTATTTAACCTTTTTCTCACTCTGTCATTCTGATTTAAAAGAATGTCACTGCATTTTCTTTTCTATGACAGTTCCAGAATCATTGCTACTTTATATACCAATTCAACTGTTCTGACATGATGATTTTCAGAAAGACATCTTCAATTTCTATACTATGAATCTTCATGGGCTGATTACTCAGAGATTTGTCACTTATTTAACTTCATTCCTCCAAGGGGAATTTTCATAGATGAATGATGTACTGAATTAAAGATAATAGGCTCTTCTCTTACTCATTCTCCTTAATTTGATAATGTGATCACTACTTAATGCGCTGATGTTCTTTCCACCACCAAAGCTTCTTACTATCTTCTCTTATTCCATCAGTCTGTCTGCTATTAAAATACTTCAGATAATCTTCTTTTTCTATAGTTCTCTGTTAGTGGAACTTCCTTTCCCTTATTGATCTCATAGCTGTTCTCATTCCAAGGGGCTCTTCCTAAACTACTTTCATAGGGACTATTTATGAACTACTCTCCCCCTGGGATGTTGCTTTTCTTCCTAGAGCAGCTCCCCCTGAGACTATGATGGATTCATTATGTGATTGAGATAATAGGCTCCCCCTTTCTCTTTTCCTTCCATACTTTATTGGGTTTCATCATAATGTATGCTCTTCTTTTTTATTCATAGTTTTGATTGATCTGTTTTGATTCCATCCTCTGTCTAGAGTTATTGAATGTATATGGCAGCTTACAGTCTTTTGCTTTGTGACCAAGCTTGAGGTATATATAACATCTTACATTGCCTAGGTATGTTTGAGCTGATGTATAATATTTCATTCCCCTTTTTGAACACAATTTACAATCAACAGATTTATGTCCAAAATTATTACATGTATAATAATAGCCATTGAAATGATTAGTGTACCTGGGGAAGGATTGTGTTTTCCATTTGTTTTCTTGAGGTATTCTTCTCATTTGCTCCATATTTTGCTGGTTGAATTTGATAGGCCTTGTCTTACATTGTGCTGCACCATGTCCTAATTTGTGGCAGGAAAAACAAGTGATACTTCTCATAGGAGGAAAAAACCTTCTTTGACATCTTCCAAATTTATTCAATTCATCCTTGGGTGCATATGAGCCTTTAGCAGCTGATTGTTTCATCCTCTCATTTTATGTTCTTTCATGTTGCTACTTGATTCTGTTTGTTTCTTTACAAATCTTGTTCTTACTGGCTTCTTCTTCTGTGAGAATCTTCTGGGCCACTTCATTTTCCTTTACAGCGTTTACAAAGATGACATCCCTGTTATCTTCAACCTTGGACTTGTTGGTTTCTCCTTCATATCCTATCCCGGCCTTTATGTGAGCTAACCTTTGAGCATTGAGAATCTGGTCCAACTGTCCAGAACCTTTCATTAGAGGTGTATTCATTAATAGTTCTCTTTGGGCTTTTTCTAAGTTCTTTATTAGGCTCACTACTTCTTCTTCCAGTTTCTCACATTCCATAATTTTCTCTTTCATTTGTTGCAGCAGAGCGTCTTCAACTTTCCTTGCTTCTTCAAGCTGTGTCTTCAGGCTAATACTTTATTTCTTATCTTAATATTCTTTCTCATCACATATTTGCACCAATGTCTTTAGGTCTTTGTTTTCAATCTTCAATATCTCTATTTCAGTCAAGACTGTGCCAAGTTTGAATTTTTCTTCAGCTGAAATTTCTTCATGGCTCTTACTTCCATTCACACTAGCAAGTACCTCATTTGATTGAACATTTTCCTGTTGACATGAATTTTTATTCTTCTTAATTCTCTTCTCCTTCTTGACAATGCAGACCTCTGTGTCTATTCCATGCATGAAATGCAATCTGTCCCAGATTTCTTTTGCAAAGGTTAAATCCATTATTAACTCAAGATCCTTATTGTGAAGACTGTTGAATATCACACATTTTGCCTTGGCATTCCAATGTTGTTCTTGCACCGAGGAAGATTCTGTGTAGTAACCATCACATACAAGTTTCCATACCTCAGGTTCATCAGCCGATAATCCTGTTTTAACTTTATCTCTCCATTCAGGGAAGTTTGTTGTATTTAACACAGGCACATTTTGATAGTCCATGACTGAACCAGATCTCCTTCAAGCTGGTAGGCTTACTCCAAAGGAACTGGCTCTGATACCAATTGTTGAACCCTTCGTTAAACTAAGAGGGGGGGGGGAGCGCGTGAATCAGTTTAACACATACATGGACTTTTAAAACATTTCCCTTAAAACTTATTTACACCTTCATTTCATGATCAACTTAATATGTGAGCAATCTTAATTTGTGAGCAACAAGTATCAAGCAGATTTGTTAATGTAACAATAGTCTTAATATGTGAGCAACAAGTATTAATTAGATTAGATAAACCACATCAACACATAGACATCATGCACATAGACACCAGATATAAGTGGAAACCCATAAAGGGAGAAAACCACATCTTATTATTGTTGTGATGCAAAGGCAAGATCCAACTCCCTCTCACCACTGATTTTCTATAGGCTCCAACCCACAGGAGGCTCCTACCTCAATTTTTCAAGCTAAAACTTGCAAGGAAACTCCAACTCCCATCAATTTTCTGCAGGCACCAACCTACAAGAGGCTCCAACCTCAATCAGCTACAACTAAAATTTTATCAAGCAACAAATTGATGTGGAAGAACCAACTCCCATCTATTTTCTGTAGGCACCAAACTATAGGAGGCTCCTACCTCAGTCAGCTACAACTGAAATCTATCAAGCTACAACTTGATAGGGAAGCTCCAACTTCCTTACTCTTTCAAAAGAAAAACACTTGCTGATTTAACTTGGATATCAGCTCTGTTATGTTCCTTCTCTTCTACTATTCATCAGTCCTCTTATCTACCCTGTATCATCTCTGCATCTTCTCGGATTCTCTGTCAGCTCCTCCTTCTTCTCTTCCTCACTGCTTGATTTCTGCATTCTCTAACTTTTCACAGCATCTCGTTCTGCTCCTCCTTCTTCTTATATTTTCTGCCTCAATTCCACATTCTCCAAACTCTTTAACCTCTGTATGCATATCAAGGTGATATCATTTATAGAGGTTTCCTTATGACTGTTAGCGTTCCATAGGTAATTCGAAATGGACATCCATGCCTCTTTACCTTCTGCCTTCTCATTTCTTTTACCATCTCACTCAGAAAAATGTAACTGCAGGGACTAATTTTAATATTATAGTGGGAATTTTGTTCTCTTCCGGAGACTTTCCAATGCATCACAACAATATAAATAAATTAAAAACATTTACATTCAATTATAATGAAAACTCCAACTCACTCATTCAGCCTCTTGGTTCACTGTGCTTATCTTTTCTATGACTGCGTTTGTCTTTTTTGTGACTGTGTTTGGTCCTTTCGGCTCTGATTTATTTCCTGCTTACTATCGCAGTGTAATTGCCACACATATGTAACTACGCTTTTCATATATCACAATCTAAATTTCGGCATGATAAGAATTTTTTTTAACATATAGGTTGTTGTATTATATAACTTATGTAACTTCCGGTGATATAATACTAAGAGATCATTTTAATACACAGAATTCCCTTACGGGCCCACTCGCCAACCTTTCCGATGCGATGCATCACTCCTCGACTACTTCTGACTATTTATGTTGAAATGTTGATGCTATGAAACACTGTTTACGTTGAAACGCCAATGCGATGAAACATTGTTTACGTTGAAATGCCGATGCGATGAAACATTATTATGCTGGAACTCAAGCACTTATGAGTCATAGTTCATAGACCCATCGGGTCCACATCTTCATCGCAATCACAACTTCTATTGTCATGCTCTGCTGCCGCACATTTCTTCGATGCCGATGCAGTGAATCGCTCCGATGTGATTAGGTCGGAATTCAAAAAAAATATGAAAGTCATCGTTTAAATTGTATCGGTTCTAGAACTCAATCGCAATCGCAACCTTTTGTTTATATGTTCCGCTTCCAAATTTCTCCGATGCGATTGGGTGAGGGTCCCACCATATAAGACTTTGGTTGTATTAGGCCCGAGCTATAGAGTACTTCACACACACACACACACACACACATATATATATATATATACATACATACTTTGACCCTTTGCTTAAAAAACGCTACCCATATCTAAAGTGCTGCATATAGGTATATATGTGTACTTTGCCACTTTGGTCTTTAATGTATCCACCAGCTGGGGTAACGATTCTCAGAATTTTATGTAGGGTCCCACTTGCGTATTAACTTTGGTTATATGCAAGCATTTACATGAGGTTTTCGGTCATCCATCTTAATATTCGCATACCAACTCATTTTCAACATATATGTATGAAGTCAACCTTTAATAGTTCAATAACCCAAATATTCTCACCTTGGCAAAGTTCGACCCACTATCAAACAATATATATATATATATATATATATATATATATATATATATATATATATATATATATATATATATATATATATATAACCTTTGATTTTATCACAGATTATTAACTTCTGGCTTCCAAACAAACCAACGCATCATGTTACAAAGCATCTGGGCCCACAACAACATATCTTGGTTAACGTGTACACAAATCTGCTTGGATCCAATGCTTCACCTGATCTTTCGCTCCATACAACCAATATGACGGTAATCACGTTATACACTTGCACGAAATGTAGTTCTTAAACCCACACAATGAAACTAGGTCCCATTGTTAACCTACCCATCTCATCCGACGGAGGACAGCACGTCACACTACTTCAGATGATCCAATGTCCTCAATCAAATCTCGCATGACTTAGATGCATGGGATTTTAACTCGCGATGAGAGTGGTATATCCAAAACTCTTAAGGTCATGTGTCATCTCCTGGAATATATCACATTTGAATTGTAAATACAACTTACCGTACAGAAGTGGTGCGATGAAAACCGTTGGGTGTTCCAAACCCACTGTCACTGTTCACAGTGCTCGTGGTTCCATTCAGTTGCGTTCGAGGTTCCGTTACTTCCTTCATTTTTTCACGATCCCAATATGTGTTATTAACTTCATTTTCATATGGTTCTTCGGTTATTCTCTGTCGCTCCTTCTCATATGTTATCCCTTGCTTTGTCAACACTTCAACACAGCGCTTCTACTATCATAACGCACAGCTCCATTCACGCATAGGTTTATCACCAAACCTCTACGGTCGATTCATGATTCCTTAACATAGGGTTTATTTCTTATTTCTTCAGCACTTCAATATATGAAGCCTATTTCATTATTACGTTAATGCAACGTTGATCATTTCACTGTTTGATAACGGCTCTGCCTCTACCTCCACTGCTCGACTGTTTCTCTACCTCTGTACATATCCTATCACTGTATTTCTGCTACTCTACCAGATTTTCACTCCTGTCATTGTACTTTTTGTTTCATTTCAATAGTCTTCTTCCACCTGTCTCCTTTGCCGTCTATGTTGTCTCCTTTACGCTGCTTGCTTCTGCCCCTATCTCTGTAAATATACTCTCCCTCTGTTTTTCTCATGCTCCCTGTAAATATACTCTCCCTTTTTTCTTCTCTGTTGTCTTCTCCTTTGATTCTGCTTCCTCCTTTTCCTGTCTCTGCCTCTGCTGCCTCTTTTCTACCTCTGTTCCCTGTCTTCTACTTTGCCTTATTGCTATTTCAGGTGCTGCTCTTTTGCGCTCCTTTGCCATTAATGACAAAATTTCCAACAGAGTCTCCTTGAAGTAGTTGAGGAGCTCCTGTTCAATATCCTCATTCATTTATAGATTGATACCTTGGTATTTTTTTAAGGTGGAAATTTGGTTTACCATAATTCGTTGGATAGTCGAGTGGTGGAAGAATTTTGTGTTCTTCTCCCCCTCTTTAAGCCAACGGATTCTAGACTTAGGCTTCCAAAGAATCTCCTCCTACACTTCTCTTTCTTATATTTGATACTTGATTTTCTACTCCTGGCATTCCAATTCCTCTGTGCGGCCTGAATTGATAAAGGTTTGTTGGAGAGCTGCCATCTAAGCCTCCAAATCCCTTTAGCTCTTGAAGATATTGCCAAAACTATGATGGTTCCAATGCTTTAATCTGGACTTAATGATATTTATATTTTGTTGAACTTGGCACATCTTGGAACCTTCTTGGGGGATGATGTTGCACCACCATTCAATGACCATTTCTTTGAAGCCAGGGTGGGGTAGCCAAAAATGTTTGACCCGAAAGTGTATATTGAGAGCTCCGTCTGGCCACAACCACTGTAGCCAAATGGGTCAGTGATCAGAGCCTATTGCAGGAAGGATGGTGGAGAAGATATCGTCGCTTTCTTGAATGAAGGAATTTGAGATGAGAAAGTGATCCAGCCGAGAAGATATTTTCTGGGATCCTCTTCTATGATTGTTCCAGGTGTGAAGCGCATTGGATGTAGGAAGATCAATCAACTAGTTTTGGAGAATGAAGGCTTTGAAATTGTGACTATCATTGTCCAAATGCAAACGGCCTCCTCGCTTTTCTCTGAGGCTGGTGATTATATTGAATTCACCTCCCAAAATCTAGAGGGGGAAGGCGCGTGGATCATTGAGGGAGGTGATGTCATTAGGAGCTGAATTTTGCGGGCAGAGGTTTGGGGGAACTAGACATTGCTGAGTTGACTGCGGATGCTAGTGCTTATCTAATGGAAGGAAGCTTGGATGAAATGAATCAAAGCATGGAGATTGCAGAGGGAGATGATATAATGGTTCCAAGCTATGGCTAGACCTCCATAGGCCCCCTTGGCATCAAATTATACTGTATTACAAGCAAGACAGATCCTGGATAAGATGGAGTGGAAAGTGGTATTGGAGCATTGTTGGATGGATAATCGTTCTTGCGGATAAGATATACCTCCCAAGTGTCCTACAGACAACTATCAACAAACGGAAAAACACAACTATCTTTCTCTAGATATATTTCAATTCATAATCAAATGCTATAAAGGTTTAACGATCTTACCTTTGATCCAATGCTTGTTTGTAGTAGTAGTCCTTTAGTCGCCCGAAAGAGTTTCCTTCAAAGATCTGCAATCCTAAAAAAGTAAACATCAAATATCACTTGCATAGCATATATTCATAAATCATATCTATTATGGTGATCAAGGAATCCATAAAATAAACCAATCAACTGACAACTTATTGATAAAAACAGATTTATTTGTATTAACTTAAATAAGGAAGATCCTTACAACTATGTCTGCCTTGATGTCATACAAGCCTTCCTGGGGTCCGGAACAGGCATTTCCTTTACTCTGACAAGCCTTGCACTCTTCAAACCGAGATACATACAGGTATGTAATCTTTCTCACATGAAATCTCAGCTAAAAGGGTCTAAGTTTCAACAGCACTTTGCCTCCAACAATACTAAAAATTTAACTCATCAATTGTAACCCTTTGAGGCTGCCCTATGCCTCTTTTTATAGTGAAAGAGAGGAGGTTATAGCTCTAAAAAATAAGGGATAGAATCCTCCTTCAAAGGGATTAGTTCCTTACATCAAGGGGTTAGCTGCTTAATGGATGGGATGCATGAACCTGAAAAGAGCGGACTTTCCACCACAGGAATGTTTCTAGAAGCTTCCAAAAATGACTCAAACTGAGATTCTAGATTTTACTTGCGCCTTTTGTTATCTTTTACTGGGGTCCACACCTTTAATAAACAAAAAGTGCATTTAGCTCCACATGATTTAGAGCAATCAAGTGCGGCACCGCAGACAATACTAAGAGAAAGTGCGGTACAAGAGTTTTTAAGAATTTTATGAGCTTTTCTCTTATCTTCAAGGCTTGATATTAGGAACTGATGTGTTTAGACTTGCAAGGAAGAAATGTATGAGTCATAATGAGCTCATACGAACAAAAAAATGTCAAGGTGAAAATTTTCGGTGTAACAGATTGCCCCCTAAAGTGCGAAGTCTGTAATATATGAAGAGTGAGTCTGTAATGTATGAAGAGTGAAGTACTTTATCATTTCAAGGATCAGCCTGTGGACATCCAAGTCGGAACTTGTAAAAATATTCAATGAAAAACATATATATGTATATATATCATCACTGAGGCAGGCATTCTCATACTCAGATCAAAAACTAACTAAACTTGTTCTGATACAAAAATGATTTTAATATTACATCAATAGTGTAGACACAGCATGGACGCAACCATCTGTAATGAATAGTCTACTGCATAATGAATAATAAAACTCCTCGCAGCCTAGATTGCAGAAACTAGATCTAGGGTATTGATTTCTGCTTCCCGAACTAGTACGATTCTATCCATGCGATTAAATGTGTTGAAGTCGAACATGGTAGAACCCTCTTGATTAGTAGTCAATGATGTGAAATGTTAACAAGTGTGAGAGAAACCACCAATAATGAAAATGGCTCTCAAAGTACTCAGTACAATCCATGAGATGTGAATAAGTGATCTGAAGTCGAACATTTCACGGAATCGTTCGATCAAAGTTCAATGATGAAACCTGTCGTCGAAGGTGAGAAACTTGCCATTAAGGCATGCAGATTTCAAGGTATTGATGGATTCTAGACCAACTTCCTAGATGATGAGATGTCGTCAATAGAAAGTGATCCGTCATAAGAAATATCACGACACGAAACCATAGATCATGTTTTGAAGAAATTTTTGCAAGGACCGACTCAGGGATGGTCAACGTGAATGGAGAAAAATGTTTGCAGATGAATGGTTTATTTGATTGACCTCTTGAACAGATAACGAAACTGCAGATGGTTTGGTGACAGTTTCCCTATGCTAATACCCAGAAATCGGCTTAAGACTTTCAATGTGGTTTGATTAACTGATAGGCAAAGGAATTCCCAAACCAGGTAGAAGTGTAACAAAAAGTGTCATGTTCAAGAGTGGTGTAATGATTTTACAAATCAAAGTGTAACAAATGAATCTGTTTCTCTCTTTTCCCCCACCATTTCTGGAAAGTACCTCTTTATTTTTGACAAGCTTTAGGAGGATAACATTTTCTTGTTCATAAGCTCATCCTTCGGATGAGTCCAGCTTAGTTTAAAATCAAACCCTGAGAAGGAGTGGCCCATTCCTGTTTGAAATTGACAGGTGCTTTACTGTTAAATTTTAACAAGTCCAGTATAGGAGAAACTCGGTGTTTTTCATTTTTAGGGAGTCAGAAAAAAAAACTTAAGAAAACTCCATGGGTGTGCTTTTTCATAATTTTAGTCTCTTAGGCCCGAAAAAGGATAAAATAATGCAAGAGAGAACTCTATTGAAGATTATTAGTCAATTTATACCTTTTTCGTAAATAGTCCATTTTAGTCTAGAAAATGGGTAAACTTATACTTAAGGGACGACTATTCATTTCCTTTAACGAGTTCGAATAGTCAAGTACTCGGAAAGATTTTCATGCTTAGAGAGTCTGAAAAGGGATTTAAAAGAGAACTCTAAGGTTTCACTTTTTCTGTAAGTTTTAGCAAGTTTGAAAAAGTGATAAAAATGTACTCATGGTTTTCACTTTTTTGTTAGTTTTAACTAGTTCGAAAAAGGGATAAAAATATACTCCTGTGGCCGACTTTAAATTTAATTTACAAGCAGGAAAAGAAAAAAAGAAATCAACATTTTCAAGTGTTTTATGAGAATGAAAGATATCAAAATAATCTTAGGATTTTCATGAGTTTAATGAGTCTTGAAAAATAATAACCGAAATGGACTCGAGATAGGTTTCATTTTTACACAAGCTTGACACATAGGAAAAATCATGCTTGAGATAAGTTTTTAATGCCCCCTAAGAATAACTGCTAGAGTGCATCCCCCCCCAGCTTCATTCCATTCAACTGAATATACTACTGGTAGTTAATAGCTGGATGGAATGAAGGTTCATTTACGAGATCATATGAAAGACCTGACCTAAAACTATAAGAAAATTATGCAAAAACTGAAGTAACTAACCTAAATATATGACTTAAAATTTACGAGATCTATTCAAAGACTCAACTTAATTAAGGGAGGATTTGTTTCATTTTTTGATGAGCTTGACACAGGAAAATAACTATGCTCATGGCAACGTGTTTCATTTTTTAACGAGGTTGACACAGTAACAAGAACTATCCTCACCTACATGTTTCATTTTTTAATGAGATTGACAAAGTAAGAGAATTGTCCTCAAATCTACTCTCTACAATCTACCTATATAAACTATTGATTCATTTCTTAATGAGATTGACACAAGAAAAGAACTGTCCTCATGGCCCACTGATTCATTTTTTAATGAGGTTGACACAGTAAAAGGAACTTTCCTCTTAATCCACTGATTCATTTTTAACGATGTTGACACAGTAAAAGGAACTTTCCTCATACCTGATTCATTTTTTTACAAGGTTGGCTCAGTAACAGGAACCATCCTCAGAAACTACTTATTTCTAATCTACCTACATAACCTACTAATTCATTTTTTAATGAGGTTGAGACAGGAAAAGAACTGTCCTTATGGGTCTATTTCATTTTCTAACGAAGTTGACACAGTAAAAGAACTGTCCTCAGTGTGACCTTGTCATGGCTTCCAACTGGAAGAAAGACATGTCAAGGGACACTCCTCATGGCTTCCAAAAGGTCTTCATTAGATGGAAGAATAGTTCTCTGAAAGGAACACATGTCAAGGGAATCAAAAGGGATAGGAACATCACATTCAAATAATCCCATAGAGTTTTCCATGTCAATTACTGGATCTAAGTCAAAGGAAGTCGAGAAAACAGTGAGAGGCTCACTTACATCGGTAAATGAAAACATGGGACTGGTTGCCACACAATTAACCCATGGTAGGGTAGATACCACTTGAGTAGAAGGAACTTTTAGGGGTGTCAAATTATTCGTAGTCGAATCAAGAGAAGGGAATGAAAGTTGGTCAACAGTCACAATGTTTCCATTGCGAGGGAAAGACATCACGCGAAAGAGTGTCGATACGATATCTTTCATTGCATAAACATAGTCTCACCTAAGGAGTAAATTGAAATCCAAGGGGCCTCGAACTACCATAAGATCAATACAGATAGTCTTACCTACCAAAGTAATAGAAAACTTAGGAAGGATCCCTAAAGGTTCACTAATAGTTCTGTTAAAAGCTTTCAGATTCTGAATAACAGGCACAAGATGAGGGGAACCCAAAGCTTTCCAAGCATTTGAGGATAAAATAATAACAGAAATACCTTCATATACATGTGTTCGGCGCACATTCGTACCACAAGCCTTCACAATGATTTGGAAAGGGATGGAGGAAGGAAGACGAGGTTCTTTCAATCTATTCGAATCAAAGGAAAATACCTCTGTACTTGGAGGGGGTTCTGTAGAAACAGGTGAAATTCCCCCTAGCGTAGAATAATATGATGTAACAAGAAGAACCGGAGTGGTATGAAGTTCACTCTCTTCAGGGAGAGTGGGATGGACCGAATGTGAAATCGAATCAACCACTTGATCAACTAATGGATCATCAACCTGAGTGATATGAGTTTCACTCTTCAATGGAAGAGTGGGATTGACTATACTTGGAATTATATCAATCCCTCCGTTAGTTGACGGTAGGTTAGGAGAAAGTTGACGGTAACGAGTTGGAAGTTCTTGTTGTGGAACAGTAAGGTTTTCCAACAATTTTGAGGCTTCATCCATGTTAGGGCAAATGCGAGTTTGATGACTCCCTTTGCATAACTTACAAGGAAACCTAACTTTACCCTTTTTCCCAGGAACCTGACTATCAGTGGTTGATGGATCAACGATAAGTTGACAAGATTTTTCTGACCATAATTCCAAGACCTTTGGAATACCGGGACAATTAATAAGGAAGTGGTCACCCTTAAAAATCCTACAAGGGTATTTGGGTTTACGATGCATGTTGGAGGTTTCCTAAACACTACTAACATTTATAGCCATGGTTGGTTGGTTGAATTCTTTCTTATCTTGCTTCTTCTTCTTCTTCTTCTTCTTCCCTTTCTTCTGCTTCTTAGTCACCTGGTTACTAGTGTCAAGGCTTTTACCAAGCGAAGAGGAAGAAAGGGAGGAAGACATATGGGGCAAAGAAGGTAAAGGTTCAATAGAAGGTTGGTGATGTTGAGATGGTGAACTCTGTTGAGGTGGAAAAATTGGAGTATTCAGGGCCAACGAAGTTGAAAATAACCATATCGGTAAACCTATTATAAATCCAGGTGATGACAATGTAGCCATATAAGGAGGACCAACATTTCCAAAGAAAGGAAAAGTACTAGGATTCTCATTAAGAGGGATTCCTTGGTTGGTAAATTATAGAATAGTTGCCGCTATATTCAACTTCAGTGAATTTTATTAACAATTTTAAAATTAAAATTAACAATTCACAATTCACACCTAAAAATTAAAATTCACAAATCACACCTATGGTCTCTAAAAGTAAAAACAAACAAATGAACACGTGCCATCAAATCTAGGAATCAAACGACACACAAACTATAGATTCCCGTACTAAAAACACTAGTTGGTGATGAAATCCAACATCATAGAATTTTAATGCAGAAATGGCGGTTGGAAAAGTTACCCCAACAACCTGCTTAATGAAACAGATCGGTGCAAGTTTCTCCACTATACCATCTCGAGTGAAGATAACCCTCCGGAGAGTCCAACTGAGTCTAGCCGACGTTTGCTCTAGGTATAGTGGAATCTTCCCTCCACCGTCACCTTGGGAAAGAATCCTATATATTATGGCCACTAAGGTTACCAACAAAAACATATATACCTGGGGGAAAAGTCTACGATCCAACACACATGCAAGGGCAGAGTAACAAAGCTCAATCCCTTTGAAGGTTCCTTGACATAATCCAAGGTTTATCGACAAGTGACCCCAGGCTCCTCGACAATGGTCAATCCGAGGTTTACCATTGTTAATACGTGTATATATTCTATCGTTCCCAATGAGGAAGGATTGATTACCTCACTGGTTCAGATATGATCTCGTGCTTGACTCCTTTAGGAGAAGCTTCCCAGAGCATACATGCAACAATAGGATTTTTTCCTACCGCAAGATCGACTACTTGTTTGTTTTATTGTCTTGGAGAGTTAACTAAAACCTATTCCAAGACACTAGACTGAGCTATGTTGGTGGAAAGAGCCCTAAAAATTTAAAAATTACTAGATGAATTTTAATTAAGAACTGTGTTATTTAATTTGTTATTACTCAAAGGGTAAATGGATATGAAACCAATGGTGTTATGAACTGACCAAAAACTAAATGCAATTGAATATGATAATGTAATCTTTTCAATTCGATGAATCCTAATTAAAGTAAGGAGAGAGTTTCCATTCACTTCCAACAATGCAAAAAAATAATCAATAAGAGAAAATATAACAAATTCTCTAATGCATTAATTTCATCAAGAAAAACTAATGTTAGTCAATTCCATATTTTCTTATTTTTGAGTTTTTAAAACAAGCATAAAAACATGTAAATTCAAATTAAAGAAAATTGATCTAAATCTACAATTATTTTTTCCAGAATGTAAACTATGCAGTTGTAATCTATGCACAATTCACATGAAAACTATGCAAATGTAATCTATGCACATTTTTCATTCATATTCTGAAAATGAGAATTCTAATTGTGTAAATTTAATCTATGCAAGAGAATTCTCAAACGCAAGATGATTCGAATGTAATCTAAGAACAAATCAAGTGTAAGTAAAGAAAATTGGGTGAGAGTTCCAAAGATCAAAAAATAAAAACACTCAAAGGCGATTAACACTCATACACAATTTAGCCCCCCGCAAAGAAAAAGCAAAAAGATGCAAAATTGTGAAAATACTGAGACAAACCTCCAAGTAATGACCAAAGGAAATCAAATTAATAATTTCTCAAAAAAGAGACTCAAAACGCCCAATTAACTTAACAGAGATTGACGAGATGAAAAATTTGCTAAAAGAAACTCATAAACAAGGCTTTTTGACATAAAAATACAGATCTGGGTAGATGCTAAGAATCCTAAATTAAATCTAGACTAAGCCTAAAAAGGAAATTTTATGTATTCATAAAATCTTCCCAGGGTCCACAGGCTCCAAAGTAAACAGGTGCGGTATCGCGCTGGTTACTCAAGAAAATTGCAGAGATGACCGCACTATGCGTGAATGCAAAGTGCGAAGATCAGAAAACTTCAAGAAAACAAAATTTTTCAAAAATTTTCAAAGGACAGAAAAATTAAACTAAGCCACCCAAACCAGTATACATCAATCAAGAACTAGAAAATTTATTTTCTCAAGTCAAAACAAAAGGAAAACAAAAAATATAATCATTCCCTAGCGGAGTCGCCAATTTGTTGGATGGATAAGTCGTTCTTGCAGACAAGACAGACCTCCCAAGTGTCCTATGGACAGCTAGCAACAAATGGACAAACAAACTATCTTTCTCTAGATATATTACGATTCATAATTAAATTCTATAAAGGTTTAACGATCTTACCTTTGATCCAACGCTTGTTTGTATTAGTAATCCTTTAGTCGCCTGAAAGAGTTTCCTTCGAAGATCTGCAATCATAAACAAGAAAACATCAAATAGCACCTACATAGCATATATTCATAAATCATATCTATTATGGTGATCAATGAATCCATAAAATAAACCAATCAATTGCCAGCTTATTGAGAAAAATGGATTTATTTGTATTAACTTAAATAAGGAAGAGTCTTACAACAGTGTCTCCCTTGATGTCATACAGGCCTTCCTGGGATCCGGAAGAGGCGTTTCCTTTACTCTGAAAAGCCTTGCACTCTTCCAACTGAGATATATACAGGTATGTAATCTTTCCCACATGAAATCTCAACTAAAAGGGTCTAAGTTTCAACAACACTTCGCATCCAACAATACTAAAACTTCAACTCATCAATTGTAACGCTTTGAGGATGCCCTATGCCTCTTTTTATAGTGAAAGAGAGGAGGCTATAGCTCCAAACAAGAAGGGATAGAATCCTCCTTCAAAGGGATTAGTTCCTTACATGAAGGGGTTAGCTCCTTAATGGATGGGATGCATGAACCTGAAAAGAGTAGACTTTCCACCACAGGAATGTTTCTATAAGCTTCCAAAAATGAATCAAACTGAGCTTCTAGATTTTACTTGCACCTTTTCGTATATTTTACAGGGGTCCATACCTTTAATAAACAAAAAGTGCATTTAACGCCGCATTATTTAGAGTAATAAAGTGTGGCAGCGCAGGCAATACTAAGAGAAAGTGCAGTACAAGAGTTTTTAAGACTTTTATGAGCTTTTCTCTTATTTTGAAGGCTTGATATTAGGAACTGACTTGTTTAGACTTGCAAGGGAGAAATGTATGAGTGATAATGAGCTCATACGGACAACAAAATGTGAAGGTGATAATTTTCAGTGTAACAAGCATTTAGTTCCCTGCATGAAGAATATAGAGGGGTTATCATGCCTTATTCGATTTTTTTATCATACAGAGCTTTAAGGGGTTATTAATCCCTCTGATGTTCCAGGAAGTGAGCTTCATCATTTAGGATGATGGTCCAGTGCTTAAAGAACTTTTTCAGCTTAGGGTATCAACCATATTCTACTAGTCGATCCCCCAAAACTATCAATCTTTGCAGATTTGTTGGCCTCCCCCTTTTCCTGGATTCTCTGATGATGTTGATTGTTTCCCTCAGAATATGTTCCCCTATATGCCGAGCTTTGCGCTCCCTTTTAGGAGTTGGGATTTGAGAAGAGCTTCCTCCAAGCTATTTGTCTGTCCGAGATGGTGTGATATTCCTTGAATTTGCAGGCTTTTTCCAACCGAGTGATATCCAAATCCCCAAATTCTATGGTTTCTAGGTCTTCATACATCTATATGACGGGGGTATGGTTCTTTCCACCTTCCTAAACTTCCTTGGGAAGGGAAATAGCCTGAGAATCTATGTCCATATTGGAGCTGGGCTTCTGGGTTGAATCTTGGATATGAGTAGAGGAGGAGGGCGAGATCTCCTTTTTCTTGTCCTTCTTCTTGGGACCTTGAGTCTTGTCTTGGAGATTTGGCCTGGGGGGGTAGTACTAATGAAAGGATTTTAGTTAGAGGTAGGGGCTGTGAGGGGGGTGGTTACTTGAGGGGCTACCAGGGGGTCCTTCTTCGGGGTTTGGTTAGCTAGTAGGTGAAAGTTATTGCTGGTGGAGGGTTGAGAAGTACCAGGGTTGGGGGTAGGTTTTTTTACATGTCTTTTTCGGGAGGAGACTTTGGTGAATCCGTCCTGGTCAGAGGAGGCAGGGCTAGAGGTGGCCCTGGGAGGGGTATTTTATGGGCAATATCTAAAGATATGGCCATGCATGTGGCATTTGTGACAACAAAAGGGAACATACTCATAATACATTTTTTGAATCCACTCAAAATTGTCATGAAATAAACTTACCGAGTTTGGGAGAGGTTTGGCGAGATGCATGTAGATGCAGATTCTGGCATGTGTAGTGTACAGATTGTGTTTGGTTTCTTAACCAATCTTTATGTAGGATCCCAGGTTGTTACCTATTTCTTTGAGGGTGATCTCCTCCCAATATTCCTGAGGAAAATAATAGAGGCAGATCCAGACCGACGCCCAGTTGAAATCTTGTTTGTCAGGGTTGAATCACTCAACCCAATCTCGAAGAAACATACCTGCAGAATTAAATAAGTATGACCCTCCATCCATGACTTGGTTTTTCTCATCAATATAGGTAAAGATAATATTGAATAATCCTTTGGGACCTAGCTGAAGGGTAACTTGGCCTTTATGCTTCCATTTGGCATTTATCTAGCCATATAGGGCTTTTTCAGTTGGCTAGAAGCCAATGAACTTGACAATCAGGGCATGATCATGCATGAATTAGATCCTGCCATTGATCTATTCTATAGGGAGTTGGATCTCAGGCATCTAGGGCTTTATTGGAATACATGTCGAGGACGTAGCATTATGCTATGTATCGCCACCTTTGTCATATTTTTCTAGGTTTGCAGGGATTTATCCTAATTTGGTAGAGCCTCTCGAATCACCCTGGGCCATATCAGGATTGCCCAATTTACTGTTATTAGTAGAGTCGTAAGCTTCTCCATTAGTGGGGGGGCTAACAGCTCCCCCCCTATCGAGGTTTCCATGTTGCAAATCTTTTGCAGACTGTACATATCTCACGCAGCAAGTCAGATGGGGGTGATCAGGAGCTGTGATGACGCCCACAGAAAGGGAAAGAGAAACCCTAGGGTTTTAGGCCATGGTTATTCTCAGTCATGCGGTCGCTTTGCTTCTCGCATCCTTTCATGTTACATTTCACTTTCTCACATACTCTCACAACTTTAAAATAACATGAATTTTAAACTATTTTAATTTTCACATATAACCACCTTAATTCACTGATAAAAATATTATTCACAAATTGATGCTTTCTTCTTAATATTTTAAACTCTTAAACTATATTCCATTAATTTTAATATACAACAACCTTAATTCAACTTTCATCCATTTTGAAAACAATTTTAAAACATGCATCAATTCTAATTTTGCACATTTGTTTCTCAATTCTCTGTTTAATGTGATGGTTTTTAAAAGCTTACATAAACTTGTAATGATATTTCTTAACTAGGTTTTGAACACTGATATTTTCTGGAATGTCGATTTCAAGAATCTTCATAAAGATATAGCAAGAATTTGGGTGAATATTATTTAAATAATCTCTTGGAAGAGGATAATTTGGAAAATACGATGAGACATTCATGGTGTATTAAGAAATATTCTAAACGGCTAATTTCGAGGTTTATTTATCTTTGTATGTAAGTGTTTTGTTTTATTTGAATGTTATTTATCATTGTGTGTTATTTTTTACTTTTACTTTATTGGTGGAGTGATGGTTTATTGGGGTTATTTTATTTTTTTTCCTAAATTATTCATTGAGGGACTGAATATGAGATGAAATGGTTTTAGAAATGAAAAACTAATGAAATGTATGTTTTTAATTTCTTGTTTTAAATGTGTAACTTTAAATTTCATATGGTTAAATTTTATGAAATTGCATGTTAAATAAGTGTGCACCTTTTCAGATTAGTGAATTTAATGAGTGTGAAGTTGATTGTCTGTAATTTTGAATGGAAATGTCATATATGATAATACCATAAACATATAGGTCGTGCAAAGTGGTTGAAATAAATTTGAAATTTGAAATTCTTGTTATTATTTTTATTGTTTGAAAAATAGTTTAAATAACTTGAAATGTTTTGTTATATCTTTATTTATTTTAATTTAAGTAATGTTTTTAGTTATTATTTTTATTTTAAATGAAATTTTAATTATCGTTATATATTATTTTAATCAAAAAAGCATATCTTAATAGACTCTTGGCCAAAATACATCTTAAAATGAGAATTTGAAATCTATTTGCGGACTTCATTACATGCAATATTATAGACAATATACCATATGTCAAAAAATTCATGTATCTAAAAACCACATACTTTGGACCCATGTAATATTCCTAATTTGCCCAAGCTAATAGGAATATTTCATTTTTTTCTAATTTTATTTATTGAGGAATAAAATTTAAAGGAGGACATGAAAAAACTCCTAAAACATGAAAATAAATCAATGCCCAATGTGAACAGAGACAAATTAGGGCTTTCTTAATAAAAGCCACTTGTGCGTGAATAGGATTGAGCCACTTGATTGGGTCAACAAGACCAAATCACTAAGCAGTCCAGATACATTGAACCACTTTGAAGACCCAACGCAGTTCTAGAAGGAGGATCCCATGTGAAAGGGATTAATTCATTTGAGGTGGTTTAGGGTATTGCACATCCTCATCTTATAAAAGGAAGGAGAAGGCTCAATAGAGGGTTGTTGAAGATATTCAAAAATTAGTCTCCTTAGACTAATTCTAATTCTTTGGGTTGTTTATCAAGAGAATAGTGATGATTTCTTGTTTAGGAATTCTCCCTCCTTCTTTGAGGATTATTGGAGGAGATTGTGCTGCTTTGGTCCACTATCTGGCATTGGCCAAGCTTCATCTCCCTTGGAAGCATAATTCATGTTTGGGGTTTCATTGTCTAGAGATTTGCAACAATTCGAATCATATATATTTAGATTTGAATATTTCTATTGCATCTTTTCAGTGGTGGAGTCATCTAAATCACTGGTAGGAGTGAAATAGTTGTTTGGAGCTGCAAATTCAGATCTTGGCATCACGCCAAAGGGTTCTTCACTTCATCTGTGCAGTTCCTTGAGGAAAATGCGTCCTTTTTGCTAGCAGAGTTGCAGTGTTCACTTGACATCCGTTTGGAGGAGAGATCTCCGGTGAAAGGGCTCTTTTCCTTCACTGTGGTGATCCATAGATTGGCCAGCCAATCTATGTTCCATTTCCTATCTAATTTGCTGTGCATCACATCCTTCAAAAATTTCTGAAGTTTACTGCAGATCTATGACTTAGATCTCAGATCTACTCACAGCTGCTCATATTTTGTAGAGATCCCCAAGGGGAATGTAATAAAGAGCTCATTTTCTATTCATACCTGTAATAGATCTATACTTTTATACTCAGATCTATTCTAGATCTAAAAGGAAATGAAATACTGCTTCAGCCATTAAATATTACGTTGTCTAACTCATTCTGCATTTTCTTGTGTTATAACCCCTAAATTTTGAGGCATTATTTATGTAAAATCTCTATCTGTCTCATGTAAAATGTATGAACCATGTCACTAATATGATTTATCAATGTTCAAACCCTATTGCAGCTAAACCCTTCATTAAATTTCCGCATGCTTTAAGTCTTGGGGAATTAGGGTTTTTAAGCCTAGTTGGGGAAGGAGGAGTTTTTTAACATAGCTAGAATGCTTTGTTTGAGATTAAATTCAAAGCTTAGGTCCCTCATGACCTAAGATATTATATCCAACTGTCCCTACCCTCTTTTTCAGTGCATAAATTACTGCTTTTCCTCATCCTTTGTGAGTGGAATGAATCACTTTCCTTTATGATGAATATATTAATGATAGTAAAATTTTTATGAACATATTCCAAGTCTTATTAGTCTACTACTACTTCAATACAGTGTTTATATATTGCTGCAGTCCCTCATTGGGAAATTTCAAAGCATAACTTGGTGTGGGAGACCTGTTTACCCCACCTAGTAAAATTTATTTCTAATATCATGTTGGATGTGGGTCTTAGATTACCAGATCTAAGGGATCCAATGGCTTATCTTGGTTGCTGAAGCACACATTCCTGAAAAATGCATTTTTCAGGTATGTCTTCTTGAGCAATCCCTTTTTGGAATATTAAAGTGGTATCAGAGCATGATCTCTGGCACTACCTATGAGATCAAGCTTTCATAAAATTAAAGAGAAGAAGCAGAGATCAGAATCATGGAAAGGATGAGATTACTCTCATCAATATTGAGATCTAAGAAGAGCCTCTCCAAGGAGGGGGAGGAGACAAAGGAGGAAAGTTGCAATGAAACTCTAAGAGGGTTTCGAGAAATAGAAAGATGTAGTGAGACCTTTATGAGGTTTCAAGAGAAAGGAGAAGACATGGGGATTCCTCCTTCAAGAAAAGACCAAGATATCAGGTCTCCTATTGAGGATGAGGCATTTTCCATCTTTAAAGAAAAGGATGGGGGTGATAGCACAGTCATAACAAAGGAACCTCTAGCATCTCATGAAGAAGAATAAGTAAGGGAAGTTGCTCCAAGAATAGAAGCTCTTGCACTTTTGCAAGGAGTTTCAAAGAATCTCACATATAGAGATTGTGGCACAATCCATGTGCAGTGTGCACCAACATTATAAAATGGTAAGATCTTGAATATTGCAGAATATAAAGGGGAGACCAAGTTTCATACGGTAAGCAATATCTACCCCTCTTTATTTCAGAAAATTGATACACAAAGAAGGCAGGAAGATCTATGCAACGAAGGAAAGAGCACATTGGTTCATCCATCTATCTATTATGATCTATGCCTTAATGTCTCTCTATTTGAAAAAATTCCATTAGGGAAACCCACTGATGTAAGAAAGAGCAAAGTGTTCTCTCAACATGATACATTGAAGACACCTGGGGTAAAGGGAGACATTGTCATAGCGGTAGAGACTATGGGTAAGAAGCATGCTTATGTAAAACACATTTTATTTTATGATTGCATGTACTCTCTTACCTTATACTTGCAGGCCATAACTCCTAAAGGGAGTGTTTTACCTTACAAGCTTCATGGCCAACTATGGGCCAAGATCATTTTCAATTATGGCCACTCCCTTGATGAGCTAAGGGAGGTGATGTAATATGATGGGTGCTTCCCTAGAGCCCCAAATATACATTTCACTTTCATCCATGGTGAAATGAGAAGAAAATCAAGTAAGTGGCATGCAAACCACTTACCACATCTTGATTTTAAGCAGGAAGGAGATGACTTGCGCTGGTTTATATTGGGTGAGTGTGGGTACTCCCCCAAATTTCTGATTTTCTTGTCTCATGCCTTGTATTCCAAGAAAATGCTGCATGATGGGAAGGCATGGTTGCTTGGGTTGACAAGAAGGAGGTATGGACATCCCATGATTAATTGTGTGTCCATGCATTTACTTTTTCCTATAATGTATGTACATATATTTCTGTTTAGAGTGCATTAAATAAACATGTATGTACTTGGGCTTGAGAGAGATTGTGACCTTCTCATGGGTTGGCATAGGGAGACTTGTTCATATAATGCCATTGATGCTCTAACCCTTGTTGTAAACATGAGAGGAGGGATGACACATTGGGTGAATGTGTTCATGGGGAAAGAAATCTCCCATATTTATTCATACTTCAAAAGACGATAAAACACTACATAGTTATTGCATTGTATATCTTGTATCTTTTCACAAAGGGCCATGTATTGAATTTATGTCATGAAGAAAAGTATTTCATATGGGAAAATTTGGAGCATGACATGTGTTTTTTGATTCATACTCAGCCAACACCTATTATCCTACACTATTCTCAAGTTTTGAAGAAGCTTATTGCAGCAAATAGGTGGTGGGATAGCCACTTATTACACCATGACTTGAAGCAACATGGGAAGGGAAACCTTCCAACATACACATTGCAGAGCTATTATTAGGAGGGCTTTGGAAAGGAGCCACTTCAGCATTTCCAAAGATGTATGACCATTGTAGAGATGGATCAGCAACATGACTCTTTGGAAGAGTTAAATCAGCCCACTCTTTCTTCTTTTGAAGAAGAGAATAGATCCATACTCATCTCCCTTAATAGGAGAAATATTGTTGGTGAAGAACATGATCATGTTGCACATGCTATTATTTTTTATTTCATGTATCCTTACACCATGTTTTTCTAGGTCATGACTCCAAGGAAGAGTATTATATCATGTTAGCCTCTTGGCCAATATTCGGCCTCAAACAAAATTTCTGAATTGGTCCACTCCCTTGAGAGGAAAAGGGAGATTTTTCAAAATGATGGGTGCTTCCCCAAAGCACCAAACATATATCACACTTTCATCCATGGTGATATGGCATGGGTAGCAAGTGGTGGGGAAAACCACTTACCATATCTACATTTGATGCAAGTAGGGGATGTCGTGCATTGGTTCCACATGCGGAATATGACCCACCTCCATATGTGCATTTTTTTGTTCCCATGTACATTGTTTTAATTTCCTATCCTGATAATGTACTTGTATTTTTATGGGGATGTATGGGGAAAGAAGGAAGGATGGCATGTACCTCATGGGATGGCTACTCTCCATGTACTTTATGTTTTATTGTTTTAGGGAGAGCATGGGGGAAAACCATTTTTGTTTCATATGATGTATTGTCTCCTTATGGGTGAGCTATTTTCATCTTATGAGAACTTTGGAGGAGCAAGACATGGATGGATGGATTGGTGAGAAATTGGCTTGTAGAGGAAGCTTATCTTGTGTTGGTGTCACCAAGGAGGATATTTTGCAGCACTCACCTTGCACTTGCTTGATGAAAAGTAACAATTTTGGAGGGGAGGACTGTAATATTCCTAATTAGCCCAAGCTAATAGGAATATTTCATTTGGTTCTGCTTTTATTTAATCAGGAATAAAATGTAAAGGAGGACATGAAAAACTCCTAAAACATGAAAATAAATCAATGCCCAATGTGAACAGAGACAAATCAGGGCTTTCTTAATAAAAGCCACTTGCATTTGAACAAGATTGAGCCACTTGACTGGGTCAACAGGATCAAATCACTAAGCACTCCAGATACATTGAACCACTTTGAAGACCCAAAACAGTTCTAGAAGGAGGATCCCATGTGAAAGGGGTTAATTCATTTGAGGTGGTTTAGGGTTTTTCACATCCTCATCTTATAAAAGGAAGAAGAAGGCTCAAGAGAGGGTTCTTGAAGATATTCAGAAATTAGTCTCCTTAGACTAATTCTAATTCTCTTGGCTGTTTAGCAAGAGAATAGTGAGGGTTTCCTGTTTAGGAATCCTCCCTCCTTCTTTGAGGATTATTGGAGGATATTGTGCTGCTTTGGTCCACTATTTGGCATTGGCCAAGCTTCACCTCCCTTGGTAGCATAATTCCTGTTTGGGGTTTCATTGTCTATAGATTTGTAGCAAGAGGAATAAAATATATTTATATCTTAATATTTCTATTGCATCTTTTCAGTGGTGGAGTCATCTAAATCAGTGGAAGGAGTGCAATAGTTGTTTGGAGCTACAAATTTAGATCTTGGCATCAGGCCAAAGGGTTCTTCACTTCATCTATGCATTTCCTTGAGGAAAGTGTGTCGTTTTTGCTGGCAGAGTTGCAGTGTTCACTTGACATCCGTTTGGAGGAGAGATCTCCGGTGAAAGGGCTCTTTTCCTTCATTGTGGTGATCCATAGATTGGCCAACCAATGTATGTCCCATTTCAGATCTAATCTGTTGTGCATCACATTCTTCAAAAATTTCTAAATTTTACTGCAGATCTGTGACTTAGATCTCAGATCTACTCACAGCTGCTCATACTTTGCAGAGATCCCCAAGGGGAATGTAATAAAGAGCTCATTTGATATTCAGATCTGTAATAGATCTATAATTTCATACTCAAATATTTTTTGGATCTAAAAATTAATGAAACACTGCTTCAGAAATTAAATATTAGGTTTTCTAACTCATTCTGCATTTTCTTGTGTTGCAACCCCTCTATTTTGAGGCATTCTTTATGTAAAATCTCTGTCTTTCTCATGTAAAATGTATGAACTATGTCACGGATTTGATTTATTAATGTTAAGACCCTATTTCAGCTAAACCCTTTAGTAATTTATGCTCTTGTGCTTCAGTAAATTTCTGCAGGCTTTAAGTCTTCGGGAATCAGGGTTCTTAAGCCTAGTTGGGGAAGGAGGAGCTATTTAACATAGCTAAAATGCTTTTTTTGAGCTGAAATTAGGAGTTTTGGTCCCTCATGACCTAAGCTATCAGATCCCACCATCCCTACCCTCTGGTTTTACGCATATCTCTTATATTAAGCGTTTTAGTGCATAAATTGTTGCTTTTCCTCATTATTTGTGAGTGGAATGAATAAATTTCCTTGTTGCTGCATATATTAATGATAGTAAAATGTTTATGAACATATCCCAAGTCTTATTAGTCTACTAATACTCCAATACAGTGTTTATATATTTCCAGAGTCGCTCATTGGGCAATTTCAAAGCATAACTGGGTGTAAGAGACCTGTTTAACCCACCTATTTTAATTTTTTTCTGATATCTTCTTGGATTTGGGTCTTATATTACTAGATATAAGGGATCCAATGTCTGATCTTGGTTGTTGAAGCATATATTCCTGAAAAATGCATTTTCCAGGTATGTCTTGCTGAGCAATCCCTTTTTGGGATATTACAACCCAACAAATTTGACTCTATGATTGATTCAAGTTCATATATATATATATATATATATATATATATATATATATATATATATATATATATTAATTCTAATGTATCTAGAATAAAATCGGTTGAGGTGTAATTATCTCCTCAAGTTTTATACTTTAATAAAGACTTGAAAAATGAAATATTTGATCCCTCTCAATGCATATAAATCTAGATTTAAGATAGATTTATACTTTTAATTTTACATGTATATTTCTAATAAAATTGAATAATAAAAATTTATTTGTCTCATATAAACATGATTTATGAAACTTAAATTTTCCAACACAAAATTTACAAAAATGCTTGTTATTTATCCATCTATTCTTTTTCCCATTTTCTTTTGACAATAAAGTGCACAAACATATTATTTTATTTAAAATAATACTATGAAAATATTTCAAAACCATTACAACATATAATATAAATTAATATTACCATAGAACAAAACAAACATAAAAGACAATCCTGTATCTCCAAATTACAACCTACATGCTCTTTAAAAGGAGTTTAGATTTGATTGCCTGAAAAAAATCTTCAAAAAAAGTGTGCTCCAATGTTTGAAGGACTGGGGGGAGGGGGAATATCATTAGCATCATAATTGCAATGCATTCATTATAACATGAAAATTCCAACTTATTAAATAATTTTATGGCTAGGCTATAACTGTTAATGAAAAAAAAAACAAAGGTTATGATAGTTGGACATTGATCTCTATGATATTTGCAGAACTAGTTTTAAAATAATTACAAAAAATAATTTTAATTTAATTCTAGATGAGTGGGAGTTTATCAAAAAAAAGTTTCAAAATATTTACTTGAAATTCCCGAAGCTAAAAGAATTTTTTTAAAAAGAGTAATTTGGTGTCTATACGTTTCAATAGATCTATGTCCTTCCAACTAAAAAACCAGGCTTACCCCGAGTACAACATGACCATGACCATGCAATGATATGAAAAATGCATCCAACTGCTTCATTATTTTACACATGTATATTTGACTAGGTTTGGAAAGACAAATCCAACCATCAAATTGAAATGCAACATTAACACATATAAAAAAATTTCTTGCCATTTGTGTTTTAGAGTTTTACTCCAATCATGGCCGAATGATATATACAACTTACAACTTTCTTGGTTTTCAAATTTCACCATAAAGGTTTTCAATATAGTTATCTCCTTCAGCTTGGCTTGAAAGGAATCCCTTGATTCTCAATATTGTTTTTAATAAACTCAAAATTTAGATAATTTGGAACCACTCCATTCAGTTACATTAAATATATTTTTCACAAAGAGGAGGAGAGAGAATACAATGTTCAGATAGTAACCAATCTAGTTTAGGTTACCAATTCCAACAAGATTTCAGGTGAGGGGTATGGAATTTGGAAGGTGTTTAAGAAAATTTCAAGTTTGAGTAGTTTGTTGTTTTCTTGTATGATTGGTTCCAGAGGTCCTTGAAAACTATTGATTTTCGCTCGCTTGAAAATGTTGGAGGAAACTGAACAAGTCAAGTGAGGACCACTATAAGAAGAATAACTTCTTCTGCTCCAAGAAACTTGGTTTTTATTTGATAAACATATAAAGTTGAAAAATATAGCAATTAATCAACTATAATGCCATGATAAGCTCCACACATAATGATATCTGAAACAGTTCAGTGCTCACAGTCAACCTAAATGAATTATATTACACTCATCTTATCAAAGGAAGCAACCACAACAACTTTTTTTCATTTTTCCACAAGCCCAAAATGCTCAACCTTGCTTAAGGGCCAACAAACATATGAATAAGTATCACATTTAGAAATTTAATTGATTTTTGGTGTATGTACCAACAACATAAGAAGCTCACACATTGGAAATTTTTCCTTTTTAGGTCATTCATTCAAATTTAAAAGCATATTACAGTCATATAGTAGACGTTCGGTGACCTCAACCTACCCTATGGGAAACCAGGTCTGTTGGCCACTGATATGAATTATAGGCCAACAAAAATCTAAAATTTTTATGTCTATCCTTCAAGGCTCTGTAAGCCTGTAAATATACCCAACAATTTCTTCCTATATATCCACAGAATTCTATAGTACTTGACATATATAACTGTAAAAAAACTAACAAAATTTCAAAAAAGGTAAGCATGAAGGCATCCTCTAATTAGAATATTCGAGTAGAGCTAGGTCATGAGCACTCGACCACAACAACCTTAACTAAGGGAGGTACAGAAAGTGCCCTTAAATGCGACCAAGGTGTTTGTTGTTATGTTGGATCTGAACCTGAATTACCTGTAGCTCTCCTTAAATTTCCTACAATCCCAGGTCTGGTTCACTGGCATGCCCCTAAGGGGCCATTATAGCTTGGGCCACTAGGCTCTTAATTATCTGATAAGGGTGCATAGTGTGCCTATATTGAGTGATGCGACCCTGTGTGTTTCCTAGATCCGGGACAAGATCCTACCAGTCCTCCACCTTGACTTCCATGGTTGCAAGATGGTTCAGGTCTGTTTTCCAAGTTTTAATCAATAGCTTCACATCCATAGGTGTGCCTCAATCATATTCCCGCATTGCCTCTTATATTCAATGCGCATTAGTAAGCCAACCAATATTTCATTGTTTGCTTCCCAAGGCCTTTGTATTTTACTTTGTCTTCCTGTACTTGTTTCCACTTCCATGTCCACCAACCCATGTGGTTTTAGTATCCTGAACCATATTTACCTGTGTCGGTATAGAACCCCCACCACAAACCCAAGCAAGGAAATATTCATGTTGTCAGGCATGGTGCTACTATTACCAATACCTGTTGTATTGTCAGTAGCAGGCACAACAAGAAAATCAAGAGTTGAGTTACACCACCAAAACAAATCTCATAACATATCAATAGAGCCACTCCATTGTTTCACATATCTGAGAGTCATCCTACGAACCATAAAGTCATACAGACATGCTCATTCCCATGACTAAAATCTTGAACATTATCGTTAATGAGGTGGTCCTTGATAAACTGAGGCTTCACCCAAATCATACCCATAGACAGACACCCAAAATACGCCCTTCCCCCACAAATCATGACAACAAACCCACCTTTTTGGATGGCTTCTATTGCTTAAAGGCCATAAAGAGCCTGACGTTTCTCAACCCTCACAAATAGAGATAAACCTTACCATTCCCCAACACCCACAAACCAAAAGAAACATTCCCATTCAGGAGCACATAATTCCAAACATGGCTGAAATATGGATAGAAATAAAAAATTTTATATACATGACTTCCTGCCTTGAAACTTCATGCAGAAACATTTCATTCCAAACCAGACTAGGGAAACACACTACCCTTTCAATTTCACAACTGTAACCTATAATCCCTAGGCCCAGAGGGGAAGTAAGAGGAGAAACATATCCAAAATCGCTTTCCATATGGTTTAGATCCAGAAGTCGTTGTGATAAGCAACACTGCCGCCATGAACACCCCACTGCAGAGCACCAACACCACATAATTACCTGAGGGGGAAATGCCCATTTCCTCAAGAGCCTGCCACCATATCTACCACCTCTCACATGTGGCACTTCTGGATGACACCCACGTGTCCTTCACCTTACTTCGCCTGTGCTCTCGCATTCCCTAGGTGACGTTTGGACGCCTTCTAGCCTTATCTCTGAAGTGTATTGTTATACCCTCTCTCACCCCTATTGGGGGCACATTATTGATTAAATCAATCATTTCATTAAATTTTTATAAAACAAATTCTTCATAGAATTGACCAACGTAATTTTAATATTTAATGTTACAAGATTAGATATTTCAATATAGATAACTACCTCATATATTATATGTTTTATTTCTAGATATTGTTGTTATATGAGTGCATGATCTTTAAATAGGTGTAGTTATTTTTGAAGATTAATCTTTGCAAGAAAATCATTCAAAATTAAAATATTTAAAAATATTTCATACTTAGGTAAATAATATATTTTCTATCAATTACTTCCCTTCATAATTTAAGTTTTTGCATAAGAAAAAAAACAATAATATCATATATTTTGTCTTTATTTCTAGATATTGTTGCTATGTTTGTGCATGAGTTTTAAATAGATGTAGTGATTTTTTTATTCTTAATCTTGGCAACAAAATCATTCAAAATTAAAATATCTAAAAAAATTTGATACTTAGGTAAGTAATATATTTTATATCAATTACTTCTCGTCATAATTTAAGTCTCTGCATAAGGAAAAAAACAAGAATGAGATGTAAATAAATATGATTTCGGGAAAAGTAATAGTTTGAATCATTAGCACATGCATTATCATCATAAAAGGGAAAAAAATAAAAATCTTTGTGTCCATGGATAGTGGACACATTACCAGACCTACTAGATCTGTAAAGGGATCTCAGAGTGGACGAAGTGAATGTGAACGACAAGCCACAAGAGGACCAAGTAAGCCATGGGATCTCCTTGCATAGGTGAAGAGGCACTAACATTTATGAAACGTTGTAATTCACATAGAATAACACTGGTTTACTCACATGTTTTTATCCCAAAATATTTTTTTTTTCTATCACTTAATATTTTATTTTATTTCCTAAAATTTGGAAGGAAAAATGTTTGTAATGAGATATTCTGTTTTTACAAATTGTAAAAAATATTATTATATTATTATTATATTTCTAATAAATCAAATGTTTTTCAAATCCCAACTCTAATAAAAACCACTTTTTGATTTATGGTAAGGATCTTTCAAAAGTATTTAATTTGGATGAAAGAAAATGGGTTATGGGGTAGATTATTTTGGTTGAATCCTAAAAACATTTATTTATTTATTTTTATTTTTTTGTCCAGCTTTATGTTTTCTTGATGCAGAGTAATAATATTCTGCCTTGATTTACAAAATTAAGATAATTTCTTAAATGAGATAATCACCAATAATAGGGGATACAAATGAGAATAAGAATAAAACACACATTTTGAATGACACCATATCACACACTCACAAAAAAAAGAACAATAACTTAAAATGAGGAAAAGATAATAAGTACATAATGTTTCCTCTTAGTAGAAATTATCCATTTTAAAAAATAAATATTCCTTCACAATGGTTTTAAATATTTCATTGGTAAAATAATTAATAAATTATATCTTAGTCAACTTTCATCATCTCAATATTTTAATTATGTATTACTAACTTAACACAAATAGACTAAACAACCTAAATCTAATACAGTAATTATTATTTAAAAAAAATACAAATTTTCCAATCTTATCCGCCTTACTTTACACTTTTCGAAACAATTAGTATGCATTTGAACATTTGACTAAAAACTGAACGGAAGATGACGACATTAATTTCAGCATCCGATAATGGCGTCTGTACTTTAAAAATCACGATCGGTAAACAACCTTTTTCTGGACATATATTGTGCTGGATTGAATGGATGGTAGACACACTTCTTTTTGCTTGGTCCTGACAATATACATTTTTATGATGAGGACGACGATCCGAAAACAAAGTATCGCCATTGGAAACCCTTTTCATTGGAATCCCCTTCCATAACATTTCAAAGTAAAAAGGATTTTTAATTTATTATTGGTTGCAGCATTTGTATGATTGTGAGAATATTTCAGTTCTCATTTTTTTGCCAATTTTTGCCAATAGACACTAATAAATCATGATGATGCCGATTATAAAAAGAAACAAATTAGTTGAATTAATCGATACATCATGAAGGTGATGATTTATTCCATTTCACATTTAAAGAAGGATACGAGATAATGCCCACTATAAAAAGAAACAAGTAAGTTGAATTGATCGATACATCATCAAGGCATTTATACCATTTCGAATAATACACATTATAACTATATAAATTAAATGAATTATAAAATGGGATTTCAATTAATAATAAAATTTAATATATATATATTTTACTTTTATATATATATATAATTTTTATTGTTTATTTAATAATATTAATAATTAAATTAAAATTTAACAATTTTATAATTTTTGGAATTTGGCATTTTGTTTGATCGATAATTTGTAAAATCCAACTTCCAGTAATAATCACATATAATTATATATTATCAAGGCTTTTCAAGTTAACCAATATAATTCATCTTCAAAATAAAATGAAAGAGATTGATATATAAAAATATAATTTTATAATTATCAGTAGCCTAAAATATGAGGGAGGTTAATATATAAGTAGATCAAGGCTGTGGTCCGACAATTATGTGTGAAAATTTGATGCCACAAATCGAGTAATCCTAAAGCAAAACTTTATATGCTTGAGAGCTGTTGAGACATTGTTGAGACATTATTTCTTCAATTGAAAAAAGAAACTAACCAATACCAAAAAAACAATTCTCTGCATACAATGCTTTACAGATACTCTGTGCGTACTCATTTAATAATGACTAAAACATTTCCAACACCATTAACTCGTGAGGCTAGCGTTGACAGCGATATTTTTCACTGCCATTGCACTCTGAGGGGAACAACAACGAACGGTGTTCTTTGTGGGACAAGTCGCTGAAATTGCGGCCTTTCGGGCGAGGCTGTTATAGCTGTGGCAGAAAAGTCGGACACCTAAACTTCAAGTTGGATAGACAGCAGCCACGCTTCTATTAATGTCATTCGACGATATAGTCCTTACAATAAGGACCAGGATCCATAAACAAAGTACCGTGGAAATATATTGTATCGGATGAATAGCAGCCATATTTCTATTTATGTAATCCGACAATACAATTCTTACAATGAGTTCCAGTATCCCTAAACAAACTATTGCGGACATATATTGTGTTGGGTGGATAGCAGCTATCGCAGCGACATTTCTATGTATGTGATCTGACAATACAGTCCTTATGACCAGGATCCATAAACAAATTGTCGTGGAGATATATTGTGTTGGATGGATAGCTGCCATCTTTATATATTGTGCTTACCACAAGCACGACCATCAATAAACACACATTGAATGAATGGCAGCATCGCTTCTATTTATGTTGTTTTAAGGGATCAAATTTGAAGCGAAGGGTCACATTTATTTGAAAGGTTACTTTTATTTTCGTTTTTGTGTAAGTCTTGATCAGTTAAAATAAATTATTCTTTTAAGAAAATGAAAAATAATTAAAAAAAAAATAAAAAATTATATATATATATATATATATATATATATATATATATATATTTTATTGCATTAGTTTTTCTTAATAAAGTTTTCAAATTTTTTAATTTAATTATCAATAGTTATTTGATGAATAAGAGATTTAACTTTCATAAAATATGTTACTTAGAAATAGTCACAATCAAAGATTGAGATTTATGTTAAAAGTAGTTTTATTATTTCTATTTTTTAATTAAAAAATATTAATGAACCTTGGTATGGGCTCATGTTGACCCATGATATTGTAACATAGCCTAATTAAATGAGAGTGAATGTGACTAAAAATATGGTGTTTTATATGTGTGTGTGTGTGTGTGTGTCTAATTTAACAAAATGATCTTTTATGATTTTTTTAATTTTGTCAATGTGAAATGTATTATGAAGTAAGTGTTTGGATGCATATTAGCATTTACCATCTATTTAATTCATATAAACATATTGTTAAACATGTTACACATCACACCTCTCACAATATTAAATTGTGCACATTTTAAACAAGAAATTCTATCTTTATACTTTTACAATTGTTGAATAAGTACATATAAGAGGCACTAGTTCAAACAAAAACTTACTAGAACATTTTTCCATTCTAATTGCAAGTCTAAATGTAAATATAATGAATGATGTACAATTCATTATATACATAACACTATGTGAAAAATAAATAAAAAATAATTTTTTTATTTTCAAGAAAAATCAATGTTTAAATACTATACTACTTATTCAATTTTCCCACTTTCATGTCTATTGATAATAAAGAACCAAATCTATATTGAATCTACTTAATACTAAAAATACTAGGTGGCTGGAGGTTATTATGGATGTTTTTTTCATCGGTGTACTACTAGGGTTTCAATGCATCGGTGTGTGTCATCTAGACGGTGGCCCCGAGGTGGTCGAACGTTCCTACACCACGCTGTAAAGGTATAAAACCTTACGGGGCACAGTGTTGGTGATACAAAACATGGCGCCATACCAATTGGTCTTGGGATTTGTGTGGTGCCCATAGGTCGTCTCAACCCATCGATGCGCCGTATCAAACAAACACACCGATATTTATAATTTGTATTGGTATTTGTGTGGTGCCATACGTCGTACAAATGCACCAGTGCATAGTCTCACATAAAAGGAGCGATGCAAACTACCGCACAAACGCACCGAGATTTTTAATCGGTTTTGGTATTTGAGTGGTGCCCATAGGTCGTAGAAACAAACTGGTGTGTTGTAGCATAAAAATGCATCGATATATAGTAGCTGACATGCACTGGTGTTCATTTTGTATTTTTTAGAAAATTTGACCTTTGACGGTGCAATTATTGTGACTTTTCTGAATTCATTATTCGTCAAAAGTCGACACATCTTATAAGAATATTCATATTAATTAATTTTTTATTAATGTATTTGAATGTGATGTTTGGATTAATTTTTTATATCATATCATAATTATTGTGATTTTTTAAAATTTATTATTCATCAAAAGTCAACACATATATATCTTATAAAAATATTCATATGAATTAAATTTTTATTAGTGCATTTGAGAATGACAATGGAGAACACAATAGAATAAATTAAAGCACACACACACACACACACATACATATATATGAATAAGACAGTCTTTGTCCAACAAAATGGGACAGTTATTGGTATCCCTTTGTATTTAAATTGGGACACTATGTCCATTGCATTAAACAAAATGTCTGATTTCAAAGACAAATATTTCAAAAAATACAACACCTTGCTTTGATATCCAAACATAGTGATCATCATTATTCGCTTGAATTGCTGTCACTGCTAGAGCTACTTCCATGATTTGGGTTATTTTCAGGAATGTTTTGTTCATGGTGTTGATTGTTTTCTTCTTCTTCACCTTCCATATACAAACATAAAAATAAACTGAAATGAGTGTATATACATTGGTGAGAATAATGAAAATTTTAATATTAAATAATATACATCAATGTAAATTAAAAAGAAAAATGATGTACCATATCAAAAATTGACTCATAAACTATAAAAATTCTTTCAAAACTGTGTACCATGCCATCTTTCAAAATTTAATATGTTGGTGCAGTTCCATACTTTATTTCTTGCAAGTTTGATACCCCATAAAAAATTATATATTTAATATAAAAGAATTTTTTGTTCTATTAATCATAGATGGAGCTAATTAAAACAAGATCGATAGATGCTTACAAATTCCACAATTAGTTTATGATATGCCAACATATACTCACAACCCATTTTAAACCCAATTTCAATCAATTCGTCTGATGGTTCTTCTTTGTATGTTAGCACTTGTTTGAAGACATTCAATGATGATTTTTGTAAAACAACTTAAAAAATAAAAAATGAAATTTAGTTAAGTTGTCATAAGGAAGTAACAATTACTCACAAACTTAGATATCAACCCTTTTATTCCTTGTCGTCTGGTTTTATGTGCTGAATGGGTTCCATATTCTTTTATTTTCTGTAAGAAAATACTTGAAAATTAAAATTTAATGTTAAATTGTTTATTTATTGTACCTAATGATCGAAAAATTCAATGATTACATATTACATTCAAAGAACGTTGTTGTTGAGATGGCTCCTCATGCGCTGCATTTTTGTCCATTTCTTTTACCATCTCCTTGTACACATTTTTGGACAATCCTACTGGTATATTTCTGATATCAGCTCGTTCATCTTTTGAGATTTCCATAATCTTCCGAAAAATGTAACATGACAATAAAATATTTAATTTTTATATTGATATATGAAAAGTAAATATAACAAAAGTGATATTTATATATAATTCTAGACAAACATATAAGGGAATATTAGTTTTTCATTCCTTCTTTTTTGTTGTTGTATGTTTTTGCTATTAAAAGTTTGACATGTCTCATTGACCAATTCTATGGAAAATTTTCCTGTAGTTTAGATAAAATTTGGTTCTTGCAATAATTAGATTGGTTTTTGTATTGTAAGTGAAAAGAACGTCTATACATTCGTTCCACTAGATCCCTCAAAATTTTGTAAAATTTTTCCCCACTTTCGTTAACGTCTAGCACCATTCTAGATGAACTAAGGAGCAATTCATTTTCATTTGCATGTTATATTTTTTTTCTTTTCTTAGAAGATTCATTTTTTGAGTTGTTGGTCCTTGTAGAACATTAAACAGATGTGAATTAATAGACTGTTTGACACATGTTATCTAATAATTTTAAGTATATTATTAATGAAAATTAGAAAAAGAAGCTCCTATTGGATCAATAGTAATTTTTCATTCACTTGATTCATTCTTTTGCAATTTTTCTATCAAGCTTTTACGCTCTTCTGGTCCTAGATCAGAAATAATCTTATCGAGCTTCGTCATTTTGTGGCTCTGCATGATACTCAGTAAACAATACATATTAGTTAAACTTACATATAGTTCAAAAATAATATATTTTTTAAAGAATTTACAAAGAACTTTCGTTTTTTTCTTTTCTTGATGTCTTATTAGTATTTTTGTTACTTGATCTCTGGTCAGTCATTTCTTTATCAATCTGAAACCTGTACCATATCGTTCATTAATATATTTATAAATAAATTGTCAACTTTTCACGTAAAAAATAAATCTCAAGAAACCGTTGCACCTTTCATGATGTACGCACCAATGTCAGTGCGTGGGGGTATTATAAATGCACTGCACAAATAGTATAATAGATCGTATGGTCTTATCCTCCTAACATAGCGCACCGGTGCCCTATTTTAGAAATGGCGCATTGATTAAAAAAACATATTTTTTATTTTTTTATTACACAGTACTTGTGAAATGTGTTGTATAATACAGTGCACCAGTGTGCTATGTTACGCAAGGCACACCAATAAAAAAAATCCATTTTTAAAAAAAATTATCACTAGGGCTGACATAGATTGGGCTCCGACTATGCACGTCATCTTGTGGGCTGGATGTAAATATAAAATGAAAAGCCTTAATTCTGAAATCACAGAAATAGGGAGAATAAAGGGAAGAAACAAAAAAAAAATGAAGGGTTTTGGGTGAAAATGGATAAAAATGCAGAAAAAGTTAAAAAAATAATCAAATTTAATCACGACATTGTTTGAAATTCTATGCTATGGGGTTTGAATCACTAGAGGTTTTGGATTTTGATTGCCTGAATACTTTTGTTCAAGCGTATTCACTGCTCCACAGTGCTCTCGTGCTCTCTTGCTCCAGGTATGTCTCCTGCAAATCTCTGGCTGAAAATTTTAGTAAAAAGGGTGAAATAATGGAAAGTGTTCAGTATTTAAAGAATTTTTTTATGAAATTTGATTTTTGAAAATATTTTTCTGCTCATTTTTCAATTTGCCACTTTTTTTCAATTAAAGAAAATAGAGTGGTGTTTTTTTTATTTGCAATTATTCGTCACCAATCCGTCACTTAATAGCACCACATCGGTGCATCCATTGGTAACACAACATCGGTGTGTAGTAACTAAAATGCATCGGTGCAAAGTAACTAGAACACACCGGTGAGGTTATATATACATTAGCATCGATTTGTGGTTGAGGGGCCAAAATTACTTTTACGTATGTACACCAAAATTAGACATTGGAAGTGTACATTTTGTTGTGAAAATCTTTGGGCCATTTCTTTTCAAAAATACACCTCTTCTTCGTTCAAAAAAAGAAACTTGTAACCTTTCCATAACCTGCAACAAGAAAAGGTTCCCCATGATCTTCTTGTTGACCCATGATCTACTTGCTCATTTATAAGTTCCTCCTCCATCTTAGCATCCAATTTCCTCTTTTATCCTTTGTGCTTTCTATCTTGATCTTAACAAAATTTATATAATCTTTGTTTTATAAGAAACTAACCTTGAATGTTCTGGGAGGAATGAAAACAAGTTCTTCATTCTGCATTTGTTAGTAGAAGAAGACTGATTTTTTACTAGGGGATGAAGTTATTACATGTGCAGGAAATGGTTTAGCATAGAGAATGAGTATAAGGTTGAGTATAGGAAAGACATTGCAAAATGGGCTATTACATTAGCTTTTCCAATGGGAAACTGATTTGCAGGTGGAAATATGGTAGCTACAGGTGTTTATGATTTTATTTCCATAGAAATGGTCACCCGATTTCCATTTATAATACAAGCATAATTTTTACTAGTTTCATCCAAAGAGATCATCATTTTCAATAAAAAATGGAACCAAGGAATCCTTAAGTGTATCTCGTTCGCATTTTGTTCAGCATTTCATTCTTTGATAAGTGCTAATTCACCTATACTTTCAAAAATTTGGATTTTTGGGTACCTTCCATGTGATATTCGTCATTAACCATAGGACCACAACTCAGACAAGTTAGAGATGCCATTTAGGTTCAATTGAAATCCAAAGATGTGATATTATGCGATGTCAGCTTTGTCAATAAAAGTTTATGTAGGCCAACCGAAGCTCGAACAATACTTCCATCTACCTTTAAACACATTCTAGAGAATATTTCCCTTCATGGAACCTACCAGCCCGATCAACAACGTCAATTAATCTTTCTCTGTTGTCCTTAAGGGAATGAGAATCCTTCCCTTCATGGTGCCTCTTGGCTTTATCAACTGCCTCGATTGATATTTCTCTACTGTCCAATATTTCCCTGCCATCCCTGTAAGAATAATAATGGTTACCTTCATGTAATCTCTTCCCGTTCAAGAGGCTCAATTAATCTCTCTCTGAATCCCTTAGCGAATAGGACTCCTTGCTTTCGAAGGGCCATTTCACCTTGCTAGTCGCGAGAGCATTGACAAGTATTTCTCTGCCATCAACTTTGCTCACCCTTTCTCCATCATGGGATCTCTTAACCCTATCGCCTTCCTCAACCGAATTCTCTCTTCCATGATCAAGAAAATACTTACCCTCGTGACCAGTCCTCTTAACCCTATCATCAGTCTCAACTTAGCTTTCTCAACCACCTTTCTTAGATTTTTCATAAATATTTTCTCCTTTTGTACTATGTCGAGCTCTGTATCTGTGTGCATCCCTGTAAGCATCTTTGTTCATCTTTCTGTTTGAATCACTCATTTTCTCTGCAATAAACTTCTTAGCCAAAATTCGAACTCTCATCTTTTCAAACACTCATCTCCTCAGAAAAATTCTTGCCTGCGATGCGAATCCTCTGTCGCTCCAATACTGCACTTTATATAATAAATTTACCTTATTAGAAAAGATATTTCAATGACATACCTGGTTCACGTGAGGCTTTATTTAACCTTGTTTCGGTGCGCGGGGTTTTATCGGTGCACCAGTGCAGTTTCGTAAGATCAAGGTTTATGTTTTGGCACAGTGTTTTATGACGCACCGTTGTGGAAGAGTTGTGAAGCACCAGTGCGCTACGTTACTAAGACACACCAGTGTAAGTTATGGTGATAAGTGCACTGGACGAAAAACCAGGAACCTCTGCTAGAAATGGTGTACTATATAAAGTTATTTTTTTTCGCATGTAAGATCATAATAAAATAATGATAATTCTAAAGTACATTAATTTATTTGCATTGTTTTCTAAACTTTATTATGTTACAAAAATTCATATTATTCTATATTTATTATTTTACAATTATTTACAAATTTAAACATTTTAATAAAATCATTTCACATTAATACAATTAAAATTTTACAAATATTTTACATACAATTACAATTAAAACTACAATTAGGATTAGAATTACAAATACAATTTCAATTACAATTTTACAATTTCACATACAATTATGATTAGAATTACAATTACAATTTTAGAATTTTACATACAATTACAATTACAATAATTTCATAGTAATAAAATTAAATTTTACAAATATTTTACACACAATTAGAATTAGAATTATTATTACAATTAAAATTTTATAATTACTTTACATACAATTATAATTAAAACTATAATTACAAATACAGTTACAATTTTGTAATTTTACCTACAATTACAATTACAATTTCACAATTTCAGAATTTGTCATATATACAATTACAATCATTTCACAATAAACTAAATAATACAATTACAATTAAAATTTTACAAATATTTTAGGTACAATTATAGTTAAAATTACAATTACAAATACAAATACAATTTTACAATTTTACATATAGTTAAAATTTAAATTTCAATTACAATCACGACATAATATTTAATAAATATCATGGTCATTTAATATTAAATTAATTAATAAACATCACGATCATGATAACCACCATACAAACATCATATTCGAATAAATACACACATTCAAATTCGCTAACATCATCGTGATCATGATCATCTAACAAAACACAATTAGCATTGTACAACATCATCACAACAGAAACATCAAATATACATCTCATGTCAGATAACTCATGCTATCACATACACATTTATCTGCAAGTTGCACATTATATGAACATATCTAACATGACCTAACAATATACATCATGATGATCACTAATATGTAAATTACACAAATCCAACAAGAATACAAATACATGGACTCTCTCTCTATATATATATATATATATATATATATATATATAACGTTAAAAATATACAACTGTAATATAAATTTCATGGTTCAGCTGGTGGTAGTACAACATCAATAGCAGTACTAGTGGAGGCTTGCTCAGTCAATGGTGCAGTCTCGACAGTCGATATTCCAGCCTGCTCATGATCATGACTAGTACCAATGGATGGTGACTAGATGTGGTTGATGGTCCAGCCTCATCTCCATGATGACTGCTAGATGCTAGTGGAGCCTCATTATCATCTAGCGCAGTGCGAGGTGAATGATCATGAGATGATGAGTCGTTGTTCGTGGACTGTCCATCACGTTCTGTGGCTCGACCATGCCTATAACATGCAACAGTCCTCCTCAGTCGCGTAAAAACTATCGTAGCTCCTACGACATGCCTCATCAGGCTGTATATGTCACACATCATTCTTCTCCAAATCTGTAATAGCCTATCATCGACCTGTATGTCTCTATAATGAGCGGGCCTGATGCAATGAGTTGGTCGCCAAACTCTATCCTGTATCTAGTATCACACTGATTGGGCCTAGCAAAATGCGGTACCAGAACACCAGCAGGAGGATTCTCTCTACACCAGCCTCCTGATGATCCTCGACATATGGCATGCCCTGATCATCATCAGGATCCACACCTGGATCCTGTGGTGGTGTCGGCATGTCCTCGCCATCAAAATACCCAATGTCTGCAAAATATATACAAGTACACAACAATAATTATACAATTTTATTACACAATTTAATAAAAATAAGTTAAAGAACATGTTAGAATAAATTTAAATAAAATAGTGATATTACCTCTATCATCTGGCGGCTCATCATCTGTCAAGAGGATGTTGTCACACCCTCGCTAATCCAATCTAGCATAAGGATAGGGGACCATAATGAAGGGATGAAGCTCGTCAACGCTGGCTAGCAACTCTAGTGCATCATGCGATATCCTCACTGGAAACATAGTCTTGCCCCTCTTGGGCATCATCTGCCCTCACATGTGCATCCATGCCTCGAATATTGACCTAGGAGGTTGTCAAAGAAAATTAGGCCTCATATCTCCAAACCTTTCAAAAAATAAACAAAAAATCTCTGAATAAAAAGGGAAGTTGACCGTCCCTTGTGCATGAGCACAAAAAATGGCAGACCACATTAAAATTCGTGGCTCATGTACTAAAGAATCAACATAATATAGAAGTGAGAAACTAATGCATTGCCCGTTACTGGTGTTGTATGAAATGATAGAAATCAGAAGTGAGAGGCACCTCACCTCCTCACTACCAAATGCACCAATACGTAATTTACCTCCGACGACCTAAAAATATGAAGGAGACAGTACGTCTGCTCCAATGTATCTCTGAGATTACACTAACTAACTCCTTGCTACATCTACTCCAATGTGTCTCTTGGAATAAGGGAAAATAAACCCCACTTCTCGATAGCCCTGTAATGAAATATATGTCCTCCTTGTTGGGCGTGTACCAGTGGTTAGGACCAACCTAGGAAGCCTATCGGTGGGCATTCCACCTGCGGATAGGATGTTTCAAAAACACACCATGGCCTTTTAGGGAAGTAGCCTCCTCATAAATCTTAAGGAGGCATACCTGCCTTAGGAGCCCCTAGGTAGCTGTTGTAATAGGGCGAGGGTATGCATCTCCCTCCCTCTCTCGTGCCTCCCACAGGCGAACCATGTCATACTGCTCCGTCTGTTGTTGCTGTTGTTCCCACTCTTCTCTCTGAATAATTGACATATTAAATAATTTTTTTTATTAAATGACACATGTATTTAGGAATATACATATATAATTTTTTTGAAAAAAGAAATAGTCGGTGCACCACAAAAAACAGTCATGCACCGGTTTAGGTGCATCTTTTGTTTGTCGCACACGGGGGGTGATGCGCCAAATAAAATTCAACCCATTGTAGGCAGTGCACCATTGACTATGTACGGTGTCAGTAGTGCAGTGCGCTGACAAAAATCTACACCCCGATGCGTATAGTTGGGTTAGTGCACCGACATCCTGACATCATTACCTTGTCAACGGTGGAGTCTTTTACCAGGCCGCACCATTGACCCCGTCGAAATGCCGAATGTGATGCATTGACAAACATAACTTCCTCGAGGCAGATATTTCCTTCAACGCACCACATCGCCGCTATTCTACAAGGTCAACGGTGCGGCCGGCTAAATGACTACACCACACTTTTTTTTTAATTTTAAAATAACGTGGTGCACCTTTTGGTACCACCCCAAAAATGGTGTAGATACCATTAACACCGGTTGTGGTGCGGCCTATAAATTTTACAGTCAGCACCGTTAACCAGTGCAAGTCAAAAGGCTCAAGCGCACTACACGACAATTTTTTTTCTTTTAAATGGTTAATTTTAAGGTTATTTGAAATTCTAATCCGCTAAAAAGCTTAATTATGGAAAAAAAAGGAAAAATACAAGTACATTTGGCCATCAAGGAAGCATATTGGCTGTAGAATTTGCAAAAGAAAATTTTCCCACTGTTTTGCAAAATGAAAGTTGGATATTGGTGGGAAATGCACAACAACAGTGGGTGAAATGGGTACAATGGGAGCACCAATGTCAGGGAATCTCACACGAGGATAAATTTTAGCAGTGCTTCAGAGCTCTGAAGCACTAAGAAAAGTGAAAAATGTGGTTTTTTCAGCCATAATTTTTTTTATTTAACCTTGTTCCAGTGTGCGGGGTTTTATAGGCGCACCGGTGCGGTTTCTTAATACTGCACCTGGCGATTTCTATTTTGGCACGATGTTTTATGAAGTAGCGGTGCAGAAGAGTCATAAAGTACCGGTGCTCTACAGTAATATGATGCATCTAGTGGGTGTGTACGAAGAGCACGATTTCTAGTGTGCCAATGTTTTGTGTGCACTGGTGTTTTCTCTTGTGGAACGCACCAGTGCGGTTTTAGATGATAAGCGCAACGAACGAAAAACGTCCACAAAAACCTCCACCCGCCAACCTCCTCTAGTAACCTCTGCTAGAAATGGATTTCTAGGGTATTTTTATAAGGGGTTCCTCAAAAACATCCGCTAGAGGGTCCTTTCCTTGTAGTGTTGGTTGTGCAATCATGGAAATGCCTATAGGGAATATTTCGGGAAATGACATGGTGAAAATTCCTCAGTGGTGTATCCATTTACAAGGGATAGGGATATTACAGGACAATCAAGTGAGTTTTTGGAATTTGAGTTAGTCGAGTGTAAATAATGGCATATGTGTTCAAGTGGAGTATATGAATTTGGGAGAGTTGGAACGAAAGATTAAGGTTGGATATATAATGGAGTGAGGATGAGATCAGTGTCATAATCAAAAGAAATTACAGTTTCATCGTGTATGATTGAATAGGTGGTTACACTACAAAGGAGATAAGATATATTTAGAGGTTGATCTGGAAAAGTGTTAATTGCAGATGAATTGAGTTGAAAATCCTTTTAATAGGGATCATTTGTTATTTTGCATTCAATCGTCGCCATTACTCATGATTTAGAAACAAGGATTCCATAAGCCTTTTAAGAAGTATTGTCTCTTTTGACAATGAGGATGTCTAATTTAGAAACCATATGAGGTAAATATTTGCTAATTGTAGTTATGTCATGGGGAAAGTTTATTGTATGGTTTTTGTATTTTTATTTCTCACCACAAACATGAGTAACTTGTAGAATCGGGTTGACATGTGGAATGATAATTTCCTCAATTTTTGTTAAATTAGAAAGGACAAGTGTTTTTGTGCTAGGTTCCATGTTGTTTGGGATCCTAGATGAGGCACAACGACAATAAGAAATATTACCATGGAAAAGTCATGTTTCATGACTGGGTATGATTCTTTGCATATTTTGCAAACATGCATGGTAGAAAATTTATCTATCCTTTGACGAAATCGATGATGCTCATCATTGAGGCGGGAGTTGTTTTGGGTTTGAAAAAGGTGAGGTGAAATGGTTTGCACGCTTGGGGAAGCAGACAAGGTGGGAGCAGAAGTAGGTGGGGCAGAAGGGCTTTTGAATTTTTTATAAAGTAGTTGGCGCCATGCATTTTTTTTGTCTTTTTTTAGTGCATAAAAGATGCGTCTTCATGCATTTTTATCTGCATTTTTAATATTGGATGTAATATCTAAGAAAGTAAAAATAATTTATTATTAGAATGGAGAAATAAGTAAATTATAGAGAAGTATAAATGAAGTGTACATGCATAAAAAATAAATTTTGATTTTTTGCATTTTGAAATTATATTATATAATAAAGGGAAAATGATAGCATTTCTAGAAAAATAGTGTGACAATGACATGCTTGAAAGTTTACAAAGATACATGATAACTTTGTGTGAAAATTTGTTATGGTAGTATTGAATATCGTAATCAATACACTGAGATATTGAAACTTTGTTTTCTTTTAATTGAACATTTTTGATAGATAACATGAATAGTTATAAAAATAAATATTCAATGTATAGACATTAGACATTGTACAAATATTACTGTGTATTTTATATTAAATCGAAGAACTAGTGTATTGCAAAAGCATGGATACTCTATGTACAAAATGGTAGCGGTCCTTTGTGGCATGAAGAGATCTCAAAGGCGACATATAGTAGATCATTGTTGAATATTATACATTAATTGCATGTATTGGAGGATCTCTTTGCATTCATATTCATAATGAAGTTGTTTTGGGTTAACCAAAACTATTTGTAAACCCTCAAAACCATTGAAAATTTCTATTTTTATGGTTAGTGTTAACAGGAATAGACGACCTGAAATTCTCCCAATAAATTCTTGCAGATCAAATGGTTCAAAGGAAATAAAAAACCAATATTTTTTTGTAGCACCCATGAGCTCATTTCCAGTGTCATTGAAAAATATCACATTTTCTAAGTGCCCAGTCTGGTCATGTAATTCAGTTTTAAGGTTGTAATGGTAGAGACATTCTCGGAAGTCACCATTATATTTTGTGTAGTTACATATATTTTTAGAATGGTGCATCACTTTTTTCATGCATTTATTTCCATTGAAACTTAATGGTCATGTAATAAAGTAAAAATCATCCATGTGAAGAGCATTTATAGTTGCACGAACATAAACCCATATTGCTTTCTGGGAAATTTCCATGCAAGAAATGTCGTGAATTGTCTTATGTTCTCGGTATCGGCTAGTAGAAGTGTTTTAGTTTCTACTAAAATATGGAGAGGAAGAATTGAATCATATTTTAATATTTCTACTGGAGACAGTCCCTATGGTAATTTTGTTGAATTTAGAAAGACAACCTCCTTTGATAGCAAGGAATGGTGGGTTTTCAAAGGGGCACAACTTAACAAGTTTATTCCCTTCAAAGTAAAAATTATCTCCCCATAATGTTACATGAATTCTAAATCCTAACATGTCCTTTAATGTGATGATTTTCCTAAGTTTTGCAGTTCCATCCCTTTGTTAGATTGTCATGGCAGGTGAGGTGAAACTGAAAATACCAATAACATCAACATTCATATTCGAGCTTGTGGACTTGATTTCATTGATGGTTTTGAAATGGAGGAATTGACAAGGAAAATCTTGGATCATCTTGTGTACATCGCTTGATAGTGGATGAAACAAGAAAAAATATCTTCCATTTGTTCTTTATATGGTTTTAGTTTTTGTTTGTTTCTTTTACTGTGTCATTCAAATCAGTGTATTATTTCCCAACTTCAATTATATTATAAAAGGATTCAACTAGCTCAATGAATGCAGAAAGGTGGATTTCATCTCTATCCTGATCAATGGGATCAAATCCAAAAACTTTTCCTGAGCGACATGTGTTGTTGGAAGTCCTATATGTTCTCTTCGCAGTTTCTCTACCCTATATCAACCAATATCTATAATATGGGTTCATCGCCTTGAATGATATAATTGTAGGTGTGGACATATTCATTGGAGTTACTATAGAGGTCAAACCTTCTTGTGATAATGAAGAGCTAGTTTGGGATGTGTTTTCCTTTGCATGTAGTAGTGTTTATGGGTCTTTAGCCAATGTTTCTCTATGTCTTACAACCTAAAGCTTAGGAAAACTTATGGACCTTGTGCAAATGGAACAACAAGAAGTTAATTTATTATTTATTAGTTTTTTTACATGATGTAGGAAGAGAAAAAAGAAGCAGAAGTATGAATTAAATCGAAGACTTATTTTAGGCCTTACGAAGAGTGCTAAAAGGCCATGTAGGCTAATTTTTTAAGAAGAATGATCAAGCCGACTTGGATGTCTTCAGATGCAAATTTAATAGTATATGAAGCTGAAAGTAGAGTTTTGTGTTGACGCGTTCCATCAGAGAGGGTAATGTGGAAGAGTGGGGATGCAGTTCTTAATGAGATAACAGAGTTGGTGTCAATTATTTGGACTAGTAGTTGAATTTCCGTAGAGCCATTTAGCAACATAGAAATGGCATTTCTAGTCAAGGTCAAATCCATTATTTCAGCATGTTACGATCTTTGTTTGTGAAGGCAATATTGTAATCCTATTTAAGGGAGTAGAAGACATATTAAAACATAGAACTATGTAATATTCCAAATTAGGAAAAACATGAATTTAGAACATATAGCTAGAAATTTCAGTGAAATATCAACACATCAAATGAGAGAAGATCATGAAGCCATTATATTAGACATTATAGCAAAAAATGTGTACAAAATATTAAGGAAAAAGAAACTCAAGCTAGCCACAAAAAGCCTCTAAGAATCGAGTACATGAAACATGAAAAACAACTGCTATATAAGAATGTCGAAAGTTAAGATAACTCAGTTTTTGTAGGGGGGGAACTCCTGCTATAGATTAAATTACATGGATCTGCTGATACAATGCTTAGAAAATGTTGGGATCAGAGATCTAGGCCTTCTAGCACAATTCCAAGACAAGCCAGAAAGGGTTTCCAAAATTACACAAAACACAAAAATGATACAATGAAGCCCTAGTGATGAATAATGATTTGAAAGTAGATAAATGGCAGGAGGCTACTGATATGATGTCAAAATGGTTGATAATCCTACAATATATCTCCCAGGTGAAGGGTTTCTCCCCTCACTGGAAATATAACTCACAAACTTGTGCACTAAGCCCTCCACTGCAAATGCCCTACAAAATAACGCAGTTTCTGAAAGAAACTACACTGTAGATGATGGAAGAAACTAGGCCTAATGCTAGATGAAAAATAACTCTCAAGGACCCTTCTTAATAGCCTCACGGATGAAGGGTTGCTCCCCTCACTAAAAACAAGCTTATAAACTCGATATATCAATCCTCCACTGCTACTACCCTGCAAAACAACACAATCCTAAAGAAGACTATGCTTTGGATAATGGTTGAAGCTTGGCCTGATGCCGAATGGTGGAAATGAAACTCAATAAACCTCTCCTAAGTGGGCACTCGAAGGACCCCGAGGATGAGGGTGGGATTTCCTCTCGGAAACACCCTTTTTCTAAACAACACAATAGACTCTGCTAAATAGCTGAAGTGTATAGAAAGACCTAAAAGACCAAGACATAAAACAATATTCAGAATGCCCTCTATGGATGCCATCTCCTTCTGATATATTCTTTGTGAGCCTTCTCACCCTTGTTCCCACACATTAAAGATGATACTCTCATGGAGACTCCCTCCCAGTAACATTGCAATGTCCCTCAATAACTCTCCGCTACCTTTATACCAACCCCGTTGATTTGGTCAAACTTGACCCCATCCACATGCTTCAACCTCTATTCACACATAAGGGTGATTTATCCAGCTGATAATATGATACAAATTCATATCAAGGGTGGTTTTATTATTACTAAGGAGATTTATGGGTCTCCCTGCCCTCTTATTCATCTATCTAATTGAAAAAATAAAAATTTAATATTCCAACTAGTTGAAAGCTAATTAAAAATATTACAGTCCTCCCCTCCCAAATGTTGCTTGTCCTCAAGCAATTGTAAGGATGAATGCTGCAAAATCTCATCTCCTTCCTCGGTGGCATGCACATCCGATAAGCTCCTCCACTGAATCAGATTTTCTCCAATCAATCTTCCCCTTAGCTTCTCCTTCCAAGTGTCCGAGTTAGCCAAATGGCACATACCATGAGGAAGTAAGAGATCCATCGTGGAAAATATATGTTATCTAATGTCCTTATTGAAGCATGGGACATGAGAAATGTTGGAGATATTACTCCCAATGAACAGCTCCAACCCATGTGTGATTCCTCCAACCATTCCAACAATAATGATTAAAACATCATCAACATAGGGAATTAAAAGCAGAGATGCACTAACTTCCATACGAAATACCGAACGGTGATAATAGTCCCTCAAGTGGAACCAGCGTAGTTCTGCTCCTTGTTGTACCAGAACATAATGTGGAAAGTAGCTTCCCAACCACTTAATTGCTGCCCTTATTTGCTCATCTTCCTGGGGGTAGTAACTGATGTTTTGTGTCTACTGAGTACACCCCAAATAAGATATCATCTCCCTAAAGCATCGTAGGAAGTGGTCATTCACATCATTGATTGTGGCGCCAAGAAGACCATGAAGTCTAAAGAGAGGCTTGCCCTCTTTTGGAGTAATGTATTGTAAATGAATGGAAAAGGAATGCAAATACTTGGTCAGTTGATCAATAAGTACAAAGAAAAAAACCTTACCATGCACTGTTAGAAAGCTGGTGAAGAGGTCCATAGATGAGCCTTCCCATCTCTCTATTGGAAAGGGAAGTGGCTGTAAAAACCTTGCAGGGTCATTGTTCTCCTCCTCGTTATTCAAGAAAACCATACATCTCCTAAAACAACAAGGAAGGGACCCTCTAGTGGATGTTTTTGAGGAACCCCTTATAAAAATACCCCAGACATCCATTTCTAGCAGAGGTTACTAGAGGAGGTTGGTGGGCGGAGGTTTTGCAGATGTATTTTGTCTGGTCTGCTTATAACCGTAAAACGCACCAGTGCATTCAACACGAGAAAACACCAGTGCGCAAAAAACATTGGCACATGAGACAGTGTGCGCTCTGTACACACACGTTCGATGCATTGTATTTTTATAGTGTATCGGTCATTTACAACACTTCGGCACTGGTGCCTCATAAAAAGCACGTGAAAACAGAAACCGCCTGGTGCAGAATGAATCAAACATATCAGTGCGCCCTTAAAATCCTATGCACCTGAACAGGGTTAAATAAAAAAAAATATGGCCAAAAAACCACACAAAACATTGGCACACCGGACATTGTGTGCTCTGTACACACCTGACCTATGTGTTTTATTACTGTAGCGCATTGGTGCTTTACACAACATCAACACCAGTGCATCATAAAAAGCATGCGAAAATATAAAACGCACCGGTGCGCCCATCAAAACCCGTGCACCATAACGGGGTTAAAAAAAAAAATTACGGCCAAAATACTGCACCAAATATTGGCACACCGGACACCGTGCGCTCCGTACACACATGTCTAGTGTGTTGTATTACTATAGTGCACCTGTGCCTCATCAAAACCGCGCAAAAACAGAAACCACCTGATGCAGAATGAATAAAATGCATCAATACCACCATAAAACCCCACGCACCGGAACAGGGTTAAATAAAAAAAATACGGCCAAAAAACCGCACAAAACATTGGCACACCAGACACCATGCCCTCCATACACACACGCCTGGTGCATTTTATTACTGTAGCGCATCGGTGCTTTACACAATGTCTACATCGGTGCCTCATAAGAAGTGCGTGAAAGCATAAACTTCCTGGTGTGGAATGAAGAAAATGCACCGGTGCGCCCATCAAACCCGCACACCATAACGGGGTTAAATAAAAAAAACATCATGACCAAAAAACCAAATAAAACATTGGCATACCGGACACCGTACACTTTGTACACACCCGCCCGGTGCATTGTATTATAGTAGTGCACTGGTGCTTTATAAAACATCGTCACCAGTGTCTCATAAAAATCGCATGAAAACAAAAACCGCCCGGTGCAGAATGAAGGAAATGCACCGGTGCCCCCATAAAACCCTGTGCACTGGAACAAGGTTAAATAAAAAAAATTACAACCCAAAAACCAAATTTTCACTTCTTTCAGTGCTACAAATCTCTTAAGCACTGATGAAATTTATCCTTGTCTAAGCCGCCCTAACATCGGTGCTTCCATTGCACTCATTGCATGCACTGATTTTATGCATTGCCCACCAATCTCTAGCTTGAATTTTTCAAAACGGTGGAAATTTTTCTTTTGAAAATTCTACAGCCAATATGCCTCCTCAATGGGAAAATGTACATGTATTTTTCTTGTTTTTCAATAATTAAGCCTTTTAGTGGATTATAATTTCAAATAACCTTAAAACTAACCATTTAAAAGAAAAAAAAAAATTTGTCATGTAGTGTGCTCGAGCCATTCAGCTTGCACCGGTTTGTGGTGCTACCTTTAAGTTTATAGGCCACACCACAACCGATGCTAATGGTATCTGCACCGATTCTGGGGTGGTACCGATATGTGCACCATGTTATTTTACTTTTTTTAAAAGGTGTCATGCAGTCGTTTACTAGGCCGCACTGTTGACAATGTGGAATAGAGGCAACACGGTGCATTCATTGAATTATCTACCCTGGGGCAGGTAATGTTGTCAGTGGACTGCATACTGCATTTCGACATGGTCAATGTTTCGGCTTGGTAAACCGGTGCTAACGTTATCCGCACCAGTTCTGGGGCGATATCGAAGGCGCACCGTGTTAATTTATTTTAATTTAAAAAGTGCGGTCCAATCGGATACTCAGTCGTACCGTTGACCTAGTGGAATAGCGACGACGTGGTGCATTGAGAAAAATAACTGGCCTGGGATGGCTATTTTTATCAGCGCACAACTTTCCGTATTTCTCCTACATCAATGGTGTGGCCTTATAAAAGACCACACCATTCACTATGTCATGATGAGAGGAGGTTAGTTTGCTGACTTAGCTATACGCCTTGGGGTGTAGAGTTTAGTTAGTGCATCACCTTCCTAACACTGTACATAGTCAATGGTGTGCTAAATTTTTTTCTGGAGAACTGGCCCTAGTGTGCGGAATATTATTAGGTGCACCGACGCTAGTGCACTCCATAGAAGATGCACCAGGACCAGTGCCTGACTGTGTTTTTGGTCCACCGACTATTTTTTTTATTTTTTATTTTTTATTTTTTATATGTATATTTCTAAATACATGTCATATAATAAAAAAATTGTGTTTCATATGTCAATCATTTAGAGACATGAAATGAGAGAAGAGTGGGAACAACAACAACAACAGGTGGAGCAGTATAACATGGTTAACCTGTGGGAGGCACAAGAGATAGAGAGAGATGCGTACCCTCACGCTATTATAGCAGCTACATAGGGGCTCTTAAGGCTGGTATGCCTCCTCAATTTCTATGATGAAGCTACTTCCCTAAAGGGACATAGTTTGTTTTTGAGACTTCTTATCTGAAGGTGGAATGCCTAGCAACAGGCTTTCCAAGTTGGTATCAACCAGTGGTACATGCCCACTGAGGAGGATATATATTTCATTATAGGGTTATCGAGGAGAGGGGTGGATTTTCCCTCGTTCCCAGACATTGCAACTGGTTGTGTAGTAGGGAGTTAGTTATTTTACTCCCAAACATATATTGGAGCAAATGTACTATCTCGTACAGATTTTTGGGTTGCTGGAGGTCAGTTATGTATTGGTGCATTTGGTAGTGAGGAGGTGTAGTGTCTCTCACTTATCATTTAGAACATTTCTCACAACACCAGTGACGAGAAATGTATTAGTTTCTTACTTCTATATTATTTTGATTCTTCAGTACAGGAGCCACGACTTGTCAGGTGGTCAGCCATTTTTTTGTGGTAGTTTTGTACAGCTTTAGATAAATGTCGTGCTCATGCACAAGGGAGGGTGAACTTCCATTTTTCTTCAGAGCATTTTTTTTTTAGAGGTTTCTAGAGATGAGGCCTACTTTTCTTCAGCAGCCTCATAGGCTGATGTTTGAGGTACATATTCACATGTGGGGGTAGATGATGCCCAAGAGGGAGGAGACTCTGTTTCCATTGAGGATATCGCGTGATGCACTAGTGTTTCTAGCCAGTGTTGATGAGCATCCCTTGGTCCCCTATCCTTACACAGGTTTGGATTGGCGAGGGTGTGCCAACATCCTCTTCAAAGATGATGACCCGCTAGATGATAGAGGTAATATTACTGTTTTATATATTTAAATTTATTCTAGCATGTACTTTAACTTGCTTTTATTAAATTGTGTATTGAAATTGTCTAATTATTGTTGTGTACCTGTATATATTTTACAGACATTGGCTCTTTTGATGGTGACGACATGCCGACACCACCACATGATCCAGGTGTGGATTCTGATGAGGATCAGGGCATGCCAGATGTCAAGGATCATCAGGAGGCCAGTGCAGAGAGACCTGCTCCTGCTGGTGCACCGGTACCGCCTTTTGCTAGGTGCGGTCAACTTGATGCTAGATATAGGATGGAGTTGGGTGACCAACTCAGTGCATTGATTGTTGAGGCGGGCATCAGGCCCGATCATTACAGAGACATACAAGACCATGATAGGCTATTACAGATGTGGAGAGGCATGTCACATGACATGTATAGCCTGATGTGGCATGTCGTAGGAGTTACGACAGTTGTTATGCAACTGAGGAGGATTTTTGAACGTTATAGGAATGGTCAAGCTGCAACACATGATGGACGGTCTATGAACATCGACCCATTATCTCAGGATTGTTCACCTCGCACTGCACCAGATGAGCATGAGCCTCGAGCCGCATCTAGTAGCAGCCACCATGGAGATGAGGCTGGACCATCGGCCACATCCAGTCAGCAACATGCAACATCCATCAGTACTCATGATCATGAGCAGGCTAGACCATCGACCCTCGAGGTTGCACCATTGACTGAGCAGGCCTCCACTAGTACTGATATTGATGTTGTACTACCACTAGCTGATCCAAGACATTTATATTACAGTTGTATATTTTTAGCCTTATATATATATATATATATATATATATATATATATATATATATATATATATATATATATATATATATATATATATATATATATATATATATATATATATATATATATATATATATATGGTCCATGTATTATATGTTCATGATACAGTTGTACTTAATTTACATGTTGGTGATCATCATGATGTGTATATTGTTAGGTCATGCTAGATATGGTCATTTAATGTGCAACTTGTAGATAGATATCTATTTGATAGCATGAGTTATTTGACATGAGATGTATATTTGATGTTTGTGTTGTGATGACGTTAATACATAATGTTAATTGTGTTTTATTATATGATCATGATCATGATGATGTTAGCGATTTTCAATTTGTTTTTTAGTCAAATATGATGTTTGTACGATGGTTATCATGAACATGATATTTATTATTTAATTTAATATTAAATGATCATAATATTTTAAAATTGTAATATTTGTAATTCTAACTGTATGTAAAATTCTAAAATTGTAATTGTAATTGTAATTGTACCTAAAGTTGTAAAATTGTAATTGCAATTGTAATTCTAAATCTAATTTTAATTGTAATTGTATGTAAAATATTTGTAAAAATTTAATTTTATTAATGTGAAATGAATTTATTAAAACTTTTAAATCTGTAAACTTGTAAATTTTAAATAATTGTAAAATAATAAATCTAGAATAATATGAATTATAGTAACATAATAAAGTTTAGAAAATAATGAAAACAAATTCATGTACCTTATAATTATCATTATTTTACTATGATCTTAGACAAAAAAAAAAAAAAACTAATTTATACAATACACCATTGTTTTTGAGATCAACATAATTGAAAATTATCAAGTGAATTATTGATTTTAACATTAACACAATAAAAATTACCAATTAATTCAAAATACATATTATAATGTTTTGAAAAACCCATCTTAAAAAGTATAAATAACACATGTACCATATCACTCTCGGTTCTCATGATCACCCTCATTATCTTCCAGCTCGCATGGCATGACAACACTATTGTTCTAAAAGATATGTTTTGATCTAGGCTCATGTGTCAATACGAACCACCAATCCCTATCCAACACATCTGGGTAAAAAAGCACTTGCTTACAGTGTTTGGGGAAAACATAGGGATCCTTAGCTTCATCCCACATCTTTCTAGAGTTGATACATATCAACCTACTATCGCGATCTTCCTTTACATTATTCCGATCAAAGGTGTCCCACCACTTGCACCTAAGAATAACGCATTGGAAAAAAGAGAAATCCACTTTAATCATCTCTTGTATCTTTCCGACATGACCTAACATCCCTCGTACTAGGTTTTCATCACAGTGACTAGATCGAATAGATTGATCGAACTCGACTTCCACTCCATAGTCTTGTGTGATGTATCCAGCATCGGCATTTTCTATGTGAAAATGGTGTCCATATGCCCACATAGATGGGAACAAATGAACCTATTATAAAAAAGTTAAAAAAATCATAGTTTCATGTGTCTTATAATAACCCAACAGTTAAAATATGAAATGCGGATGTCTTAATATAAGTTTCAAATTTACATTTAAATTAAAAATATTATTACCAAGTTGTTACACCCAATCCCTACATTTAGCGCATCCACTTCAGCATGCGGGTAATGACCGGTAGCACCGTATTTCTCTCTGACTTGGTCAACAAACCAACTATTGGGGCATATTTTTGGCATAATTTTCTCTTAAATGATCGGGATAAGGCACACTTCTACCATTCAGCTATATGAATTCTTTCCTGTCACTATCCCATTTCATCCTCTTTTGTTCGTACAATGTGACCCACAGTTGTGTCACTTCAAAATTGTAAAGAACGAATTTATTGATTGCTTCAATTTTTGCATTCGTTGATGAAATCAAACCAACATTATATAGTACTTAGAGATCAAAATATATAGTATATATAATTTCAACATGAATATTAATTAGTTTTTGTAAATTTGAAAGTTTATAAGTTGCTTACTCTTTATCAAGCACTTTTTTCCACTCGTTTGGAGCAACTCCCCTTCTCTTTTGTCTTCATCCCTTTCATCATCCCAAACCGCCACACTTGGTCTGTTGTCGACTTGCTTGATGTACTCTCTAGCATAATGGAAAGAATCATATGATATGTACCCCTCTGCCATACACCCCTCGGGTTTTTCCCTTTGTCAAACAAAAAATTTCAATTTCTTCATGTACCTCTCTAAGAAAAACATCCAATGACAAGAAACCACCCCAACTAATTCAACCTCATCTAATAGGTGGATTAGAAGATGAACCTGTAAGTCCATGAAACTTGTTGGTAGTTCCTTCTCAAACTTACAAACAATCTTAACTATCTCTTGATGCCACCGTGGAATGCTAGCCACATGAATCTCCTTTGATGTGATCCAACGTACAAATGAAAATAATTTAGATATGGCATGTACTGGGTCTTGAGGGAATTCATGTTTCACACACGCATGCATGAACAAAGAATACTGACACTACAAAGTTATAAACACATGAAATAATATAAAAAATTAGTTATGTTTTGTTATCCCTGCATGGGATAAAATTTATTAATATAAAAAATAATAAAATCATGCTTTTGACATTATACATAATCTTAGAAGATTAAAATGGTCATGTGATTTCAACACCGACAAATGGTCATCCACGGTGTTGCAACATCGTAGTGAAGACCCGTATGAAGTTGGAAGCGTCACACCCATTATAAATTCCTTTTCCAAATAAATATCATGTTTTTTAAAAATCCATGGGAAATCGCCTTCTTTGAAAAACCATGAATTAGAGGGACCAATGCCTGCCTCTAATCCGGTACTTTCTAATCGACTTGGTCAATGTTTCTTTTTAGTTTTTGAAGTAATACTATCTTTCTTAACAACCAATGTGTCAGTTTGTTTCTATGATATGTGCCTCCATAAAGAATCTAAAACATTTTTAAATATATGCATGGGATCTAATAAGTGGGTAATATTAAGATTCTCCCAATATGGGAGGTCATAAAAGATAGATTCGTTTTCATTCCAATGAGCAATTTCTCAACATAGGTGTCAAAAAAATTTGGATCATCGAACATAGGCTCCCCATTTGAATTGAACATTTCTATGAACTCCCTCTCCTTCTCCCTCTCATATGCTCTAAGCCATTTAGCTAGTTACCATTGAAAGAGGATGTTACTATCCTGTAAGGGTGTTATTCTGGTAGGAATACCCTGGAGAAATCATACACTGGCTTTCGTAGGTCCTTGGACCATCTAGCTTTCAGAGAAGGTCCACAACATTTACATCCAAAATACCCTTTTGTTACAAGACCTGCGAGATTATATTTGTATACATTAATTAATATCCATGGAATGTTAAAGAATAACATGAATATCAGAAAAAATATTACAATGAATTAAATAACTAGTATGTGAAAGAATATTGTTATGTATATAAACAAATCAATATATTAAAAATGTAATTTACCAGAGCAGACTCCTAAGCCTGGATAAGCATGTGTTGTGTAAGCACATATGCCATACAATGTAAAACTCCTCTATGTTGCGATGGGTCTTCATACATCATATACATTTATCCCATCCCATAATTCCTTCAATTTATCTACCAGTGGTTGTAAGTAGACATGAATATAATTCAGTTGTCTTCTACCAGCGACTATGGCAGCCAACATAAGATGTTCATTGTTCACAGAAAATGATGGCGGGATATTGTTATTGATCACTACTACAGGACAAACATAATATTTGGTGTTCTGGAGGGAATATGGGTTGACGCCATTCATGGCTATGCTGAATCGTAGACTTCGTACTTAATCCTTGAATTTTTTGGGCCATGTATCCTCTATATGCTTCATGGCTATTGAATCAGTTGGGATTCGCATAACTCCCAACTCACTTCTATGTGAGGCATGCCATCCCTACAACATAGCTAATTCTTTGCAACGAAAGAGCCTTTGAATCGTTGAGATTATAGGCATGTGCCTCAATATCTTAAAAGGAGGACCAATATGTGATTTACCCTTCTTTTTCCATTTATCATACATATCATGCCCACATTTCAGACACATCGCTTTGTCTGCATATTCTCCTCTATCTAGAATACAATCATTTGGACATGCATGATATGGTATGTACTCAACACCCAACATTTTCAACAATTTCTTTGGCTCTTTGTAGCTACTGGGCAAGACATTATCACTTGGAAGAACCTTATATTTGAATAACTTTTAGTTGTTGATCATGGAAAAATATATTAATAAATGTACATTAATGTCGATATAATTATTAACGTTCATAAAATTTACCATTTGTAATGATCATTGCAGTGTACTGATTATATTTCAAATTTGTATAAGGGAGTACTTTATGGTAACTTACCTCAAAAGTTCCGAGAAACATGCATTCGAAAAGCCAAACTTTTCTTTCAGGTTGTACAGTAACATCATTGTCCCCAACTAGGTAGACTTTGGCTAACCGCCAGGTCCAAAGAGAGGGGCGGTGGAAGCAAATTTAAGGCTTTCAAAAAAGGTGTCAGCGATATGAGCATCATCCCCTAGCTGATCATCGTTTTGGAATGCATCTAAAAACATTGTCTCCATGGTAGTTGTAACCCTTAAGTAATCCTCCATATCAACATCTATTTGATTGCCTCCATTGAGAGCTTGTGAAGAACTATTATTGTTGTAGTCATTCCTAATTGGTGAATCTGGACATAGCGGGAATTGAATCGGTGGTTGATTCAACCATTCTTGTTATCGTTCTTCTCTGATTTTTTCTCTTAATTCAGTCTTCTCTCAATTTGACATTGTCATGGGATGCAATAGAAGATGGTACGTAGGTCATTCATCCTCACTAGAATCCTAATAATTTTGAAAAATATATTTGAACACGATTAGTACAAAATATATGATATCAATTAGTAACCAAATTTCATGATTATAAATTGGTTTGATGTTGAAATAATTACATATTAATCAATATATATACCAAACAATTATAATTATTACCATCATTGTCCCAGGATTGTTGCTAGAAGATGCAATATTGTTATAATTCGCAGGGTGAAGTGGCTGTCCATTTTTATCTACCTATTGTGCCTTGCGGTATGCAGCTCCTCATAAGAACTTCCGACGTTTTGGAGCATTTTGAATATTTTGTGCATGTGAACTCGATGATGAATCTGTATGAACCTATAAATTTGTATACATTATAAATTTAATTAAGATGTGCATGATTGAATGCATGGATAAAAAAAAAAAAATTCAATTAGATAGTGAAAATATAAATAAAATATCAAGTAAATATTACGTCTCGAGATGGATAGGGATAACTCTACGATGGATTTTGAGAAATATTATGGAATGAGCTGGATTTTGAAGAATTTTCCATTCAATATAATTATGATATTTTCTCCCTACATTTGAAAAATAACAATAAATTTTGGTGCACACACCTAAATGTAATTTCGGTACGTAATGTACAGATCACTGTAATGGTGTGTTTTTGGTAATGCACACTAGTGTTGTTTTATACCCAGACGCCCTAGTGCAGTTCGATTAAGGGACGCACTAGTGACGAATAACCGCAAATAAAAAAAACACAACTCAATTTTCTTTAAGTGAAAAAAAAAGTGGTAAATTGAAAAATAAGCGGCAAAATATTTTCAAAAATCTAATTTCATAAAACATTCCCTTAAATACTAAACACTTTTCATTATTTCACTATTTTTGCAAAAAAAATCAGCCAGAGACTTGCAGGAGACATACCTGGAGTAAACAAAGCACAAGAGAACTTTGGAGCAAGGAAATATGCTCAAACAGAAGTATTCATGCGATCAGAATTCCAAACCTCTGGTGATTCAAACCCTGTAGCATATAATTTCAAATGATGTGAATAAATTTTATTGCTTTTTTTACTTTTTCTGCAGTTCTTTTTATGCAGTAAAAGAAACAAATCAAAGTTTAATGTTTTTTTTACTTTTTCTGCAGTAAAAGAAAAAAATCAAAGTTTATTGCTTTTTTTACCTTTTCCTACAGTTTTTTTATTTTTTCTACAGTTTCAGAAAAAAATAAAACAAAAATAAAAAATAAAAAATAAAATCCATTTTTAAAAACAAAAACCCTATATTCTTTTTGTTTCTTCCCTTTCTTCTCCCTCTTTCTGTAATTTCAAAATTAGGGCTTTTCAATTTAGATTTATATGGTTTGTATAGTCATAAGACATCCAACCCACGGGACAACTTGCAGAGTCGGATCCCAATCCACGTCATCCCTTCTATGAATTAAAAAAAAAACAGTTTTTTTTTTCCTCGGTGCTCTCTGCGTAACATAGCACAACGATGCTCTCTATTATACCAGTGCACCATTAAAGTACAGTGATAAAAAATTAAAACAACAAAATATTTTTTTATCAATGCGCCATATGTAAAATATGGCACCGATACGCTATTTGATTACGGTGCACCACGAATGTGATGTTTCGCAAAAAAAAAACCATTTTAGAAACAAACCCCACATTATTTTTGTTTTTTCCCTTTATTCTACCTCCTTCTGTGATTTCAAAATGATGGATTTTCAATTTATATTTATAGGGTCTGTACAGCTAAATATAAGCCTAAGACATCCAACCCATGGGATGACTTGGATAGTCAGATCCCAATCCATGTCGGCCCTTGCGTAAATTAAAAAGATATAAAAAATTTTCATCAGTGCGCTCTATTATACCATCACATTGCGTAAATATTGTGATAAAAAATTAAAAAATATATATATTTTTTCTCACCGCACCATTTGTAAAATATGCAACCGGTGCAATATTTCATTATGCCACACCACGAGCGTTCTTCTTCACAAACAAAAACAATTTTAAAAAATACAAACCCTGCATTATTTTTGTTTCTACCCTTTCTCCTCCCTCTTTCTTTGATTTTAGAATTATGGCTTTTTAATTTAGACTTATAGGGTTTTTATTGCTAAATATAGACCTAAGACTTCCAACTGATGGAGCGATTTGCATAGTCGGATCCCAATCCATGTCGACCCTTGCGTGAATTTAAAAAAATAGATTTTTTTCTTCATCAGTGTGCTTGGTGTAGCCTAGCGCACTGGTGCTCTGTATTGTACAAGAACGCCACAAAAGTAATGTGATAAAAAAATAAAAAACAATTTTTGTTTTATCAGTGCGCCATATGTAAAATATGGCACTTGTTTATGCTACAAAAACTAACAGTAAACGATTTTTATTATTTTATCATTGTTAATCGGTGCGGTGGTTGACATGTAATGCATCGCTGCTCCTTGTTGACATAGAAAATTGTACGGTCTGTTATATTGTTTATGCGGTGCGTTTCTAAGACCCCCACGCACCGACGTCATTGCGTACACCATGAATGGTGCACCGGTTTCTTGAGATTTTTTTTTACCTGAAAAGTTGACAATTTATTTATAAATATATTAATGAATGATATGGTATAGGTTTGAGATTGATAAATAAATGAATGATAAGAGATCAAATAAAAAAAATACTGATAACACATCAAGAAAAGAAAAAAAGGCAAGTTTGTAAATTCTTTACAAAAAATATTATTTTTGAACTATATGTAAGTTTAAGTAATATGTATTGTTTACTGTGTATCATGAAAATTCACAAAATGATGAAGCTTGATAATATTATTTCTATTCTAGGATCATAAGAGCGTAAAATCTTGACGGAAAAATTGCAAAAGGATGAATCAGGTGAATGAAAATGCACTATCGATCCACTATGAGTTTATTTTTTTTAATTTTCATTAATAATATAATTAAAATAATTAGATAACGAATGTCAAACAATATATTAATTAACATTTGTTTAATGTTCTACAGGGACCAACAACTCAGAAAATGAATGTTGTTCTAAGGAAAGAAGAAAAATAGAACATGAAAATGAAAATGAATTGCTCCTTAGCTCATCCGGAGTGGTGCTGGAGGTTAACGAAAGGGGGAAAAAATTTTACAAATGTTTGAGGGATCTAGTGGAACGAATGTATAGACATTATTTCCACTTACAATACAAAAACCAATCCAATGATTCCAAGAACAAAATTTTATCTAAACTACAGGAAGAGTTTCGAGAGAATTGGTCAATGAGACATGTCAGACTTTTAATAGAAAAATCATACAACAACGAAAAAGAAGGAATGAAAAACTAATATTCCTTTAAATGTTTATGTAGAATTATTTATAAATATCACTTTTGTTATGTTTACTTTTCATATATCAATATAAAAATTAAATATATTATTGTCATGTTACATTTTCAGAAAGATTATGAAAATCTCAAAATATGAACGAGTTGATATCACAAATATGCCAATAGGAATGTCCAAAAAGGTGTACAAGGAGATGGTCAAAGAAATGGACAAAATTGCATCGCGGGAGGAGCCATCTCAACAACATTTTGCTTCAAATGTAATATGTAATCACTGAATTTTTAGCTCATTAGGTATAATAAATAAACAATTTAGCATTAAATATTAATTTTCAAGTATTTTCTTGCAGAAAAGAAAAGAAAATGGAACCCATTCAGCACATAAAATAGGACGAAAAGGAAGAAAATGGTTGATATCTAAGTTTGTGAGTAATTGTTACTTCCTTATAACAACTTAACTAGATTTCACTTTTGTATTTTTTAAAGTTGTTTTACAAAAATCATCATTGAATATCTTCAAATAGGTGCTAACCTACAAAGAAGATCCATTAGAGGAATTGATTGAAATTGGGTTAAATATAGGCTGTCAGTATATGTTGGCATATCAGAACTTAATTGTGGAATTTGTAAGCATCTATCGATCTTGTTTTACTTAGCTCCGTATAATATTAATAGAAGAAAAAAATATTTTATATTAAATATATGATTTGTTATGGGGTATAAAACTTGCAGGAAACAAAGTATGGAACTGCGCCAACAGAAGAAATCTTGCAATATGGCATGTTACATGGTTTTGAAAGAATGTGTATAGTTCATGAGTCAATTGTTGCAATTGTACGCCATTTCTTTTCGATTTACATTGATGTATATTATTTAATATTGCAATTTCTATTATTCTCACCAATGTATATAAACTCATTATAGATTATTTTTATGTTTGTAGATGGAAGGTGAAGAAGAAGAAAAAAATCAACGTCATGAACAAAACATTCCCGAAAATAACCCAAGTGATGGAAGTAGCTCTAGTAGTGACAGCCATTCAAGAAAATAATGATGATCACTATGTTTGGATATCAAAGAAAGGCTTTATATTTTTTGAAATATGTTTATGAAATCAGACATTTTGTTTAATGTAATGGACATAGTGTCCCAATTGAAAGACAAAGGGATACCAATAATTGTCCCATTTTGTATGAAAAATAATGTATTATTAATATATATATATATATATATATATATATATTAATTTATTCTATTGCATTCTCCATTGTAATTCTCGAATGCACTAATAAAAATTTAATTCATATGAATATTGTTATAAGATATATGTGTCGACTTTTGGTGAATAATGAATTTAGAAAAACCACAATAATTATGTATGATATAAAAAATTAATCCAAACATCACATTAAAATGCATTAATAAAAAAATTCCTATGTGGAAGTATCTTCTGACTCTCAAAGGCCATGGAGTAGCGCCCTTGCACCATGATTGTGCCATCATCCAGTCTTGAAACATCTCCTCTCAATGTAAGATGCTTGGTGAGTGTTGGTAATACTGATATTGGGATAATATCCATCTCCTCCTTGAGCCTACCAAAGACTCTTTGTGTTGTGCTAGACTCACCCAAGGCTCCCATCTCAGCCATATATATGAATGGTGCAACTTGCTGTGAGAACTCTTTAACCAACTCCTAGTCCAGGGGCCTTCCTGGTGGAATTCTTCCAAATAATACAACATTATGGTTTAGAGTCAACTGTATATATATGAGTGGACTAATGTGTCCTTTCTCCCACTACATAAATCAGGCTTCATCTTTTGTGTAGAAGCTATATGAGGTGGATAAGTGTGCATACCCCTGATCATCTGATGCTTACCACCCTTATTATCCACCCATTCCATATGCAGAGTCTCCAAATCTATCGTGTCTTTCCCTAATGTAATCAACCACTACACACCCAATATCACATTGGTGTCAGGAATGTCGACCATAAAGAAGTGTTCAATCAAAGTATATGTCCCAAAGGTTACTAACAATTCTGGAACATACTTGATACAATGCATGGTTCCAGCTCTTGGGACCAAAATTGAAAATCCCTCAAAATCATCAGTTAGTATTTCTCTCCTCTGTACCAAATGAGAATCAACGAAGTTGTGGGTGGCCACACTTTCAATCAACATTGATACCCTTTGATCCTAAATGGTACCTTAGACTCTCAAAGTGAGATACTTGGGTACTCCCCGCAAAGATGCAAGGGCCCCTCCAACTGGAGAAAATGCCTCATTCCCACCTCCTGCTGATGGTTGATCCTCCCTTGCTATCACAACATTGTTATCTCCTTTTTTCTCCTCTTCCTCCTCCTCCTCACTATCATATAATACCTCTATATAGTGTTCCTTCCCTACAGCACACCGATGCCCCAGTGCCCATGGCTATTGGCATGTGAAGAAAATCTTCCTTCTCCTCACGTCTCTAACGTCATCATCACTAAGAGGCCCTTTGTTCTTGTTTTCCTTTGGATGTAGAACTAAAATTAATATTCCAATTAACAAAAACAAAAACAAAATTAATATTATAATTAAAAAAACAAAATTAATATTCCAATTAGCTAAAAGCTAACTAGGAATATTACACACTTCCAAAATCCAAGTTCAATGTAAAAGTAATTTCACTATTTTAAATTATTGAAAATGTCATGAGATATTTCCTCACATTTATTAGCCAAAGGGGTTATCCCAACCAGTTGTCACCAATTTTGTTTGATGTTTTGCTACTTCTGTACCAACAGTTATCCAATTTAAATAACACTAGGTTAGGTGCATTTCTCTAGGTCAGAAGGTTTACTAGGGACACTATCCACAAATGTGGGTAAGCATCCCGCAAGTTTCCATAAAAGGTTTTCCTCAAGGGGAAAAATATATTTGTTAAAGTTAACGGTTCATGTAGATAACACAGACTGCAAGCATGAGTTTGGCAGAAAAATGTCCTTCCCTTTCTTCAAGAAATTATGATTTCACATCCTTTCTTGGTATTGAATTGTAGTCTGTCCCTTCTTATACATTGTCAATTAATGAATAGTCTAAAGAATAGAATCGGTTATAGTACATTGAAGAAAAAAATTTGTGAAAAGATTATTTGAATCATGTTTTAAAGGTTGGAGAAGAGTTTAGTGAACGCGGATAAATGGTTTCTAAAATAAGAAAGAGTAAAAATTAACATGTTAAAAAACATCAATCTAAGAGGCTCAAATTTGAGTGGTCTACTAAGGTTTAAGGAATATTGGTTCAAGTTTCCAGAGATGATGATAATGAAAAGAGATTGTTGGCTAGAAATGAAAGGGAGAAAAAAATATTCCCAAATTTATTTACATATTATGAAATGGATTTCTATTCACCACTTCAACATATATGGATGTAATGGAACTAGTGGAAAACCTCATGTTTGAGTTGTGTACTATTAAGGATATGAAAATTTTTGAAAGTGCCTTGAAATTATTGAATTGTACCTTGCCATGGTTATGGCATTCGTTCATATCTCAACTCATCTGATATGAAAAATAGTAATAATTAATTCAAATTAGAGAATGTTAAAAATAAAACAAATGCTAGCATTTTTAAAGATTGGAAGCAATGAGAGATTCATATTTTTAATGTTACAAAATATTATTATGGATAGTTTTCAACGTGTAACAAAGTATTTGTAAAGATGTTTATGGAAAATTATCAACAAGGATAGAAAAATGGAAGTTGAAAGATTTTTTGCGAGATAGAAACTTAACAACTCTAGATTACTAAGTTGGATATTAGGAGCCATTCAACCTATTTCCATATTCCAAGGTAGAAGACTTGCAAACAACTCCAAAATTCCTGCAGTTTTTCATAGGATTTTTTTTATTTGTGGTGCAATTGTGGTTCAAGATTCAGTCTCAATACATGGATAACATGAGATATGGGTACCAATTACGTAGATGGAAAAATATTTGTATATTACACTTCAACAACTAGAAAAAAAGGTATATTTCTTAAGGATAGTAAATAAAAAATAGTTTGAGGATGTAGGTGGCATAATTTCCCCATTTAGAGTAAGGGGAACATATTTTAAATAATAGATTCAACCACTTCAGTTTTGAGTCGAAGAAGGATGAAAAATAAAAAAATGAGATCCATATTTTAAGGAAGAGAATGTAGAAAATATAACAACATGATTCAATCTGATCTTGTGATGTACTAAAATAAGATATTGAATCCTTGTACAATTTGTGGAAACAAAAAATGATCACACAATCACATAAAAAATAAGAGAAAGAGACAGTCAATCGCACAACACAATATGTACCTAGGGAAAGCACATTTCCTAAAACCTCGCTAACTGTATATTGTATAAAATCAAGATCATGAAACGATACAATGCTTTCTCTTTGAGAGAAATTTATGCACTCTACGAACTGTATCACTCTGATTTAGGAAAAATCAGTCAATTACTTAACCAATTCTCTGCCTCTGCTTAGCCTTCCTTGCTCACGCATTTCTAGAGGAATTTTCACACTATTAAATAGGAAATTCCCTTGAATTTATTACACAATGCATCCTTGGCCTCCAAATGACTCTATAACTGACCTGTACAATTTTATAAATATACAACTGATAGTTATCATCTCGTTAACGTCATTCTCAACTGCGCCTTCCTTAGAACTAACAAGAAACAACTATTTATAGTGAGTTATTAATTAATTGATTGAACACTACTTGTGAATCAAATCATATTTAATTCACTAGACCTCTCACTAGCTCATCACTCCATTAGAAATAGTTAAGCTCATTTTAACACAATTTCCTGAGTTAACTAATCACACCTCACAAATAACTGTAACTGGGCCCCCTTAAATCATGGGAGAACTCTACATGCCTACTCTATGACCCTCAAATCAAATTTTCTAAGCTAACTCAGTCATTCTAAATTATTTAACTAATAAAAGTTTTCATGAGATGAAATTACAATTTCTCTTTCAACTTAATTAAGGGAAAATTAAATCAAAAGCCATCTTGGGGTGCCATTTCCACGCTTCCTTTCAACAAGAACTGGATTATCTGCTACCCTGATCCCGTCTCTGTTGAATTCAAATTTTCTTCTTGCCAACGCCTTCGTTAAGATGTCTCCATCATGCTCCTCCATGGGAATGTACCATAATGACATAATCTGCTTCTGAACACAATATTTGAGATTGTGGTACTAGATATCAATATGATTGGACCTCTCATGGAATACTAGATTAACTGAGAGTTTTATGCAGCTATTTTTATTATAATGTATCACCTCCAGATCCATCTATTCACCAAACAAACCAGCAAGTATCTTCCTCATCCACATGGTCTCGCATGATTCCTCACTAGTCGCCATGTACTTTTGCTCTGTTGAACTAAGTGCAAGTGATATATGTTTCCTATTGTACCCATAAAATATTGTTGATCCTATTCTAAAGATGCCTCTTGATGTGTTCTTCCTTTTGGATGCACTCCCTGCCCAATCTGCATCAGAAAAGCCTTGAAGGTTCACTCCCTTTATCTGTCTGTACCATAATACATACTTTGTAGTGCCTCTGAGATATCACAAGACATGCTTCCCCACCTTCAGAAAGAGCTTGGTAGGCTTAAACATAGTTTTTCTGAGCTGGTTAACTGTGTAGCATATGTTGGATCATGTGTTCACAAAATACATGTGGACCAACAAGATTCCTGTAAACAGTAGCATCCATTACTTTGCCTAAAGTAGCATCCTCCTTCTTCCAGCTTATTACTATAGGAGTCTCCTTGGGTTTGATTTCTTCCATGTGGAACTTCCTGAGAATCTTCTTGGCATACTTTCCCTTAGATACAAATAACTCCCCATATCTTTGCCATATTTCCAATCCAAGGAAATATTGTAAGAGCCAGATGTCCTTCATCTCAAATTCTCTTGTAAGTTCATATTTGCAAGGCTTTATAGGACTATCGTCACCTGTTAGTATCATATAATCGACATAAAGTAGAGTAATAAAATTTTTGCCATCAACCAGAATATGATATAGGTTCACATCTGTTTCACTCTTGGTGAAGCCCAACCTGATGAAATAAATTTCAATCCTAGTGTACCAAGCACAACGTGCTTCCTTCAACCCATACAATGCTATCTTGAGTTTGTACACATGCGAATCCATGTCTAAGATATGAAAACATTCCTGCTTCTCAATTTAGAATTCTTGCTTAATAACTCCATTGAGAAATTTTGTCTTTACATCCATCTGATGTATCTTCCATCCCATCTGCATTGAGAGTGAAAGGATGGATCTAATAGATGAGTACCTTGCGACTGGCACAAAAGTCTCCCCATAGTCAATCCCCTCCACATGATAGAACCATCTAGACACAAACCTATCCTTACGCTTCTCCACACTCCCATCTAATTCTTCCTTCACCTTGTAGAATCACTTGGATCCTACAAGTGACTTCTCCACTAGTATTGGGACAAATTCCCATGAACTATTTCTGATGATTGAGTCACACTCCTCAACCATGGAATCAAACCACATTATTTTTTGGACTGCTTCCTCAAAAGAGGATGGTTCTATCTCAATACCTTCACTCATAAGAGCCCTGTATCTAGTGTAACACTCTATGGACCTTCTCTGCCTGCGATGTGATGTGGGTGCTCCCACATTATCTCTCACATCCACCAATAACTTGTGAGCCTATCTTGTGCACTTCCTTCCATATCTGGTGGATGGATCTGCATGACTTGCTTCTACCACTCTGTGTTCCTCTGCTTGTGGCTACTCAACATCCTGAGTTTAGTCCTTTGGAGCCAATATCTCCTCAACAATATACAACTTGAGCTCCCTCTTACGGGACAATCACATGGCTTTTTCTGCATCAAATTTCACATATATTTTTACCACTGTCATCCTCTATGTTGGAAAGTACACCTGATAGTTTTGAGGTGTATTAGTTTACCCAAAAAATATCCCCAATGTTGTTTTTGGCTCTAGATTCTTCCTAGCATATTTGGTCACATGTAAATAAACAAATGAACCAAATTTTTTAAAATATGACACATCTGGTCTCTTACCTAAAAAAATCCTCCTCTGGTGTTCTCATCCCAAGTATCTGATGAGGACTTATGTTCTGCACAAATACTATTTTATTGCATGCTTCTACCTACAGATGTAATGATACACCCTGATCATGCAAAATATCTTGTGTTGCTCCCACAATAGTTCTATTATTTCTTTATGTAACCCCATTCTACTATGGGTTATGAGGTGAAATTAATTCTCTTCGAATTCCTTCTGAGGAAAAAAATCTCTTGAATTCATTAGAAATGTATTCTCCACCATTGTCTCTCCTCAGAGCCTTCACCTTCTTCCCTGTATATTTCTCGACAAGTGCCTCGAACTCACAAAACTTTGAGAATGTCTAATCTTTCTTTTGCATAAATAAAATCCAACAATTTCTTGAGAAATCGTTAAAAATAATAGATAATACATGTGATTTTTTATTGAAGATATCAAGAATGGTCCACACACGTCCGAGTGAACTCTCTCAAGGATTGCCTTCGCTTGAATTTCCTTATCGTGAAAGGTGGATTTGGTATAATTCCCTAATGTACACCATTTGAATGTATCTCTTTTCAAAAGTGCACCCTATAGAAGTCCTCTATAAATATATTGCATGATCCTCAAAGAGTTGTGGTGTAGATGGCCCAACCTCCTGTGCCATAACTCCCTGATGTCTCGACTTTCCACCTTCTCTGCTTTACTACTCAGTGTTGCGTAGTCCTCTACATCCAGTTTATAGAGATTCTTTACTCGAACCCCAATATTTTTCACCTATCCCATGGCTTTGTGATGAAGGAACATCTTTCCTTCACTGAAGATCACATCATAGCTATGATCTTCCAACATAGCAATAGAAACCAAGTTCTTCTTTTAAACTAGGAAAATACATGACATCTTTCAATGTGAGTGGATTACCTGAATCCCTCTAAAAGGTAACTATACCTACACCGGTATCATTATACCTCTCATTGTCACCCATCTCTATGTGCATCTGGAGATCCTTTTCGTCCAAGCTACTGAATAATTATTTGTTTTTGGTCATATCGAATGACGCACCACTATCCAAGTATCACGCAAAACCCATCACCGATGACACCATGCATGTAATGAGGGTGCAGTAAAACTCGAACTATGAAGTCAATGCTTCACATGGTGCTCCTCTTGAGTCTTTATTGTTGCTATTTTGTTGAAAATTTGGGGCATAATGTCCATGCTCATGGCAGTTGAAACATTTTAACTTTGACAAGTCTCGCTTCTTGCTTGCCTTTCTGGTCTCAGATTTGGAATGGGACCCCTTCCCTTTCCCTTTCTTTGCCTTTCCATCCAAGGAATAATTCACATCATCATAATTCTTTGATGAGGATCCATATCTGGTGCTTCACTAAATTTCTTCTTGTACCAGATCAAAACATAGTCACTCCAATCTCGTAGCTTCTCCCTCCCATTAACAAAGTCCTGGTAGCTATGCTAGCTCTTGGGAAGGCATAGAAGAGCTAGGCTCACCAAATCATCTAAGGAAATAGTTATACCGACACTTCCAAGCTCATCTCCCCACTTAGTGAACTTTTTCAAGTATTTTTGGATCGTCTCGCCCTTCTCCATTTTGATATTCCTGAGCTTGTCTTTCAGGGCCAACTACCGGTGAGCTATTATGATACAGATTTGTTAATTCCTTCCATATCACATATGGATTCACATCCCTATTGAGACTCGAGAAAATATGGTCTTGAAATCACTATAACAATGTCCTTCTCACCTTTTGTACGTTCTTCTTCCATGCATCAAGAAGTTGAGGATATCCTACTACAGATAGTGGGACATCAGTATCTATGAAAGCCTTCATTCCATTGTCCTTGAGCACTACCTCCATCCTATCCCATGCAATATAATTCAAATTTCCCTCGAGTGCATATTCGAGTCTTAGGAAATTGAAGGACATATTGATCTATTATTGGATCCTGAAGAATAAATATGCAAATTCAAACCTGATCAAAACAACTTGGTGCTCCGATACCATGTAGAAAATATAACAATTGGATTCAATATAATATTGTAACGTACTGAAACAAGATACTTAACCCTTCTACAATTTATGGAAAATTAACACAACCACACAATCACATAACAAGTAAGAGAAAAGAGAAAATAAATCTCACAACAAAATATGTATCTAGGGAAATCACACTGGCTAAAACCCTACTATATGTATATTGTATAAAGTCAATATCATAAAACAATATAATGCTTTATCTCCTCGAGAAATTCCAGAACTCTGCCAACTATATCACTTTGATCGAGGCAAAATGAGTCAATTACTTAATCAGTTCTCATCCTTTGCTCAGCCTTGGTCACGCATTCTTTGAGGAATTGTCACCCTACTAAATAGGAAATTCCCTTGAATTGATTGTGCAATTCATCCTTGGCCTCCACGTGACTCTATAATTGATTTGTACAATTTTCTAATTATAGTGATTGATAGTTATCGTCCCTTTAACCTTAGTCTCAACTGGGCCTTGCTTAGAATTGACATGTAACAACTATTTATAATGAGTTATCAGTTAAATGATTGATCACTACTTGTAAATTAAATCAGATTTAATCACTTGACCTCTCACTAGCTCATCACTTAGTTAGAACTAATTAAATTTACTTTGACTCAATTTCTTGTGTTAATTTATTAAAACTAACAAATAACTGTAACTCAACCCCCTTAAATCATGGGAGAACTCTACATGCCTAATCTCTTACCCTCAACTCAAATTTCCTAAGCTAACTCAATCATTCTGACTTTGTTAACTAATACAAGGTGTCATGAGATGAAATTAAAATTTCTCTTCCAATTTAATTAAGGGAAAATTAACACCAATAAACCAATTTAAATAATTGAAGGTAGAGTATTTTCGAGCAGTTGCAATTTTCTTGCAACAAATTAGAGATATTATTTATTTTTAGTTTCTTGCTTAGGATTTTATTCCTGAAAGCTTGTAGTAGCTTTAGGATTGTAATTTTCTATCCATTGTTTCATTTTTAATGATCAAGGGTTGGATTTTGGGCTCAAAAACCATGATATTTTTGTAAAGCACGTTATGTCAAAATTTTAATTAAAGGCTTCTAGCTTCAGTTTAATGACAATTTTTTTTTACTGTGTGAGTACTTTCCTATAATTGCATATCATTTTCTCATATATTTGATTTTTTATAGAATATTTGGTAAGGCTAGGTTGACTGTCAACCTCCCTAGAAGCCCACCACAGAGTTATGTTCATTACTGAGTAGATCAAGGTGATAGTGTGTCATGTTGATCCCTAGGCATTAGTAGATTGTTGCTTCTATACCTTGCTTAAATGTATTGATTTTTCTCTATAGATATTACTTTGTATTCTTACTCTCTCTTAGATAATTTAATATTCAATGTGAATATATTAATTAGCTAATATTCTCTTTAAATTTATCATGTACATCTTTCAAGTTATGTTATTCAGTCATAGTTGAACACTGACACTTTAGTCAGACCTCTGCAAGAGAGGGATTTATTTCTTAAGCATGAATTTGTGACTCATTAGCTACCACCTATACAATAACCCATAAATCTGGACATTGTGTTTCATAGGATGTTGTTAAGTTATAATGAAGAACATTAATTCCTTGTAACACTTGGGGGAGCCCCCACTAGTTCAATGACCAACTTGAACCTAAATTTGGTTGATTTGGTTTCTCGATGTAGTTTCTAGCCAAGAGATCACCTTTTCGAAAAATATACAACATTTGGTGTGGTTTCTAGGCAACGAAGTGATGAAGATATTTTTCCTTGGAGAACGATGAAGACTAAATCTATTCTTTGATGGTGGACATGACTTAGAAATTGGTATTGGCTACATTTATTTCACCCGATGGCTCTAATTTGTTTATTTGGTGATTCCATGGGTTACATGTTTCATGACTTTGAAATGTTAGATGCATTTATTGATGTGTTAGTTGAAGGCTCATTGGTGAGGAAATTCAACAACATATTTTTCTTCCGCATGGAAATGATCAGAAATGTCAGACATCCACGAAGGATGCAATATTCATAGTTATTCAATGTTTCATATTTCAACATAATTATAATTTGCACTTATTATTTTTATTTTTTTATGAATTTTGAGTTTCATGTCGTAAATATTTTTCAAGTTTTCAATTGCGTGCAAGGTGGTCTGTTAGTTAATCCAATCATTACTCGGTTACACTCGAAGTATGACTATACTTAACAATGCATGATTTCAATCCACTAAAGTAGGTGTGTGTGTGTGTGTAGTAGATTAGTTGATTATGGTCTACAGTATATGGATTCTTTTAGTTTCAAAAATATTAGTTTGTCATGTGTGCATCGTTCATTTAAGAATAATAAGTTCCAGAATATTGGTAAAATACAGAATTCATTGATGAGGAATAGCTACATTAACCCAACAGAATGTCACAAGTCTATATTTCTCTATCCCATAGAGGGAAGCGTTCCCCATTTGGAGCCTATGTTTTAACATTTTGTTTGCAATGAAATGCTACAAACATTTTCGAAATATGGTAGTTTTTTTATAAAATTTAGTAAAAATTTATAATTTGGGGAAATCTTGGTTTTTATGTAGATATTTATCCTCACATATTTACAATATTCATTGTTTTATCCATCACAATATATATACATTTAGACGTGCCATTGAAGCTCACCAACCAAAGTCACAAGCCAAGGCAACACAACAAAACCGACTGCCAACGAGAAGGATGAGCTTCCAATGTTAAAAATAAGTGCACTACACATAGAGGATGGTTGGAACTATTGGCATATATAAGCAATATCATGCCAACGCTCTGCATCAATGTGGAATTATTCCCATTCATTGAAAAAGAAAGGCGACATCTATGTAACACCACATGAGCTTCTCTTTTCCAAATGTAATTCCAAGGGTTAAAATCCAATCCAAGACAACACCCTGGTGGAAAATATCCACGTGTCCAAGTTTTTGTAGGTCCAAAAAAATTTGATGCCATATTCAAAGAAGAAACACCATCCATTAAGGAAGATTGCTTAGTGCCAGCCGATGCCAATTGAATAATTCCTTAAGGGTCCAAATGCTAATGATCAACCCTAAGGAAATGATAACACATATTGAACACAATAAAACACCCAAGAATCAACCAACTATATAGCAACATCTAAACGTAAAAAGCATTCAATTGTAAGACAAATTCCTTGAAGTTAACAACTTCATGGTGTTTTTCCCAGCATTTATGGAATTTTTATTTATCATAGGTTACTATATTTATGAATCATGAGTGGTCTGAGGTCCTATCTATAGATTCTTTCAAACTATAGGTTTAAAAGTCAAAGTGCGAAGTAAAGAAAATACATTGCAAAGCAATATAGCACGCTACTTGTGCTCGATTGGTGAATTATAGAAATTTGGTAATTATAAACAAAGGTGATTAAGGATGAACGAATTTCTTATTGAAATCTATGTCGATTTCATACAGGACACGAGTAATTTGCAGGAATAATTAAGCCTTGATTAAAAATTATAGATGTGAGTTCAATTAGAAAAAAAATTATGTCATTTTTATGGTTGGTATTGACGCTAAAATATCAAAAGCCTCAATTGAATTGTGAAACCCCCGTGCTACTCGAAGCTTAATGGATGGGGGCATGGGGAAATTAGTTGTTTTATCAAGCTTCCTTTCCAACGTGGCAAGTCACTAGTTACCAGAAACGGGATGGTTGCCACCGTTCCCTAGAAAAAATGAGGAAGAAACAAAAACGCCATTTTCTACGACCGTTCTGAAGCCCTTCCTCTTGCGCAAGCTTCTTCGTTTATTTCCCCTTCACTTCTTGTCAAAGGAGATATAGAGAGGGGCCTCGAGGAATCGACTTATTAATTAAGGATTGAAAAATAAATCGCAGGAATTAAGGATTTAGAGATGGATAGTATTCCCTTAATTAATAAGTAAAGCTAGAGGAATAGAGTGGAGAATTGGTCTTTAGTATTAGATAAAGAAAATAAAATATAGTGGATAAATAATAGATAATACGGTGACAGAGGAGCTACATTAACCCTTGAAGTAGAAATCTTATGAGTCGTGACCACTGCTTATGGATGGAAATGCTTACTCTATCATAACCACTGGAGCTAACTCAATTACATTTCCATTATTAGGAGAGGTTAGAAAAAATTAAAAAAATAACAAAATGATTATAAATTTGTTTTCCATTCATATTTCTAATTATATATATATACAAAATGGTAGCAATGCTATTTAATTATATAATTATAGATGTAAGGTGCACGATTAATACGGTTAATGTAAAAACGTTTAATGAAAAAAATTGCAATAAATATTTTTATTGCTAATAAATTTGGATCTATATAGTTCAGTTCCATCCAACTCTATTTTTGACCTGCACTTTTTCCAGGCTCTCTCTAGCACTTTATTCACCAAATAATGTTTCATTCATAATTCCAAATATAATGATGAATATTAGATATTCATATTTTTTTCTTTTATTTTCTACATATTTTTTCACCTGTATGTTTTAGCTCTTTATTATAAATTTCATTCAATTTGATTTAAACATAATGTTTTATATTCTTTAAGAAGTTCATATTCAATTGCAGATTCTATTTATTGTTTCCCTCCAAATAGTGTATCTTGGTCTTGGGTTATATATATATATATATATATATATATATATATATATATATATATATATATATATATATATATATTTCCCACAAAATTATAATTAGCCAAAAGCTTAAAGTGCAGAATAATATATACAGTTTATACTTAATTGACTAGGAGTCATAAAAATAGTCAATTTCCTGAGCACGAATATGGTACTCAAATTATTTAGTCTTTTAATTAAAATTTGGACTGTAAATTTAGTTGAAATTATATTGAAAATTGAAATTAAATCTGTATTTCTCTTTCTTACTTGTATTTTTTCTCTCCTCGTTTCTTGAATACGAAACCTCCAAACTTCGTTTCTCATACATTTCCGTTTTTCATTTCATTTCCTGTTTCTTTTTTCTGGTAACATAGAGTGAGTCTAGGAGAATTGCACACCAACCTTGCCCCCTGTTGTGGTAAAACACAACCCCCCCATTTTTGACTTGTTCACTTCAAATAATGGGGACCCTTTTTATAAATTTTTGGCTAAGCACCTTTTAGGATTTTATTTTAATGATTATCCTACGCTTTTGTTAATTTTTCATTTTCTTTGGATTCTTGTTTTGATTGAATCAATTTTTTATAAGCCTCCCATTGACGCTTGTTTCGCCTCATTTGGTCAACTGGTTTAAAAATGGTACTCCTTTGAAGTACCATCATTTTTCTAGTCTGGGTTAAAAATGCTATTTTTTTATTCTTTTTCGGAGTGGCTGTAGTTCAGAAAATTTCATAGCTAAACTAAACATCATTAAAATAAAACCAAAATAAAAATTAAAATATATATATATATATATATATATATATATATATAAAATAAAATTATTACATCATCGGATCCGTCGCAGATCGCAGATCGCAAATTTCAGATTCGTCGCAGATCGCAGATCGCAAATTTTAGATTCGTCGCAGATCGTAGATCGCAAATTTCAGATTCATCGCAGATCGCAGATCGCAAATTTCAGATTCATCGCAGATCGGAGATCGCAAATTTCAGATCCATCGCAAATCACAAATTCGAATCCGTCGGAGATCGCAGATCGCAAATTTCAGATTCGTCGCAGATCGCATATCGCAAATTTCAGATTCATCGCAGATCGTAGATCGCAAATTTCAGATCCATTGCAGATCGCAAATCGCAAATTCGAATCCGTCGCAGATCGTAGATCGCAAATTTCAGATTCATCGCAGATCGCAGATCCCAAATTTCGGATCCATCGCAGATCACAGATCGCAAATTTTGGATCCATCGCAGATCGCAAATCGCAAATTTCGGATCCATCGCAGATCGCAAGATCGCAATTTCGCAATTTTGGATCTAGCGCAATTTTTAGAACATGCACATTTAAAAAACCCCGATCCAAGGTTCTTGCGATTTGCGATGTGTTAAATTTTTTTTAATATAAAGTTTTTGTTTCACCTCACGTCACCCTCACCTCACACTCCACTCACCATATCCTTCCACAAACTTACATGGATGAATTAATGAGTTTTCATTGATTTCAATGGTTTGTTTTATGAATTTTGGGTTTGGATTGATTCCAATGGTTTGTAAATTAATTTTTATATTTTTATATTATAATAATTATATTATAATTTTAATGTTTATTATAATTTTAATATAATTTGAATTATAATATTAATCATATTTAAATTAACTTTTTCAAATCATTCGTATATTAATTTAATTTTGTAACTTAATTAATTTCTAAATTAGATGATAATTAATTAAAATTAATTGTATATATTAGTTAGTTAATAATTAATTTAGAATTAATTATTAGATAATTAGAATCTAATTTAGGATTAAAATTCTAATTAAAAATTCTGATTTTTAGCCCAGCAAACAGAATTTCCAGATTTATGCCAGATTTGACTCATCAACTTTGGAGGCTCATAGAATGAGTTTTACTTAGCCAAATGAGGCCCAGGACGGCTCATTGGAAAGATAAAATCAAGGAGAACATTTCTGAGGAGGTTCCACTAATAGATTTGGTCATTAATTGGGTCAAAAATCATGCAAAAAATCAAGCTCCGAATTTCTAAAGCAAAATCAATTTTCTGATTTATTTTCTGCATTTTCATTTGTACAAGCCTCTTCTAATTGTAGATTCGCTCATCAATAATATATTTGGCCAATTAAACTATCCTAGGCATCAATAGAGAGCTTATATTTTATTTTCAATGATTTATTTAAATTAAATTTGATTGGATTTGTTTTAATGCCAGAAATGGTATTTTGATTTTATTGTTACATTTTAATTCATTTTGATTTCTTTTTGCAGGAAAACAGTAGAAGATATATGGAGAAAAAGAATTCAATCAATATGAATGCTCCAGCGATTAAAAGATTGGAATTTTTGAGCAAATAAAAGTGATTGGGCAGATTTTCTTCAAAAAACTTTCATCTCAAGAATTCCTTTGCAAATATTATAAATAGCGGATTGCAGAATGGAATAGAGGTTGCTCTCCTCTGCAATTCCAGACTTCTAAAAGCATTTCTGTAATAGGGATTTAGAGTTGTAGATGGGGAGGAGAGAAAATTTCAGATCTGAACATTAATGAGAGTTTATTCTTTATATCTTGAATTATGCATGATGGGCAGAGTTTGCATTTCTGCAGCTCTAGTCTTGAAAGCAGAAATTCAAGTAATGTAAAGTATTGTTAGAGACTAGGATCAGAGAAGCAGATTCAATTAACTCGTATTTTTGGAATTTATGTATCAAATACCAGTTTCATTTTTATTTTAATAAAATTTTTGTTTCATTTTATTCATGTTTTGGCATTTCTGTTGATATGGATAATTTGTCTCAAATTGTTAAGTATCTCTGCTCTTATGAATTAAACTCTGATTTCTGAGTAACCATTACTCAGAAATTTGTCTTATAACACTAATTTATTAAATAGTAATGTGTTGTGAATTTCTTCCACATGTTATTGTTTAATTATTAGTTTGACTGATATGATAATCGATATCATTTTTGTGAATTTATTCCGGAGTGTTGTTGATTTATTATTTTAGTCAAATGGTCTCAATAGAATGTGTTTTGGTACTCACAAATGTGATCTAATTGAATTTCTTCGTTAGTTTGACATTAATTAAAAGCCAGACATATTTTAATTCTCATTACTTAATTATCTTGCTCTTAATTGGGTTAGATTTTCATCTACCTGATTGAGATAGGATTTAGATTAGTTTCTTTTTGTTTGCATTATAGAATAAGTTTTCATTTAGATTAATTTCTACATTCTTTTAAGTCCTCTTCTCGAAGAGGCAAAATCATAGTTGTGGTTTGGCTGAACCCTTATCATCTTAAGGGTCATTCTCTTGCCTGATCAGCAAGAAGAATTGATCTGATATCCCTGTCTATTGGTAGTTAACGATACATCGTAAACCAATAGCGATAGGGAAAAGGTAACTGGACCTAGTTAAACCAGTCGGAGCTACTATCATAAATGGAAAAGGAGTTGTATTAAGGTCCGGACCAGGTGGTTATCCCCCAATGTTGTAGTAGCGATTTTCGAGGCTTCAACACCCCCCCTCAAGAAAACCATTTAATTCCTACAACCCCTACGCATTTTACTTTTCGGTTTCAAAAAGACAATCGTTCCAAACTATATATATGAGTTCCATGTTCTAGGAAGTGACTCATGTGCTGCATGTAGAATCTTCTTCTTAAGCTCAGAGTCTCTAGTGAAGAAGATCCTATCCTAGTAATATATGAATCCACCCATCACTTTATACCTCTCATTTCTCACCTGTCCATCATGCACTTCACATTTCAAGTGATTCTTGGAATACTCCACCAATAGTTGGGACTCCCAATATGGATCTCTACCCAAAAATGATAGCAATGTGTTGTAGCCGCTACAACAGCACCCAAAATTTTGGGGTATGTTTAAAATTTCTAGTTCCCCCTCTACTCGCTTAAGCATTAAAGTATTTCACCCGACTTGCAGTCAGTGACGCCCCACCGACCTATCCCCAACCCCTCATGAGCTTTCTCACCATCATGATCAAATGTTGTTGCTGCAACCACGCCATATGAGGGAGGGATCATCCAGCATACGCTCGAACACTCTTACCGTAGTCGCACCACATGTAATGAGATTTCCATGCATACAATTGAATGGAAACCTTTTGTGTATTGACGATTAAAGGCCCTCTCGCTATGGGTCATTAAGCATGTCGTTTGAATACTCCTCTTAAGCTCGTAAGTCTTATAAGTTTATCTAGGGACATTATTCTCAAAACAAGTAACTGTGATGTGATAATGTTCCATACAGGTCGATCCCACAGGTGGTATACTCATAAATGTCATCACCACACCGATGAGAAGGGTAAGAGTAGTACGAGCTGAAACATGAGAAGTGGAGGACATCTATCGCATGTACGCAGGAAATAAGATCGTGCCTGTCAAGGGAACTTGCAGTCAAAATGGGACTTGGGAACACATTGCAGGCTATAAATTTGTTGGCTTACTTGAAATATCAATGGAAATGCCCGTGGCCCTTTTGGTGTTGTGTCCATTAAAGTTGCAACCTTGACTCAAGGTGAAAATACCTCTGGATGTAGCAAACAGTTAAGGCTGCTAAAATATATTGTGCATGCATTCATGCTTCGACATACAAAAGTTGTACTTGTCATGAATGGAACTCTTACATTGCCACCACTGTCTGGGGTTAGAGTACTGGCCCCATTGGTCCCACTTCAAAAGAAGATTTATATAGCTGTATCGCATCAAGAGTTGCCCAGCTTCAAACAAGTGGTTCAGGCACTCACCATCAATCTTTACAAAACATTGTGGTACAACTGTGAAAACATCTAGCCATTCTTATCTTTTCAATAGTATAGAGTCGAGCCATTTGCAGAAGGTGAACACTTAGTTCAGGCAAGTGAGAAGCTCATCATCTTGGACATTTTTCTTGAGAAGCTGCATATTCAAGGACATCATGCTTGATTTCTTCTCAAATGATGCATACAATAGACATTCTTCAGGATTACTTAGAGGTGCAAAGGTATTCTTATGACTGTCTTGATGGATCAGTAAGAGCGAAAGAGCATTTTGCAGCCATGCAAAGCTTTGGTGGCAAAGCATCAACGCTTCCAGAGTCAAGGGAAATCGAAAAGGCCAATGATGATACTTGTGAAGCATTTGTATTTTAATATCTACCCGAGCTGGTGGTGCGGGTTTGAATCTTGTAGGAGCTGATATTGTCATTTTCTATGAGCAAGACTGGAATCCGCAGGTTGAAAAGAAAAAATTACAGCGTGCTCGTCGCGTTGGTCAGCTGTATCATATTTTGGCAATAAGCATTAAACACAGTTGAGGAGGTGATTATGCAAAGGGCCCACAGAAATTTACAGCTTAGTCACAATGTGATTGGCCATGGTGATGTTAATCCAAAAGCACATAGATCAGATGGTATAGCAAGTGGTAATTTCAGGTCCATAATAACTTATGGCCTACACAAATGTGACCCATCATGGAAACATAGAAGGAAGCTCTTGGTTATAAGTCTTTAGCTTCTGAAGGTACATATGAGAGTCTGAGTGTTGTACCAAAGTCAAGTAATGGCAAAGTACATTTTGTCTTTGGAGATTGTAAAAATTCTGCAAAAGGCCATGCTTCTGAACCAACAATAATTTTAAGTTGTGTTGACAACTCTAGCAAATTGGGGAAAGGAAGCAAATGTTGTTATAGCTAAGCTACATTATAAGTGGGCGCATGTTCGATGGACCAAGGTTACGTTCTATTTTTAAGACAAGGCGCAAACATATGGTTTTAAAGCCATATAAGAACATGGATTAGAACCATATGAAAACTCATTACAATTGAGCTCGAATTTTTCTACGGTGGAGTTTTGACCTATGATAAAACATGTTGAGTGGATATATTAATCAAAACTTATGTTTAAATCATGGGGCGGAGTGTATGAAAAACCTATATTAATAGGTGATAATAACTATGGTGCATTACGATTGGGCTTAAAGGTTTCGATGGTGAGTTTTTGGCCTATGTTAAAAACTGGTGGAGCAGACATATATATGTGATGGTCAAAATTTACGTTCAACACATGGTCATGACAAACCTAGAGTGGCAGCCAAAATATTATGATAACTCAGGTGTGATAATAGTCAAAAGTTGTCCAAAGCCGTGAATAAAAGGTTTAACAACGATATTTGTAATATTTGCAACTTCGGCATTTTAACTTGGTGTCCTCTTTACTTAAGGTTGAGGTGGAGCGGGTTCAACATTCTCGTCAGCACCGATTATGATCATTACCAGCTATTTACTGTTCTTCACCTGCTTTCTATCATGGGAAGCGTACATGCCTTTTCTATTCTCAATTAAAGCCGCGCATGGAGGGTAGTTTCCTCTTGTTGCCTCCAATACACTCACCATTACAACGATGACTCAAACCATGGGAAGCGTAGTTGAAGTGCACATGAGGCAGTCCATGGCGTGATTCTTGGCTCTCTGCCACGTGTCAAAGGATGTGTTGATCCAATTTGAAAAAACACCGGCGTTTTCCACCTCGAGGAAGAAATTTTCCGATGCTGAGCGTTGCGACTTCTTCTCCATGCATGACACCACGTGGACTGTGTTGTTAACTAGCATTTTAATGGAGACAGGCAGTAGTTGTTCAGCGTGGATGGTCATACCGTTTCATTCAAAACGCATGCACACAGTTTTAGCAATAATATTTTCGTCATTATCATAAGGACGTTGGCCTTTATGATGCATCATCAATGAATTAACACTGGAATAGCAGAGCGCATTATACACAACGGAAGCGTTGTAACCTTCTTACCCTGTCAAACCTAACAGATACAGTCTTCTGGCCAACCTGAGCTTGTGGTCTGGTTTACTGATGCCATGCATGCACTAAAGATTGTTCTATTTCAAACAGCAAACGTGGGGCAAAATGTAAAACCTTAACGACGTCAAAAGAATTTAAAATGGTGGCAGAGAAAACTGCAGCTCATGCACTAGATTGCATTCGCTCCTTCATACCTATAGTCTATGTGTTGAGATCATAATTGATAGGGTTTGAACAATGATGATCTTTTGATGCATCTGTTATTTCCATTCACGGATAGAATTTCAGCTATGGTGCCGTGGAGAGATTGCAGGAAGGATTAATCATCCTTTTGACCGCTCGATCCTTCTAAGGAGTCTTGAGTCTAGCGCAGTAACTTGCTTTTCAGCGTGTGGTGTGGCGGGAGTTCAAAAGGAGCAGGAGGTTAATGCTCTTGAAATTTTACTACAAAACGTTGATTGCAGCAGCAAGGAGTGCGATCGATTCTTAAACACAACCATGCGACCCCTGATCAAGTCGCAATCCAGCCTGGGTCGCTGAGTCATAGCATACCAAAAAACAACTGAGTGCGACTTGCCCAAAATTTGCAACTATGCGACCTTTGTTAGGTTGCATTTCTTCCAAGTCGCAAGTCACAAATCTATGAGACAAATGAAAGGTGCGACCCTGTAACCCTTTTAAGATTGCGACCCATGTGAAGGTAAATTCGCGCGACCCATCCAGGTCGCTGAGTCGCTGATCTACGAGGCAAACAAAAGTGTGACTTAGTGGTGATGGTGACCATGCTACCTATGAATCCCTTGCTTTGCGCAAGCTTTTCCAATGATGTTATGGAGAAGTAGCATGGTGAGCAGCATCCTTTTAAATCCCAGACATGAAACAAGAGGAGGGGTGAGTTAGGACAGAAATTGTTCTTGCATGGGCAAGATGGGCTTGCGTGTGGACTACGTTGCCTATATGCCAGTTTTAGCGCCTGCTCGATCATCAACAAGTCTACAAGAATAGCTGGGGGGGGGGGGGGGGGGGCTCTATTGGTGGCAGTATCTTGGTGTAGCGAGGTTATCAAAGATATAGTTAATGATTTTTCCATGCCCAAGGATGAGAATCTCTGCGTTGATCGGTTCAAATTTCCATGGCGCTTCCCAAATATACTTTTAGGATGGTTTGCAGATAATACAAAATTGGTAAATTTACATTTGGATCTGCATTCTAGACCCGGTCCACAACGACCCCAATTTACATTACAATTATTCAAAAGAAAATGGCACAAGGAAGGCTTACTCTAGCCATTCTCCCCGATGACTTAGTAGCACAATACTTGACCACATAGGGGTCTAAGTTATTATTTTAGTTCTTGCAAATGAATTAATTTTTCCCCTATCATTATTTGAAGACGTGTAACCTAAGCTATGTGACTACAGGTAGAGGCTGTTGGGCTGCGTAATGAGCCAACGTTTTCCAGCAAGCAAGAGGACCCTTTTTTCAAATCAAAGGATGCGGCACAAAGAATATTGTTTTAAAATCCAATGATAGCCAAAAGAAGGCCACAACTCGCTGATTTTCCCGAGGTCGTAGGTCATATATCTGCCGAGGTCACAGGTTGTAGATGGTCCGAAGTCGCAGGTTGCGGATCGCTTGAGGTTGCAGGTCGAAAATTCCCAAAGGTAACAAGTCGCAGAGGTCACCAGATCGCTAAGGATAATCCCCTATTAAAATCCCGATGACGCGACCCAGTGACCCAGTCGCAAGGTCGTAACAGTGGCTCATGTCGCATGTCGCAGAACAGACCGGGTCGCAAGGCAACCCAACAGTCAGGAAAGTGAAAAGTGAGGGAGCACAAAGGGCAAGCCTTGCTCTATAAATGCTTCCTTGGGGAGCTTGTAAAGAATCTTTTGTTTGGGACTCGAGCTCAATATATTGTATTACCAGAGGATTATACATTTAAGCATGAGTACAAGCATTTTGAAAAATCCCTTTGTGGTTCTGGTGTTGTCATATGTGCGAGTACTATTGAGTATTATGTTTTCAGTTTCTGAATGTCTTTAGATTAAGGGAACTATATCTTTAATTCATATCACAATTGCATAACAGTTTTCTGAGTATGTTAATGGTGGTTGAGTTCATTTCACTTTCTTAACGAACACTGATGACTTTTTTTATTAGCATTTGTGTTACCATTTAAAAATTTTAGGAAGTGAAGGGTGTTCCTGCCATGAGGAATTGTTTCCTTTGTGGTCAAAACAGTTTACAAGCATGACCCTAATGAAGTGTTGTTAACAACATTTCCTTCGGTCTTCATGCTTTATTATTTCCTCTTGCTACTCATAGTGTTGCATGTACATTTAATGCATCAATCATATGTCTTGTATCATTTGATTAGGTGTGTATCCACTATTTTATAGAGTTTAAGCGAGACCCAAAGAAAGGAGAAATCAGCGGTAGCCGGACCGACACCCCGGACGGGATCCCTATTCCAAACGGTTCAAGGTCTAATTGGGACCTTTTATCGGGGCGATCCCCTGGTGTTGGTCGGACATATTTTCCTGTCAACAGAATTGGCGCTAGAAGGAGGGCCAGATGACAAGCTGAGCCCTAGAGCCTGCAGTTAATCTTATATCTGTAATGGTTCATTCCAAAATCATTCTCCCGAGATGTTTTTCGGAGTTTTATGAACCTCGATACTTTATCCCCGATGAACTTACAACTAAAATTTGATAGTGAATATGGAGTTTCCATAACTCGACACCTCTCAGATTTCTGTGACCTTGGTGAGTGCTACGAAATTGACAATGAAGGTTTGATTTGTTTTCTTTTCTTCCTCACTCTCAAAGGTCGTGCTAAGCAATGGTGCTGCACATTTCCAGAAGCTTCCATTCACTCTTTTAAACAACTCGCCAGTGAATTACAACAAGCTTTATTTTCAAAGTGTATTGATAAAGCTAAATGACATCAGAATGGAACATCGGGAACCTCTTGATGAATTTTCTATCAAATTTGTTCATTTTTGTTTTGAGTTCCCTGAAAAAGACGTCGATTGGAAGTTGTTAAGGGAACAGTTCAGCTATCTGATTCTCGTTACCCTTGAAAAATTTTAGTGAGCAACCCAGCCTGAGTCTAGTGTTCCCTATGACGACCTGCAGGTCAATGACTATTCAGACTTTGAATCTTTCACGCACCATGTCGAATCAGAGTTTGGAAACCACAGTGGCTCACTACCTCTCCCGGTTCATGAAACCTACCTCGAGCCCACTCGGTGTCTCCCTGGACACAAACCTAAATTTGATTCACATGCTGATTATGAATTGACTCCTACCCTACATAAAGTTGATTCCCATACAAGGCCTGCCAGATCATTGTTTTCTCTAAATGACACCGATGCATGTGTTGAAAAGCCTTGTATGGTTAACGCCCCTACGACTCAATCTATTCGTTCATTTCCCCGACTTATTTCACGATCCCGCCACACCAGTTATTTCTTCGAGACATTCAAAATTTCCTTATACTGGTATTAGCGACAATCATAAGCACGTAGGTGGTGTTTTGCAATCACATTCCCAAATCGATGAATCTTTTAAATCTGATCTGTCTCACTCAGAATCTTTAGACAACCATAGGAGTGATTTCCTATCATGGCAACTTCAAGATGTCCTCTTTATTGATCTGTCCCTATTGGTAACTCCCAGGGAGCTCAACATGCCAGGTACCCAACTTGATCAAATCAATGGCTACAGCGATCCCTGCTTATTTGAAAACATATTCGATCATATCGCTAAGGATTGTCACTCACATCTCTTTGCCGACCATATGGAGACACCAGAATTCGATGATTCACTTTCGGAAGATTCAAGTACCCATTAGGAAATTGAAGCACTTTCGCTTCTGCCAGCCGTTACCCCTAGTTCTTCCAATCATGACAAGACCCCTCAAACAACTCCAACTAGGGTTTCTCAGCTTAGGGTTACTGCTCTCAAATTCGCAAGTATCTATAATCCACCTGACACATGCCTGTTGTTTCCAACCCATAAAATCAATCATCTTCACCACCACAATGAGGTTTCTGGTTGGCTCGACCAACCCTATCCAGTGGATATGCCTGCAAGCAGGCAATGGCTTACCCAGCGCCCATCAGACCTAGGATTGTGCATGAACGGATGTGTGTCATTTATAAATAGTTTTAATTTTCGAGAATATATTGCTTTGTATGAGGATAATAATGAAATTTAGCTTTCAAAATCCATTCTGGCATGTTGTCTGGTAAGTATTCATGATCTTCTTACTGTTGCACATGCTCTTCAAGTAAGTTTTGTTGTTGGTGCACGATTCAGTATGCTGGCTCTGATTACAAACATTGTTGTTCTTGCAGGTCGGGAAATAATGCGGTGGTTGCACTGGAAAGCTGATTTCACATAACCTGACTGCATCATTGGTTAAACTAGGGTTTTAGGTGTAGGCTAGCTACGACCTGTTAATAAAAATTCATTAGTTCAAAGTTTTTAATTAGATTTACTTGCCAAATTTTTATGTTATAATTTAAAGGTGTGTTTGCTATTTTTTATTACGATTAATATCTTAGGCATCATCATGTTACAAGTATTTTCCACTCATTTCTTTTTTAAGTTGTTGGTTGTTGCATAAATAATCACTGCTTGTATTGCGCTCCTTTTCCACCTACGACTGGTTGATCGTCCTCGTATATGGCGTTGCATTGCATCTTGAGCCTCACCTATTACATTGCATCGCACACTCTCTTCCTCAGATCATTTTTCTCACATCACCTACCACTTCATCAGCCCTCATTGCAACCCTACCACCTTACGGTCTTGTTTTTCCTCGAATCCTGAAATAGTAACCCCATTGTTTGCGTGAGGTTGTGGTGGCTATATCAAGAGGCAGCTTTCTCTTAGGACAAGTCATTGAAGTCGCATTCTCAATAAGATGCCTATGATTCTAAACTTATTATCCAGGGAGATACGAGTCGGTTGTTTGTGGGAGATCTAATGAGTTTGAAATGGCCAAATACCCGTAAGCCTAAGCCTTGTGCCCAGCATAGTCTTGGACATTTTAATTTTTTGTTTTGCACACTTTGGCTATTGTGGTAGATGGTATGTGAAGGTTTGGCACTAGGGGAAACCCAAATCAGGATATCTTTCGGTTTCTGTAAAACAAGACACAACCTCTCTTGCTCGTAAAATAAGTCGGGATCCCTCATCTGCCCATGAAGAATAAGTGCCACGAGCATATGAAAATAAGTGCTACAAGCACATGACACAAATAAGGGTAAACGATCAAGAAAGGCTTCCTGCGCAGAGAGGTAATGCAGCGACTCCGCCGGGGTACTGACCAGGCTCGCTGGCAGTGGAGCAACGTCTGTGATTTCTTGAAGTGACTCCACCGGGGTACTGTCTAGGGCTGCTGGCAGCGGAGCAACACCAAAAACTTACTTTAAAAAATCTTGAAAATAATAAACCCACTGCCTTGCTTTTCACATCATCAACAAGCTACTAGCGTCTATGAGTTTTCTCTTTTATGTGTGTTCTGATTAGCGAGACCTAGTTGAGGCACAAGGATTAGGCATACCTATAAAAGGCCAAAGTAATACAAAGGGTACCTGTGGAACTTGCCCAATATTCCCTTGCATCACTATCCGGACTCAGAATATTGTTGTGATATTGACAGAGATGCTGGATTCTACAAGTAGTTCGCCACTTTTTGTAGCCGCTACAACAGCACCCAAAATTTTGGGGTATGTTTAAAATTTCGAGTTCCTCCTCTGCTCGCTTAAGCATTAAAGTATTTCACCCGACCTGCAGTCAGCGACGTCCCACCGACCTATCCCCAACCCCTCATGAGCTTTCTCACCATCATGATTAGATGTTGTTACTGCAATCACGCCATATGAGGGAGGGATCATCCAGCATACGCTTAAACACTCTTACCGCAGTCGTGCCACGTGTAATGAGATTTCCATGCATACAATTGAATGGAAACCTTTTGTGTATTGACAATTAAAGGCCCTCTCGTCGTGGGTCATTAAGCATGTTGTTTGAATACTTCTCCTAAGCTCGTAATTCTTATATGTTTATCCATGGACATCATTCTCAAAACAAGTAACTGTGATGTGATAATGTTCCATACAGGTCGATCCCATTGGTGGTATACTCATAAATTTCATCACCACACCAATGAGAAGGATAAGAGTAGTACGAGATGAAACATGAGAAGTGGAGGACATCTATCGCATGTACGCAGGAAATAATACCGTGCCAGTCAAGGGAACTTGCAGTCACAATGGGACTTGGGAACACATTGCAGGCTATAAGTTTGTTGGATTACTTGAAAGATCAACGGAAATGCCAATGGCCCTTTTGGTGTTATGTCCATTAAAGTTGCAACCTTGAATGAAGGTGACAATACCTCTGGATGTAGCAAATAGTTCAAGCTGCTAAAATATATTGTGCATGCATTCATGCTTTGGCGTACAAAAGTTGTACTTGTTAAGAATGGAACTCTTACATTGCCACCACTCTCCGGTGTTACAGTATTGGCCCCATTGGTCCCACTTCAAAAGAATATTTATATAGTTGTATCACATCAAGAGTTTCCCAGCTTCAAACAAGTGGTTTAGGCACTCAGCATCAATATTTACAAAAAATTGTGGTCCAACTGTGAAAAAATGTAGCCATTCTTATCTTTTCAATGGTATAGAGCCAGAGCCATTTGCAGAAGGTGAACACTTAGTTCAGGCGAGTGAGAAGCTCATCATCCTGCACATTTTGCTTGAGAAGTTGCATATTCAAGGACATCGTACTTTATTTCTTCTCAAACGACGCGGACAATAAAAATTATTCAGGATTACTTAGAGCTGCAAAGGTATTCTTATGAGTGTCTTGATGGATCAGTAAGAGAAGAAGAGCGTTTTGCAGCTATGAAAAGCTTTGGTGGCAAAGCATCAACACTTCCAGAGTCAAGGGACATCGGAAAGGCCAATGATGATACTCGTGAAGCATTTGTATTTTAATATCTACCCAAGCTGGTGGTGTGGGTTTAAATCTTGCAGGAGCTGATATTGTCATTTTCTGTGAGCAGGACTGGAATCCGCAGGTTGAGAAGCAAACATTACAGCGCGCTCATCGCGTTGGTCAACTGTATCATGTTTTGGCAATAATAATTAAACACAGTTGAGGAGGTGATTATGCAAAGGGCCCACAGAAATTTGTAGCTTAGTCACAATGTGATTGGCCATGGTGATATCAATCCAAAAGCAGATAGATCAGATGGTATAGCAGGTGGTAATTTCAGGTACATAATAATTTATGGCCTGCAAAAATGTGACCCATCATGGCAACATAGAAGGAAGCTCTTGGTTATACGTCTTTAGCTTCTTAAGGTACATCTGAGAGTCTGAGTGTTGTACCAAAGTCAAGTAATGGCGAAGTACATTTTGTCTTTGGAGATTGTATAAATTCTGCAAAAGGCCATGCTTCTAAACCAACAATAATTTTGAGTCGTGTTGACAGCTCTGGCAAATTGGGGAAAGGAAGCAAATTTTTTTAGACCTAAGCTGCATTATAAGTGGGCGCACGTTCGATGGAACAAGGTTACGTTGTATTTCTAATACAAGGCGGAAACATATTGTTTTAAAGCCATATAAGAACACGGATTAGAACCATATGAAAACTCATTACAATTCAGCTCAAATTTTTCTACGGTGGAGTTTTGAACTATGATAAAACATGTTGAGCGGATATATTAATCAAAACTTATGTTTAAAGCATGGGGCGGAGTGTATGAAAAACCTATATCAATACGTCATAATAACTATGGTGCGTTACAATTGGGCGCAAAGGCTTCAATGGTGAGTTTTCAACCTATGTTAAAAACTGGTGGAGCGGTCATATATATGTGATGGTCAAAATTTATGTTCAACACATGGTCATGAAAAACCTAGAGTGGGAGCCAAAATATTATGATAGCTCTGATGTGATAATAGTCAAAAGTCGTCCGAAGCCGTGAATAGAAGGTTTAACAACGATATTGGTAATATTTGCAACTTCGGCATTTGAACTTGGTCTCCTCTTTACTTAAGGATGAGGTGGAGCGGGTTCAACGTTCCCACCAGCACTGATTATGATCATTACCAGTTGTTTACTGTTCTTCACCTACTTTCTATCATGGGAAGCATACATGCCTTTTCTATTCTCGATTAAAGCCGCGCATGGAGGGTAGTTTCCTCTTGTTGCCTCTAATACACTCACTATTACAACGATGATTTAAACCATGGGAAGCGTAGTTGCAGCGCGCATGAGGCAGTCCACGGCGTGATTCTTGGCTATCCGCCACGTGTCAAAGGATGTGTTGATCTAGTTTAAAAAAACCCCAGCGTTTTCCACCTCGGGGAAGAAAGTTTCCGATGCCGAGCGTTGCGACTTCTTCTCCATGCATGACACCACGTGGATTGTTTCATTAACTAGCGTTTTAATGGAGACAGGAAATAGTTGTTCAGCATGGATGGCGATACCGTTTCATTCAAAACGCATGCACACAGGTTTAGCAATAACAGTTTCATCATTACCATAAGGATGGTGGCCATTACGATGCATTGTTAATGAATTAACACTGGAATAGTAGAGTGCATTATACACAACGAAAGCGTTGTAACCTGCTTACCCTGTCAAACCTAACAGCTACAGTCTTCTATCCAACCTGAGCTTGTGGTCTGGTCTATTGATGCCATGCATGCACCGAGGATTGTTCTATTTCAAACAGCAAATGTGGGGCAAAACATAAAACCTTAATGACGTCAAAAGAATTTAAAATGGTGGCAGAGAAAACTGTGGCTAATGCACTAGATTGCATTCGCTCCATCATACCTATAGTCTATGCATTGAAATTAGAATCGATAGGGTTTGAAGAATGATGATCTTTTGATGCATCTGTTATTGCCATTCACAGATAGAATTTCAGTTATCGTGCTGTGGAGAGATTGCAGGAAGGATTAATTGTCCTTTTGACCGCTCGATCCTTCTAAGGAGTCTTGAGTCCAGCGTAGTAACTTGCTTTTCAGCGTGTGGTGTGGCGGGAGTTCAAAAGGAGCAGGGGGTTAATGCTCTTGAAATTTTACTACAAAACGTCGATTGCAGCAGCAAGGAGTGCGATCGATTCTTAAACGCAACCATGCGACCCCTGATCAAGTCGTAATCCAGCCTGGGTTGCTGAGTCGCAGCATACCCAAAAACAACTGAGTGCGACTTGCCCAACATTTGTGACTATGCGACCTTTGTCAGGTCGAATTTCTTCCGAGTCGCAAGCCGCAAATCTATGAGACAAATGAAAGGTGCAACCCTGCGACCCTTTTAATATTGCGACCCACGTGAAGGTAAAGTCCCGCAACCCATCCAGGTCGTTGAGTCGCTGATCTACGAGGAAAAAAAAAGTGCGACTTAGTGGTAATGGTGACCATGAGACCTATGAATCTCCTGCTTTGCGCGAGCTTTTCCAATGATGTTATGGAGAAGTAGCATGGTGAGCAGCATCCTTTTAAATCCCAGACATGAAACAAGAGGAGGGTTGAGTTAGGACAAAAACTGTTCTTGCATGGGCGAGATGGGCTTGCGTGTGGACTATGTCGCCTCTATGCCAGTTTCAGCGCCTGCTCGATCAGCAATAATTCTACAAGAATAGTTGGGTGGGGGGCTCCATGGCACGATGATGGATATCTTGGTCATAAAGGGAGCTATCAAAGATATAGTGAATGAATTTGACATGCCCAAGAATGAGAATCTCGGCGTTGATCGGTTCAAATCTCCATGGCGCTTTCCAAATATACTTTTAGGATTGTTTGCAAATACCATTTTAGTTCTTGCAGATTAATTAATTTTGCCCCTATCATTATTTGAAGACATGTAACCTAAGCTATGTGACTGCAGGTAGAGGCTGTTGGGCTACGCAATGAGCCAAAGCTTTCCAGCAAGTGAGAGGACCCTTTTTTCAAAGCAAAGGATGTGACACAAAGAACATTGTTTTAAAATCCAATGATAGCCCAAAGAAGGCACAACTCACTGATTTGCCCAAGGTTGCAGGTCGCATATCTGCTGAGGTCGCAGGTTGCAGATGGTCCAAAGTCGCAGGTTGCGGATCACTTGAAGTCGCAGGTCACAAATTCCCAAAGGTTGCAAGTCGCAGAGGTCGCCAAGTTGCTAAGGCACATCCCCTATTAAAAGCCCGACGACGCGACCCAGCGACCTAGCGACTAGGTAGCAAGGTTGTAACAGTAGCTCAAGTTGCAGGTCCCAGAACAGATTGGGTCGCAAGGCAACCCAACAGTCGAGAAAGCGAAAAGTCAGGGAGACCAAAGGGCAAGCCTTGCTCTATAAATTCTTCCTTGGGGAACTTGTGAAGGATCTTTTGTTTGGGACTCGAGCTGAATATATTGTATTACCAGAGGATTATACATTTAAGCATGAATACAAGCATTTTGAAAAATCCCTTTGTGGATCTGGTGTTGTCATATGTGCGAGCACTATTGAGTATTATGTTTTCAGTTTCTGAATGTATTTAGATTAAGGGAACTGTATCTTTAATTCATATCACAATTGCATAACAGTTTGTTGAGTATGTTAGTGGTGGTTGAGTTCATTTCACTTTCTTAACGAACGCTGATGACTTTGTTTATTAGCATTTGTGTTACCATTTAAAACTTTTAGGAAGTGAAGGGTGTTCTTGCCATGAGGAATTGTTTCCTTTGTGGTCAGAACAGTTTACAAGCATGACCCTATTGAAGTGTTGTTATCAACATTTCCTTCGGTCTTCATGCTTTATTATTTCCTCTTGCTACTCATAGTGTTGCATGTACATTTAATGCATGAATCATATGTCTTGTATCGTTTGATTAGGTGTGTATCCACTGTTTTATAGAGTTTAAGCGAGACCCAAAGAAAGGAGAAATCAGCGGTAGCCAGACCCACACCCCGGACGGGATCCCTATTCCAAATGGTTCAAGGTATAATTGGGACCTTTTACCAGGGAGATCCCCTGCTGTTGGCCGGACAGATTTTCCCATCATCAGAATTGGCACTAGAAGGAGGGCCAGATGACAAGCTGAGCCCTAGAGCCTGCAATTAATCTTATATCTGTAATGGCTCATTCCCAAATCATTCTCCCGAGATGTTTGTCGGAGTTTTATGAGCCTCGATACTTTATCCCTGATGAACTTATGTATCACTTGTCCCAGCTAAAATTTGATGGTGAAAATGGAGTGTCCATAACCCAATACCTCTCAGATTTCTGTGACTTTGGTGAGTGCTACGAAATTGACAATGAAGGTTTGATTTGTTTTCTTTTCTTCCTCACTCTCGAAGGTCGCGCTAATCAATGGTGCCACACATTTCCAAAAGCTTCCATTCACTCTTTTGAACAACTCGCCAGTGAATTACAACAAGCTTTTCACAGGTACGATTTTCGAAGTGTATTGATAAAGCTAAATGACATCAATATGGAACCTTAGGAACCTCTTGATGAATTTTCTATCAGATTTGTTCATTTTTGTTTTGATTTCCCTGAAAAGGATGTTGATTGGAATTTGTTAAGGGAACAGTTCAGCTATGTGATTCTCGTTTCCCTTGAACAATTTCAGTTAGAAACCCAACCTAAGTCTAGTGTTCCCTATGATGACTCGTAGGTCAACGACTGTTTAGACTTTCAATCTTTCATGCACCATGTCGAATTAGAGTTTGGAAACCACAGTGGCTCACTACCTCTCGCCCACTCAGTGTCTCCTTGGACACAAACCTAAATCTGATTCGCATGCTGATTATGAATCGAATCCTACCCTGCATAAATTTTATTCCCTTACAAGGCCTCCCAGATCATTGTTTTCTCTAAATGACATAGATGAACGTTTTGAAAAGCGTTGTATGGTTAACGCCCGTGCGACTCAATATGTTCGTTCATTATTCCCTGATTTATTTCACGATCCCGCCACACCAGTTATTTCTTAGAGACATTCAAAATTTCCTTATAATGGTATTGGCGACAATCATAAGCATGCAGGTGGTGTTTTTCAATCACAGTCCCAAATCGATGAATCTTTTAAATCTGATCTTTCTCACTCGGAATATTTAGACAACCATAGGAGTGATTTCCTATCGGGGAAACTTCAAGATGTCCTCTTTATTCATCCGTCCCTATTGGTAACTCCCAGGGAGCTCAACATGCCAGGTACCCAACTTGATCAAATCAATGGTTACAGTGATCCCTGCTTATTTGAAAACATATTCGATCATATCGCTGAGGATTGTCACTCACATCTCTTTTTCGACCATATGGAGACACCAGAATTCGATGATTCGCTTTGGGAGGATTCAAGTACCCATGAGGAAATTGAAGCACTTCCGCTTCTGCCGACTGTTACCCCTAGTTCTTCCGATCATGACAAGATCCCTCAAACAACTCCAACTAGGGTTTCTCAGCTTAGGGTTACTGCTCTCATATTCGCAAGTGTCTATAATTCACCTGACACATGCTTGTTTTTTCCACCCCGTAAAATCAATCATCTTCACCACCACAATGAGGTTGCTAGTTGGCTCGACCAACCCTATCCTGTGGATATGCCTGCAAGCAGGCAATGGCTTACCGAGTGCCCATCAGGCCTAGGATTGTGCATGAACTGATGTGTGTCATTTATAAATAGTTTTAATTTTTGAGAATATATTGATGTGTATGAGGATAAGAATGAAATTTAGCTTGAAAAATCCATTCTGGCACGTTGTTTGGTAAGTATTCATGATCTTCTTGCCATTGCACATGCTCTTCAGGTAAGTTTTGTTGGTGGTGCACGATTCGGTATGCTGGCTCTGATTGCAAACATTGTTGTTCTTGCAGGTCGGGAACTAATGCAGTGGCTGCACTGGAAAGATGATTTCACATAACCTGATCGCATCATTGGTTAAACTAGGGTTTTAGGTGTAGGCTAGCTAGGACCTGTTAATAAAAATTTGTTAGTTCAAAGTTTTTAATTAGATTTACTTGCCAAATTTTTATGTTGTAATTTAAAAGTGTGTTTTCTATTTTTGTTTATGATTAATATCTTAGGCATCATCTTGTTACAAGTATTATCCACTCATTTCTTTTTTTAGTTGCTGGTTGCTGCATAAATAATCACTACTTGTATTGCGCTCCTTTTCCACCAACAACTGGTTGATCGTCCTCGCATATGGTGTTGCATTGCATATTGAGCCTCACCTATTATATTGCGTTGCACACTCTCTTCCTCAGATCATTTTTGTCACATCACCTACCACTTCATGAGCCCTCATTGCAACCCTACCACCTTACGGTCTTGTTTTGCCACGATTGCTAAAATAGTAACCCCATTGTTTGCGTGAGGTTGCGGTGGCTATCTCAAGAGGTAGATTTCTCTTAGGAAAAGTCACTGAAGTCACATTCTCAACAAGATTCCTATGAGTCTAAACTTATTATCTAGGGAGATACGAGTCGGTTGTTTGTGGGAGATCTAATGACTTTGAAATGGCCCAATACCCGTAAGCCTAAGCCTTGTGCCCAGCATAGTCTTGGACGTTTTAATTTTTTTTTTTGCACACTTTGCCTATTGTGGTAGATGGGATGTGAAGGTTTGGCACTAGGGAAAACCCAAATCAGGATATCTTTTGGTTTCCGTAAAACAAGAAAAAACCTCTCTTGCTCGTAAAATAAGTCGGGATCCCTCATCCGCCCATGAAGAATAAGTGCCACGAGCCTATGAAAATAAGTGCTACAAGCACATGACACAAATAAGGGTAAAGGATCAAGAAACGCTTCCTGCACAGAGAGGTAATGCAACGAATCCAACGGGGTACTGACCAGGCTCGCTGGCAGCAAAGCAACGCCTATGATTTCTTGAAGTGACTCAGTCGGGGTACTGTCCAGGCCTGTTGGCAGCGGAGCAACACCAAAAAATTACTTTAAAAAATCCTGAAAGTAATAAACCCACTACCTTCTCTTCACATCATCAACAAGCTACTGGCGTCTGTGAGTTTTCTCTTTGATGTGTGTTCTGATTAGCAATACCTAGTTGAGGCACAGGGATTAGGCATACCTGTAAAAGGTGAAAGTAATACAAAGGGTACCCATGGAACTTGCCCAATATTCCCTTGCATCACTATCCGGACTTAGACTATTGTTGTGATATTAACAGAGATGCTGGATTCTACTAGTAGTTCGCCATTTGTTGTAGCCGCTACAACAGCACCCAAAATTTTGGGGTATGTTTAAAATTTCGAGATCCCCCTCTGCTCGCTTAAGCGTTAAAGTATTTCACCCAACCTACAGTCAGCGACGTCCCACCGACCTATCCCCAACCCCTCATGAGCTTTCTCACCATCATGATCAGATGTTGTTGCTGCAAACACGCCATATGAGGGAGGGATCATCCAACATATGCTCGAACACTCTTACCGCAGTCGCGCCACGTGTAATGAGATTGCCATGCATACAATTGAATGGAAACCTTTTGTGTATTGACAATTAAAGGCCCTCTCGCCGTGGGTCATTAAGCATGCTATTTGAATACTTCTCCTAAGCTCGTAAGTCTTATATGTTTATCTAGGCACATCATTCTCAAAACAAGTAACTGTGATGTGATAATGTTCCATACAGGTCGATCCCACAAGTGGTATACTCATAAATCTCATCACCACACCGATGAGAAGGATAAGAGTAGTACGAGCTGAAACATGAGAAGTGGAGGACATCTATTGCATGTACGCAGGAAATAAGATCGTGCCTGTCAAGGGAACTTGCAGTCAAAATGGGACTTGGGAACACATTGTAGGCTATAAATTTGTTGGCTTACTTGAAATATCAATGGAAATGCCCGTGGCCCTTTTGGTGTTGTGTCCATTAAAGTTGCAACCTTGATTCAAGGTGACAATACCTCTGGATGTAGCAAACAGTTCAAGCTGCTAAAATATATTGTGCATGCATTCATGCTTTAGTGTACAAAAGTTGTACTTGTCAAGAATGGAACTCTTACATTGCCGCCACTGTCTGGGGTTACAGTACTGGCCCCATTGGTCCCACTTCAAAAGAAGATTTATATAGCTATATCACATCAAGAGTTGCCCAGCTTCAAACAAGTGGTTCAGGCATTCAGCATCAATCTTTACAAAACATTGTGGTACAACTGTGAAAACATCTAGCCATTCTTATCTTTTCAATGGTATAGAGCTAGAGCCATTTGCAGAAGGTGAACACTTAGTTCAAGCGAGTGAGAAGCTCATCATCTTGGATATTTTTCTTGAGAAGCTGCATAGTCAAGGACATCGTGCTTGATTTCTTCTCAAACGACGTGGAAAATAGACATTCTTTAGGATTACTTAGAGCTGCGAAGGTATTCTTATGAGTGTCTTGATGGATCAGTAAGAGCAGAAGAGTGTTTTGCAGCTATGCAAAGCTTTGGTGGCAAAGCATGAACACTGCTAGAGTCAAGGGACATCGAAAAGGCCAATGATGATACTTGTGAAGCATTTGTATTTTAATATCTACCTGAGCTGGTGGTGCGGGTTTGAATGTTGCAGGAGCCGATATTCTCATTTTCTATGAGCAGGACAGGAATCTGCAGGTTGACAAGCAAACATTACAGCGTGCTCATCACGTTGGTCAACTGTATCATGTTTTGGCAATAAGCATTAAACACAGTTGAGGAGGTGATTATGTAAAGGGCCTACAGAAATTTGCAGCTTAGTCACAATGTGATTGGCCATGGTGATGTCAATCCAAAAGCACATAGGTCAGATGGTATAGTAGGTGGTAATTTCAGGTCCATAATAATTTATGGCCTGCACAAATGTGACCCATCATGGAAACATAGAAGGAAGCTCTTGGTTATAAGTCTTTAGCTTCTCAAGGTACATCTGAGAGTCTGAGTGTTGTACCAAAGTCAAGTAATGGTGATGTAAATTTTGTCTTTGGATATTGTACAAATTCTGCAAAAGGCCATGCTTCTGAACCAACAATAATTTTGAGTTGTGTTGACAACTCTAGAAAATTGGGGAAAGGAAGCAAATGATGTTAGACCTAAGCTGCATTATAAGTGGGTGCATGTTCGATGGACCAAAGTTACGTTGTATTTTTAAGACAAGGCGCAAACATATGGTTTTAAAGCCATATAAGAACACAGATTAGAACCATATGAAAACTCATTACAATTGAGCTCGAATTTTTCTACAGTGGAGTTTTGGCCTATAATAAAACATGTTGAGCAGATATATTAATAAAAACTAATGTTTAAAGCATGGGGTGGACTGTATGACAAACCTATATTAATACGTCATAATAACTATGATGCGTTACGATTGGGCGCAAATTTTTTGATGGGGAGTTTTCAACCTATGTTAAAAACTGGTGGAGCGGACATATATATGTGATGGTCAAAATTTACGTTCAACACATGGTCATGACAAACATAGAGTGCCAGCCAAAATATTATGATAACTCTGGTGCGATAATAGTCAAAAGTCATCCAAAGTCGTGAATAAAAGGTTTAACAACGATATTGGTAATATTTTCAACTTCGGTATTTTAAATTGGTCTCCTCTTTACTTAAGGCTGAGGTGAAGCGGGTTCAACATTCTCGTCAGCACCGATTACGATCATTACCAGTTGTTTACTGTTCTTCACCTGCTTTCTATCATGGGAAGCGTACATGCATTTTCTATTCTCGATTAAAGCCGCGCATGGAGGGTAGTTTCCTGTTATTTCCTCCAATACACTCACCATAACAACGATGACTTAAACCATGGGAAGTGCAGTAGCAGCGCGCATGAGGCAGTCCATGGCGTGATTCTTGGCTCTCTGCCACGTGTCAAAGGATGTGTTGATCCAATTTGAAAAAACACCAGCGTTTTCCACCTCAGGGAAGCATGTTTCTGATGCTGAGCGTTGCGACTTCTTCTCCATGCATGACACCACGTGGACTGTGTCGTTAACTAGCATTTTAATGGAGACAGGTGGTAGTTGTTTAGCATGGATGGCGATACCGTTTCATTCAAAACGCATGCACACAGGTTTAGCAATAACGGTTTCATCATTATCATAAGGACGGTGGCCTTTACGATGCATCGTTAATGAATTAACACTGGAATAGTAGAGCGCATTATACACAACGGAAGCATTGTAACCTGCTTACCCTGTCAAACCTAATAGCTACAGTCTTTTGGCCAACCTGAGCTTGTGTTCTGGTCTACTGATGCCATGCATGCACCAAGGATTGTTCTATTTCAAATAGAAAACGTGGGGAAAAACGTAAAACCTTAACAATGTCAAAAGAATATAAAATGGTGGCGGAGAAAACTGTGGCTAATGCACCAGATTGCATTCGCTCCGTCATACCTATAGTCTATGCGTTGAGATAAGAATCGATAGGGTTTGAAGAACGATGATCTTTTGATACGTTTGTTATTGCCATTGACAGGTAGAATTTCAGTTATGGTGCCATGGAGAGATTGCAGGAAGGATTAATTGTCCTTTTGACCGCTCGATCCTTCTAAGGAGTCTTGATTCTAGTGCAGTAACCTGCTTTTCAGCGTGTGGTGTGGCAGGAGTTCGAAAGGAGCAGGAGGTTAATGCTCTTGAAAGTTTACTACAAAATGTCGATTGCGGTAGCAAGGAGTGTGATCAATTATTAAACGCAACCATGCGACCCCTGATCAAGTCGCAATCAAGCATGGGTCACTGAGTCATAGCATACCCAAAAACAATTGAGTGCGACTTGCCCAACATTTGTGCCTATGCGACCTTTGTCAGGTCACATTTCTTCTGAGTCGCAAGTCGCAAATCTATGAGACAAATGAAAGGTGCAACCCTACGACCCTTTTAAGATTGCGACCCAATTGAAGGTAAAGTCGCGCGACCCATCCAGGTCACTGAGTCACTGATCTACGAGGCAAACAAAAGTGCGACTTAGTGGTAATGATGACCATGTGACCTATGAATCTCCTGGTTTGCGCGAGATTTTACAATGATGTTATGGAGAAGTAGCATGGTGAGCAGCATCCTTTTAAATCCTAGACATGAAATAAGAGGCGGGGTGAGTTAGGACAGAAACTGTTCTTGCATGGGCGAGATGGGCTTGCATGTGGACTACATCGCCTCTATGCCATTTTCAGCGCTTGCTCGATCAGAAACAAGTCTACAAGAATAGTTTTGGGGGGGGGGGGGGGGGGGGTTCCTTGGCGTGATGATGGCTATCTTGGTCATAAAGGGAGCTATCAAAGATATAGTGAATGAATTTTCCATGCCCAAGAATGAGAATCTCAGCGTTGATCAGTTCAAATCTCCATGGCGCTTTCCAAATATACTTTTAGGATGGTTTGCAGATAATACAAAATTGGTAAATTTACATTTGGATCTGAATTCCAGACCCGGTCCACAACAACCCCAATTTACATTATAGTTATTAAAAAGAAAATGGCACAAGGAATGCTTACTCTAGCCATTCTCCCAGATGACTTAGTAGCACAATAATTGACCACAGAGGGGTCTAAGTTATTATTTTAGTTCTTGAAAATTAATTAATTTACCCCTATCATTATTTTAAGACGTGTAACCTAAGCTATGTGACTACAGGTAGAGTTTGTTGGGCTGCGCAATGAGCCAATGTTTTCCAGCAAGCGAGAGGACCCTTTTTTCAAAGCAAATGATGTGGCACAAATAATATTGTTTTAAAATCCAATGATAGCCCAAAGAAGGCCACAACTCGTTGATTTGCCCAAGGTCGCAGGTCGCATATCTGACGAGGTCGCAGGTCATAGATGGTCCGAAGTTGCAGGTCGCGGATCGCTTGAGGTCACAGGTCGCAAATTCCCAAAGGTCGCAAGTCGCAGAGGTCTCCAGGTCGCTAAGGCTCATCCCCTATTAAAAGCCCGACGACGCGACCCAGCGACCCAACAACTAGGTCGCAAGGTCGTAACAGTGGCTCAGGTCAAAGGTCACAGAACAGACCGGGTCGTAAGGCAACCCAAAGTCGGGAAAGCGAAAAGTCAGGGAGCCCAAAGGGAAAGCCTTGCTCTATAAATGCTTCCTTGGGGAACTTGTAAAGGATCTTTTGTTTGGGACTCGAGCTCAATATATTGTATTACTAGAGGGTTATACATTTAAGCATGAATACAAGCATTTTGAAAAATCCCTTTGTGGATCTGGTGTTGTCATATGTGCGAGAACTATTGAGTATTATGTTTTCAGTTTCTGAATGTCTTTAGATTAAGGGAATTGTATCTATAATTCATATCACAATTGTATAACAGTTTGCTGAGTATGTTAATGGTGGTTGAGTTCATTTCACTTTCTTAACGAATGCTGATGACTTTGTTTATTAGCATTTGTGTTACCATTTAAAAATTTTAGGAAGTGAAGGGTGTTCTTGCCATGAGGAATTGTTTCCTTTGTGGTCAGAACAATTTACAAGCATGACCCTAATGAAGTGTTGTTAACAACATTTCCTTCGGTCTTCATGCTTTATTATTTCCTCTTGCTACTCATAGTGTTGCATGTACATTTAATGCATCAATCATATGTCTTGTATCATTTGATTAGGTGTGTATCCACTGTTTTATAGAGTTTTATCGAGACCCAAAGAAAGGAGAAATCAGCGGTAGCCAGACCCACACCCTGGACGGGATCACTATTCCAAACGGTTCAAGGTCTAATTGGGACCTTTTACTGGGGAGATCCCCTGCTGTTGGTCGGACAGATTTTCCCGTCAACACAATGATTAATGCCAAAGCGACATGCCAAAATACTACTATCCTGATTTTGCTCCCTCCCTTGTAGTTGCTTCTTCTCAAGTAAGGGTTGAAGTTTATGGAGGTCAGTCTTCAATTGGAAGCTATTTCCCACCCACCACTTCCTGAGTTTGGACGATTTATGCATGAATTCCAAAAACCCTCTACCATATATGGAAGACTCCTTCCTATGTGGAATTATCTTCTGACTCTCAAAGGCCATGGAGTAGCCCCCTTGCACCATGATTGTGCCATCATTCACACTTGAAACGTCATTTCTCAATGCAAGATGCTTGGTGAGAGTTGGTAATACTGATACTGGGAGAATATCCATCTCCTCCTTGAGCCTACCAAAGACTCTCTGTGCTATGCTAGGCTCACCCAAGGCTCCCATCTGAGCCATATATATGAATGGTGGAACTTGCTGTGAGAACTCTTTAACCAACTCCCAGTTAGGGGGCCTTCCTGGTGGAATTCCTCCAAATAATACAACATTATGGTTTATATTCAACTTCATATATGAGTGGACTGATGTGTCCTTGCTCCCACTGCACAAATCAGGCTCCATATTATGTGTAGAAGATATTTGAGGTGGATAGGTGTGCATGCCCCTAATCATCTGATGCTTACCACCCTTATTATCTACCCATTCCATATGTAGAGTCTCCCAATATGTGGTGTCTTTCCCTAGTGTAGTCAACCACTACACACCCAATATCACATTGGCGTCAGGAATTTCGACCACAAAGAAGTGATCAGTCAAAGTATATGTCCCAAAGGTTACTAACAATGCTGGAAAATACTTCATACAATGCATTGTTCTAGCTCCCAGGACCAAAACTGAAAATCCCTCAAAATCATCAGTGGGTATTTCTCTCCTCTGTAGCAACTGAGCATCAATAAAGTTCTAGCTACCCCCATTTTCAATTAGCATTGATACTCTTTGATCTTGAATGGTACCTCAGACTCTCAAAGTCAAATAGTTGGGTACTCCCTTCCACGATGCAAGGGCCCCTCCACCTAGAGAAAATGCCCCATTCCCACCTCCTGGTGGTGGTGGATCCTCCCTTGCTATCACAACATTGGTTTCTCATTTCGTTTCCCGTTTCTCATTTCTGGTAACATAGGGTTAGTCTAGGAGAATTGCGCACCAACCTTGCCCCCCCTCATGAAAACCATTTATTTCCTAGAACCCCTATGCATTCCACTTTTGGGTTTCAACAAAACCATCATTCCAGACTATATATATGAGTTTCATGTTCTAGGAAGTGATGTTGGTAACCTATAGGAATATGGGATTATCTCTAGATTGACTCTAGATTACTAGAACATGTTTTCCTACATGGGAACGAAAGAATTATATCCATAAAGTTGAATTTCTTAATTAGTTGAAAGGTGCAATTTTTACAACATATGAGATTCTGACTAATAATTAGCATATGCTTGGGAGATAATAAACACAAGGGTTAGATGGGGTCTTTATGAGCTTCTATAAAGCAGGAAATTTATGATTAATGGCATCATGAATGCAAGTGATGATTGATATGTGGAATCTAGCTTCAGAAAAACATATCCCATTACAATAATCTGTAGAGTACCTTTCTGGAAAGGAATAATGTAAGGCAACTGTACAATTGGAGCTTGGGCTTTCTATTTGACTAGATGTGCCACTCACTTTTTTCATTGGAATATTGGACTACCAAAAATGACTTGATATTATTCAGTAAGAAATTCTAGAACTGATGGAAGATGGCATCCAGTTTGTTATGCTTGGCTCTGGAGATCCACTCATTGAGTCCTGGATGAGATTTTGGATTCTACTTATAAATATAGGATTAGAGGTTGCGTTAGAATCAGTGAATCTGTTTTAAATGAAATATCCCCTCTTTTATTTTTGTTCATTTGCAGAAAAGTAGATACAGAGCATCTACAAACATGTGTATCGAAAAACTTGATGTGTATTTAAGGGTTAATAAAATATAAAATATTATTTATAATTTTACCAACAATTCATTTGAAAGGTTCTAGATTACATTATCAGAAAAATAAGTAGTTTGGAATGTATAATGAATATTTAAACAAATTTTCTTCAATTTGGATAAACATAAATGGAGAAACATAAAAATAGCAGTAGATATCATTTATTTAATTTCAAATAAAGCCATCATTGTTGTCCTCTGAACTCATTGCATGCAAAACAAAAAAAATCACTTGAAAAATTATGTGAAACTATTTGTGCATTTCGATTATTATGAGGGTATATTAAAAGAAGGGATAACATTCCAAATTAAAGGTAAACGTCCATTGTTGAACCTCCAAAAAACATTGTGTTTTTGAATGAATGAAATTCCAAATTGCATATGAATAGTAGCAGATCCTAAAAGAAAAATAGGTTTCATTGTTCTCATGCTTAACTCTAGCTTTCATATCTCTCTCCATTATTTCAGTACCATATTGACTCAAATACCTCATTGTTGTTACCATGTCTTGTTCCACAACTGAAAATTATAGGTGAATGGGTTTAAAATTATTTTCGTGATTGTATAGTTTGTAGAAGAAAAACAAGAGACTTCTTGTTTGAACTAGAAATACACAATAATTAACTGTATATATGTCAGGAAATGATTGGATACTGAAATTTCATGTTTGAGGGTTCATTATGTTAAACTAATCCTTCAATATTTCTGTACATTACTAGGTTTAGTTATTTTTTCAATTTTTCTCGTATGGAGAAGTTATTAAGCATAATTGTCTCCCTCTATTTTTTCATATGTATAAATTACTTGTTTTTTATCAATAAAGAAGTATGATTCTTCTTGGTGGAGTTTATTTCAAGGTTGTATGTTAGTGGTATCAGAGCAGGATCCATTCAAATGCCTGGATTCTCCATTGCTGCAAACCAGTGAATAATATGTGCTCTTTGACCATCTGGAGGGTTTTTCGACTGTTTTTGTGCAGCGCGCATTGAGATCCAATGAGGTTGGAAGAAGTGTTGCTGGCAAGTCTGAGTCATATCCATGTGAAGCAGAATTGGATGGAGCGACATTAATTCTGTTTTTTTGTGGAGTGGTTGGAGAGGTTGACTGGTTTCAACTTCCAATTGTGCCCCCTCTATTTATACCGGTGTATCCACAGTCATATAGAGCAGTGGAAGACACCATGGATGAACCACTAAAGGTGTTGATTGGCATTTATTCAAATATGACACTAGTCAAATTTTTGCATTGGAGCAGGCACATGAGTTCCTCAACGGTATCTGGTGTAACCTAGCTCGAAGTAGAGAGCCCATAAGTTTCAATAAGCATGTTGGCCGACGGTTGGCATAATCCACAAGGAGGGAGGTGAAACTGATGGTTTGGAAGCTAGTGTGAGTGAAGACCCTCTTAGTGTCGTGAAGACCTCGTTACAATTCGAGAGGAGAACCCTGACATGTTTGATGAGGAGGTTTTCAACACAATTGTTTTCCTCCACATTCGTTTTTGATTCAGAGCAGACATATTGAATAGCCCTTATTAGTTGATTTCTGAAACTGTAAATTAAAAACAACAGTCTTTTTAAGAAATATCTGTAGATAGTGGTTGTTACAGAAGCACTAAATGGTTTGATTGTTGTATCGGTAAGATAAAAACAAAGTTTTTTTTCTCTTCCCGTAGTGGTGGTTAAAATAGAAGTTTCTTTAAGAAAAAGGAATTATGTGCTGGTGATTAAAAACATCTATTTTCCTTGTATTTCTATAAAATTATCTGAAAAATATGAACTCGTTTGCATCTTCAATTCGGGTTGTTTTGTTCGGAAAGGAAAATTACCAAGAATCGTTCAGAAAGGCTAAAAAAACACTTATTTTTAATGATATATGGCATGGATTATGGGAAGGAAAAGAAGGTAATGGACCTGATCCATCTAATGAGGAGAACATTTAGTCTTAGAAGAGGTAAGTAGATATATAGTTCAAAGTAAAACAACATATGATTCCATAAAAAAATTAAAAGAGCTTTATGATTCACAATCTGAATTGGAGGTAATTCAGTTAATTTTGAGGTTATTTAATCTAGAAATGAGACATAGTGATCTTTTAAAACTTCCTCTTGAAATTAAATCCATTAATCATGAAATTTAATCTACTGGGGTTAAAGTTGATCTTCAGCGTCTTCATATGTGGAAATATCTTCTGACTCCCAAAGGCCATGGAGTATCCCCCTTGCACCATGATTGTGCCATCATCCACTCTTGAAACATTGCCTCTCAACACAAGATGCTTGGTGAGTGTTGGTAATACTGATACTGGAAGAATATCCATCTCCTCCTTGAGCCTCCCAAACACTCTCTGTGTTGTGCTAGACTCACCCAAGGCTCCCATTTCAGCCATATATATGAATGGTGTACTTGATGTGAGAACTTTTTAACCAACTCCCAGTCCGGGGGCCCTCCTAGTGGAACTCCTCCAAATAATACAACATTATGGTTTAGAGTCAACTGTATATATGAGTGGACTGATGTGTCCTTTCTCCCAGTGCACAAATTAGGCTTCATCTTTTGTGCAGAAGCTATCTGAGGTGGATAAGTGTGCATGCCCCTGATCATTTGATGCTTACACCCTTATTATCTACCCATTCCATATGCAGAGTCTCCCAATCTGTCGTGTCTTTCCCTAATGTAATCAACCACTACACACTCAATATCACATTGGTGTCAGGAATGTTGACCACAAAAAAGTGATTATTCAAAGTATATGTCCCGAAGGTTACTAACAATGCCGGAACATACTTCATACAATGCATGGTTCTAGCTCTCGGGACCAAAACTGAAAATCCCTCCAAATCATGAGTCAGTATTTCTCTCCTCTATACCAAATGAGCATCAATAAAGTTGTGGGTGGCCCCACTTTCAATCACCATTGATACTCTCTAATCGTGAATGGTACCTCAGACTCTCAAAGTTAGATACTTGGGTACTCCCCGCAAAGATGCAAGGGCCCCTCCAACTGGAGAAAATGCCCCATTCCCACCTCCTGGTGGTGTTGGATCCTCCCTTGCTATTAAAACATTGTTATCTCCTTTTGGCTCCTCTTCCTCCTCCTCCTCACTATCAGAGAATACCTCTATATAGTGTGCCTTCCTTGCAGCACACCGATGCCTCAGTGCCCATGGTTATTGGCATGTGAAGTAAAGCTTCCTTCTCCTCACGTCTCTTAGGTCATCATCACTAAGAGGCCCTTTGTTCTGGTTTTCCTTTGGATGAAGAACCACAATTAATATTCCAATTAACAAAAACAAAAACAAAATTAATATTCCAATTAACAAAAACAAAATTAATATTCCAATTAGCTAAGAGCTAACTAGGAATATTACACACTTCCAAAAGCCAAGTTCAATGTACAAGTAATTTTAGTGTTTTAAATTGTTGAAAATGTCATGAGATATTTCCTCACATTTATCAGCCAAAGGGGTTATCCCAACCAGTTGTCACCAATTTTGTTTGATGTTTTGCTAGTTCTGTACCAACAGTTATCCAATTTAAGTAACACTAGGTTAGGTGCATTTCTCTAGGTTAGCAGGTTTACTAGGGACACTATCAACAAATGTGGGTAAGAATCCCTCGAGTTTCCATAAAAATTTTTGCTCAAGGGGAAAATATATTTGTGAAAGTTAACGGTTCGTGTAGATAACAGAGACTGCAACCATGAGTTTGGCAGAAAAATCTCCTTCCCTTTCTTCAAGAAATTATTATTTCGCATCCTTTCTTGGTATTGAATTGTAGTCTGTCCCTTCTTATACATTGTCAATTAATGAATAGTCTAAAGAATAGAATCGGTTATAGTACATTGAAGAAAAAAAAGTGTGCAAAGATTATTTGAATCATGTTTTAAAGGTTGGAGAGGAGTTTAGTGGATGAGAATAAATGGTTGCTAAAAGAAGCAAGAGTAAAAATTGACATGTTCAAAAACATCAATCTAAGAGGCTCAAATTTGAGTAGTCTACTAAGCTTTAAGGAATACTGGTTCAAGTTTCCAGAGATGATGATAATGAAAAGAGATTTTTGGCTAGAAATGAAAGGGAGAAAAAAATATTCCCAAATTTATTTACATATTACGAAATGGATTTCTATTCACCACTTCAGCATATATGGATGTAATGGAATTAGTGGAAAACCTCATGTTTGAGTTGTGTACTATTAAGGATATGTAAATTGTTGAAAGTGCCTTGAAAGTATTGAATTGTACCTTGCCATGGTTATGACATTCGTTCATATCTCAACTCATATGATATGAAAAATAGTAATAATTAATTCGAATTAGATAATGTTAAAAATAAAACAAATGCTAGCAGTTTTAAAGATTGGAAGCAATGAGAGATTCATATGTTTAATGTTACAAAATATTATTATGGAAAGTTTTCAATGTGTAACAAAGTATTGTAAAGATGTTTGTGGAAAATTATCAACAAAGATAGAAAAATGGAAGTTGAAAGATCTTTTTTGAGATAGCGACTTAACAACCCCAGATTACTAAGTTGGATATTAGGATCCATTCAACCTATTTCCATATTCCAAGGTAGAAGACTTGCAAACAACTCCAAAATTCCTGCAGTTTTTCATAGTTTTTTTAAATTTTTGGTGCAATTGTGGTTCAAGATTCAGTCCCAATACATGGATAACACGAGATATGGGTACCAATTACATAGATGGAAAAATATTTGTAGATTACACTTCAACAACTAGAAAAAAAAGTATATTTCATCAAGATAGTAAATAAAAAATAGTTTGAGGATGTAGGTGGCATAATTTCCCCATTTAGAGTAAGGGGAACACATTTTAAATAATAGATTCAACCACTTCAGTTTTGAATCGAAGAAGGATGAAAAATAAAAAAATCAAATCCATATTTTAAGGAAGAGAATGTAGAAAATATAACAACGGGATTCACTCTGATCTTGTGATGTACTAAAATAAGATATTGAATCCTTGTACAATTTGTGGGAACAAAAAATGATCACACAATCACATAAAAAGTAAGAGAAAGATACAGTCGATCGCAAAACACAATATGTACCTGGGGACAGGACATTTCCTAAAACCCCGCTAACTGTATATTGTATAAACTCAAGATCATGAAATGATACAATTCTTTCTCTTTGAGATAAACTTCTGCACTCTGTGAATTATTTCACTCTGATCTAGGAAAAATCAGTCAATTACTTAACCAATTCTCTGCCTCTGCTTAGCCTTCCTTGGTCACGCATTCCTAGAGGAATTTTCACCCTATTAAATAGGAAATTCCCTTGAATTTATTACACAATGCATCCTTGGCCTCCAAATGACTCTATAACTGACCTGTACAATTTTCTAATTATACAACTCATAGTTATCATCCCATTGACGTCAGTCTCAACCGGGCCTTCCTTAGAACTAACAAGAAACAACTATTTATAGTGAGTTATTAATTAACTGACTGAACACTACATGTGAGTCAAATCGGATTTAATTCACTAGACCTCTCAGTAGCTCATCACTCCATTATAAATATTTAAACTCATTTTAACACAATTTCCTGAGTTAGCTTATCACACCTCACAAATAACTATAATTGGACCCCCTTAAATCATGGGAGAACTCTACATGCCTACTCTATGACCCTCAAATCAAATTTTCTAAGATAACTTAGTCATTTTGAATTATTTAACTAATAAAAGATGTCATGAGATGAAATTACAATTTCTCTTTCAATTTAATTAAGGGAAAATTAAATCATAAGCCATCTTGGGGTGCCATTTCAACACTTCCTCTCAACAAGAAATGGATTATCTGCTAACTCGATCCTGTCTTTGTTGAATTCGAATTTTCTTCTTACCAACACCTTCATCAAGATGTCTCCATCATGCTCCTCCATGGGAATGTACCCTAATGACAAAATCTGCCTCTAAACACAATCTTTGAGATGGTGATACTAGATATCAATATGATTGGACCACTCATGGAATACTAGATTATCCTGTTGTTTTATGCAACTATTTTTATCACAATGTATCACCGTCAGATCGATCTATTCACCAAACAAACCAACAAGTATCTTCCTCATCCAAATGGTCTCGCATGATTCCTCACTAGTCGCCATGTACTTTTGCTCTGTTGAACTAAGTGCAAGTGATATATGTTTCCTGTTGTACCAAGAAAATATTGTTGATCCTATTCTAAAGATGCCTCTTGATGTGTTCTTCCTTTCGGATGCACTCCCTGCCCAATCTTCATCAGCAAAGCCTTGAAGGTTCACTCCATTTATCTGTCTATACCATAATACATACTTTGTATTGCCTCTGAGATATCACAAGACATGTGTCCCCACCTTCTGAAAGAGCTTGGTAGACTTAAACATAGTCTTTCTGAGCTGGTTAACTGTGTAGGATATGTTGGATCGTGAGTTCTTGAAATACATGTGGACCCAGAAGATTCCTGTAAATAGTAGCATCCATTACTTTGCCTAAAGTAGCATCCTCCTTCCTCCATATTATTGCTATAGGAGTCTCCATGGGTTTGATGCCCTCCATGTAGAACTTCCTGAGAATATTCTTGGCATACTTTCCCTTAGATACAAATAACTCCCCATCTCTTTTCCATATTTCCAATCGAAGGAAATAGTGTAAGAGCCAGATGTCCTTCGTCTCAAATTCTCTTGCAAGTTCATCTTTGCAAGACTTTATGAGATTATCATCACCTATCGGTATCATATAATCAACGTAAAGTAGAGTAATAAAATTTTTACCATCAACAACAATATGATATAGGTTCACATCCGCTTCACTCTTGGTGAAACCCAACCCGATGAAATAACTTTCAATCCTGGTGTACCAAGCACAAGGTGCTTGCTTTAGCCTATACAGTGCTCTCTTGAGTCTGTACACATGCGAATTGATTTCTAAGAGATGAAAACATTTCTGTTTCTCAATTTAGAATTCTTGCTTAATAACTCCATTGAGAAATTTTGTCTTTATATCGATCTGATGTATCTTCCATCCCATCTAGTTTGAGAGTGAAAAGATGGATCTAATAGATGAGTACCTTGCGACTGGTACAAAATTATGACCATAGTCAATCCCCTCCACCTGAGAGAACCATCTAGACACAAACCTAGCCTTACACTTCTCCACGTTCCCATCTGATGCCTCCTTCACCTTGTAGAATCACTTGGATCCTACAAGTTACTTCTCCGTTAGTATTGGGACAAATTCCCATGCACTTTTTCTAATGATGGAGTCACACTCCTCAACCATGGAATCAAACCACATTGTTTGTAGGACTGCTTCCTCAAAGGAGGATGGTTCTATCTCAATACCTTCACTCATAAGAGCCATGTATCTAGTGTAACACTCTGTGGACATTCTCTGCCTGCGATGTCATGTGGGTGCTCCCACATTATCTCTCGCATCTAACAATAATTTGTGACCCTATCCTGTGCACTTCCTTCCATATCTGGTGGATGGATCTGCATGACTTGCTTCTACCACTCTTTGTTCCTCTGCTTGTGGCTGGTCAACATCTTGATTTTAGTCCTTTGGAGCCAATATCTCCTCAACAACATACAACTTGAGCTCCCTCTTAAGCGACAATCACATGGATTTTTCTGCATCAAATTTCACATATCTTTTTACCATTGTCATCCTCTATGTTGGAAATTACAGCTAATAGTTGTGAGGTGTATTAGTTTACCCCACAAATATCCCCAACGTTGTTTTTGGCTCTAGATTCTTCCTGGCATATTTGGTCACATGTAAATAAACAAATGAACCAAAAATTTTAAAATATGACACATTTGGTCTCTTACCTAAAAAAATACTCCTCTAGTGTTCTCATCCCAAGTATCTGATGAGGACTTATGTTTTGCAAAAATACTATTGTGTTGCATGCTTCTACCTATAGATGTAACGGTATGCCCTGATCATGCAAAATATCTTGTGTTGCTCCCACTATAGTTCTATTATTTATTTATGTAATCCCATTCTACTATGGGTTATTAGGTGAAATTAATTCTCTTCGAATTCCTTCTGAGGAAAAAAAGCTCTTGTATTCATTAGCAATGTATTCTAAACAATTGTCACTCCTCAGAGCCTTCACCTTCTTCCCTGCATATTTCTCGACAAGTGCCTCCAACTGACAAAACTTGGAGAATGTCTAATATTTCTTTTGCATGAAGAAAATCCAACACTTTCTTGAAAAATCATTAAAAAAAATAGATAATACATGTGATTATTTATTGAAGCTATCAAGAACGATCCACACACGTCTGAGTGAACTCTCTCAAGGATTGCCTTCGCTTGAATTTCCTTATCGTGAAAGGTGGATTTGGTATAATTCCCCAATGTACACCATTTGCATGTATCTCCTACGATCTTCCAACATAGCAATAGAAACAAAATTATTCTTTTAAACTAGGAAAATACATGACATCTTTCAATGTGAGTGGATTACCTGACTCCCTCTAAAAGGTAACTATACCTACACTGGTATCATTATAACTCTCATCGTCACCCATCTTGATGTGCATCTGGAGATCTTTTTCCTCCAAGCTACTAAATAATTCTTTGTTTTCGGTCATATGGAATGAGGCTCCACTATCCAAGTATCACACAAAACCCATCACCAATTACACCATGCATGTAATGAGGGTGCAGTAAAACTTGAACTATGTGTTAAACCCTTACTTAAATTGAGAGGGGGGGGGGTGAATCAGTTTAACACATTCATGGACTTTTAAAACTTTTTCATTAATACTTATTTACACCTTCATTTCATGTTCAACTTAACATGTGAGTAATCTTAGAATGTGAGAAACAAGCATTAATATAAAGTAACAGTAGACTTAATATGAGAGCAGCAAGTATTAAGCAGATGATATAAACCAGATCAACATTTAAACATCATGCACAGAGACACCAGATATAAGTGGAAACCCAAAAATGGAGAAAAACACATCTTATTGTTGTTGTGATGCAAAGGAAAGCTCAAACTCCCTCTCACCACTGATTTTCTATAGGCACCAACCTACAGGAGGCTCCTACCTCAATTCTGCAAGCTACAACTTGCAAGGAAGCTCCAACTCCCATCAATTTTCTGCAGGCACCAACCTATAGGAGGCTCCAACCTCAGTCAGCTACAACTGACATTTTATCAAGCTACAACTTGATGTGGAAGCACCAACTCCCATCTATTTTGTGCAGGCACCAACCTACAGGAGGCTCCAACCTCAGTCAGCTACAATTGACATCTATAAAGCTACAACTTGATAGGGAAGCTCCAACTTCCTTACTCTTTCAAAAGGAAAACACTTGTTGATTTACCTTGGATATCAGCTCTGTTCTGTATCATCTTCATTGTTATGCATCGATCTTCATATCTGCCTTATATCATTTCTGCATCTTCTCAAATTCACTATCAGCTCCTCCTTCTTCTCTACCTCACTGCTTCATTTCTGCATTCTTTAACTTTTCACAACATCTTGTTCTACTCCTCCTTCTTCTTCTCTTCTCTGCCTCAATTCCATACTCAGCATTCTCTATGCTCACTCTATCTCACCTATTGCAACTTTCTTATTTTCTTCAACTCTCTTCAATTCTGCTGCACACTCTCTTTTTCTCTCACTCTGTTTTCGTCAACCCTCTCCCCTTGGATATTACCCTGTTTTATACAAAATAGCTTCATGGTTGTTTGTATTCTACTGGGAATTCGAAATGGACAGCCATGTCTCTTTGTCTTCTTCCTTCTCATCTCTTTTATCCTCTCATTCATAAAACATAACTATAGGTACCAATTTATCATTACAATGGGATATTTTTTCTCTTTCGGAGACTTGCCAATGCATCACAAACAATAAAAATCAATTACAACATTTACTTTCATAATTTTTAGTTACATCAAGACAAATTTTACTCAGCCCATTTTTGGCTTTTGGCTTTGCTAACTTTGTCTTTTCTGCAGCTGTTAGGTAACTGTTTTGCCTTCTTTTGCTCACTGTCTTCTGCATATTTTCCAGATTTTGTTGCTTGTTCACCTGTCAAATTCATTCCTGTGCATATTCCTGTCAACACCTGTTCACTGCAATTTTGAATCTGCTGAATATATAACAGTTTTACCAGTTTAGTTCCCAATAACTCTCAAGGTCCTATGCATATAAAAAAATGCCTTTCCAAAATTTGATCCAAGTTATGTACAAAATTTGGACAGTTCAACATTCCATTTTATGTGCTGGCAATTTAATTAAATACCCCAAACAAAATCAGAGTCTGGAAAATTCAATGATATATCTGGCTTCCTTAAAATTTCAAATCTGAGATATAAATTAAAACTCTCTAAATGGTCATAAGGCAGCAATCTCCACTATGCCTGAAAGTGGATGCACCCGCCTATAATTTCTTATCTTTCAACGTACTCATATAACTTTATAAGCGGAAGATTTATGTGGCTTAACCTTTTATGAAAATCCCAAGGTTGTAACAAATTAATAAGCTAACATATCATTCCGACCCATTCAATTTGAATATAAGCCAATACACAATCCCATGCGAGGTTCAGCTTATTCACAATATATATATTACCATATGCATATACTCCCTATTAATAAACCTTTGCATTTAACTCTTTCCTTTGTCTTAGTCACCAGATTTCATTGTATAAGACCATTTAATAAATAAAATGCCCTTTCGGGCCCACCATGCGAAAGTTTCTTATGCTTTGATGCGATGAGCCTTCTTCAGAGTTTTCCGATTGTGATTGTTCACAATCGCAAGCTTTATTAACCTGTTCTGCTATGTTGGCTTGTTCCGATTGCAATTACTCTGATCCTGCTCTGATTGCAATTACTCTGATCCTACTCTGATTGTGATTACTCCGATCCTGCTCCGATTGTGATTACTCTGATGCGATGTGATTAATCCGATTGCGATTAATTGCAATCACAACTTTTAGTTGCAAGTTTTGCTGCCCTGCTTTCACTCCGATGCGATTGACCACTGTTCATTTAAATGTGCCGATGCAATTGGACCGGAACTTAAACCTATAAAATCATAATTTATAGACCCATCGGGTCCGAGCTTCAATCGGAATCGCAACTTCCATTGAGATGTTTCGATGCTCTGCTTTAACTCCGATGCGATTGGTCACTGTTCATTAAAATGTGTCGATGCAATTAGACTGGAACTCAAACCCATATTGATCATATTTTATACGCCCATAGGGTCCGAGCTGCAATCGCAATCGCAACTTTCTGTTCATATGATCCACTGCCAACCTTTTTCCGATGCGATTGATGAGGGTCCCACCGTATACGACTTTGTTTGTATTAAGGCCGAACAATAGGGCACCTTTCATATATGTATATAGTATGATTCGTTCCTTTGAATGTGAAGCGCAACATATAACGTATGTGTATACACATATATATGCTTTGGTCCGTTGTATATAAAGCGCAATATATGTAACGCGCTGCATATATATAAGCTTCTGCTTCCACCTGGGTTATGATTCCCGGAATAAGGTTTATATATATACTTTTCCGCTTGGGTTAAGATTCCTAGAATTGAGTTTATGTATCCTCCGACTGGGTAATGATTCTGCGAATATTATGTAGGTTTTCACATGGTTCCATTCCATAAAAAATGGCTCTGCCTCTGCCTCTGATAACGGCTCTACCTCTACCTCTGCCTTAGCTATGATTTTTTTTTCTCTGTCTCTATCGTTTCTTCTGCTCTATTGTTTGACTGTTACATTTCGATAATCTTCTTCCGCCTGTCTCCTTTGCTTCCTTTGTTCGCTTCTTTGCTGCCTCCTTTGTCTGTCTTTGTCTTTTCTGCCTCCATTGCCTTATTGCTAGTTCAGGTACTTCTCCTTTGCCACAGGGTTTATTCAAATCTGTTTATAAACCCTGATAGACTCACAATCATCCATGCACAGTCAATTGCACATAGGAGCCATTTATACTCCCAATTATCTTCTTCTCTTAACTCTACGCCTTTTTCAAAATCCTATGGCCCTCATTTTGTCCTTACTACTATGCACCTTGAATAGCTCTCTGCTTCTTTGTTATTCTCTGCTCCTTGACTGATGCTGCTCCTTGCTTCTCTTTTTTTTGTCTTTGCTACCTCTCTTTTTGCCTCCTCTGCTCCTTGACTGATGCTGCTCCTTACTTAGCTTTTTGCTGCCTCTGCTACCTCTCTGCTGCCTTTGTTCCCTGTCTTCTACTTTTCCTTATTGTTGGTTCAGGTGCTGCTCCTTTGTTCTCCTTTGCCATCAATGACAACATTTCCAACAGTCTCCCCCTTTGGCATTGATGGTAGCACATCCACCAATAATCCAATGCTTCCTACGTCTATCTGCTTTTCCTCCCCCTTTGACATCAATGGAAAAGGGTTGCACATCTTCTCAGTGTAAATTATATCTCTCCATTTCCTCTCTCTGAGATGTGTTTAGGCCTTCTTCTTCTGACTTTGTACCCTGCTACTCCAAACTGGTGTAAAAGAGTTGTTGAGAGAACACTTTTGAGGATTATTGATATTGAATGTACACTACAAGTTGATACAATCCCAAGGCACTGACTCCTTTCACTTGTATAAAGCTGAAAGTGAGGATAATGACACTTCAGAGAACACATTGTACCAGCTTTATCTAATCAGAGATGCATCATTGGATTAAACCTAAAATACTGAGAATGCTTCAAATATACTTCAGTCTCTATCTGATGTAGTGCGCCAATACATTTCTGGTGAGGAAGATTGTGGATGGAATATGTCTTCTCTTGCAATACTCATCTACAATACCATACCTGTTCAATTATGATAATGATGCAAATATATCTTTTGTTGTTGTGGTACACCTTTCTTGCCTATTGGTGATGATATGAGCTAGGATGCTGACAAGGATATTACTTTTAATAGCTGCAGGTCCTTGTTACTGATATGATCAATGAATCAACCAGAATTTTATCTAAGAGATCAAATGCTTTTACTTCTTGCATAATGTACTTTCAAAACAAAACCTTGAGACTAGATACATTCAGTGTATTGGTCAGTCTCACTTATCAATCATGCAGTAATCAATCTCTCTTTAAAGGTGGATTACTAGCAATTCCTTTCTGCTGAAGTAAGCTTGTGATGAATCAGTACCTTCTCACAGTTTTATGAAAGATCTTAAGAAAAGAGGCCTTGAAGTTATATATGTACTGACTTCATCAGGGCATGCAATCTTATATAAAAAAAATACTGCTTCAAAGCTCAATATAATGCTTCAAGTGTAAACATAATGCTGATCCTTTAGCTCTACTACTGACCTTTTCATGCTGAATGCAGAATCCAGATAACACTAGGAATACGTGGGGAATAATACCTTGATGTAATTTTGCCATAATCCCTTGATATTGAGGACCCGTACCATATTTCTACTCCACTGATAACACTTAGTATTCTGTTGATAGGCATGTTGCGTGTACCCAAATACCAATTGATGCCTACTTGATAAATCATGCAGAGATCTTACTTCAGCTTGCACATTAACCCATAATTGATACATCCTTCATAAATTCTATTATTGAGCTTTCCAATGTTCACACCAACAGTCATCAATATCCTGAAACTGATCTTATCATTATTAACCATTTTCTTATTTTGTCATTCTGGTTTAACAGAATGTCACTGCACTTTCCTTTCTAGGACTGCTCCAGAATCATTGCAGCTTTAAAAATCAATTCAACAGTTCTAATATAAAGATCTTCAGGAAGAAATCTTCAATTCATTTTCTATGTATCTTTATGGGCTGATTGCTCAAAGATTTATTACTCTCTTAACTGCGTTCCTCCAAGTGGACTTTTTGTAGATGAGAGATGTAATGAACTGATGATAGGCACCTTTCTTACTCATCATTCTTAATGGGGTTCATTGTTAATTCTATCAGTATGGCTTCTTGTTTTCTTCTCTTCTTCCATCAATCTATCAGCTACTTAATACTTCAGATGATCTTCTTCCTCTATATTTCTCTTTTAGAGGAATTTCCTTTCCCTTCCTGATCTCATGGTTGTTCATATTCCAAGGAGCTCTTCTCAGACTGCTTTCATGGGGACTATTTATGAACTACTCTCCCCCTGGGATGTTGCTTCATATTTGTCACTGATTAGATATTTTCTTTGCTTCCTAGAGCAGCTCCCCCTGAGCCTATGATGGATTTATTATGTTATTGAGGTAACAAGCTCCCCCTTTCTCTTTTCCTTCCATAATTTAATGGGGTTCATCATAATGTCTGGTCTTATTTTAGATTCATAGTTTTGATTGGTCTATTTTGATCCCATCATCTGTCTACAGTTCTTTAATGTATATGGCAGATTACAGTCCTTTGCTTTGTGACCAAGTTTGAGGCATACATAACATCTTATTTTTTCAAAGTACATTTGAGCTAGAGTGTAATATTTTGTTCCCCTCTTTGAACATAATTTACAATCAACAAGTTTATGTCTGAATTTTTTGCATGCATAACAATAGCCATGGAAATAATTTGTGTACCTGGTGAAGGATTGCCTTTTCCATTTGCTTGCTTGAGGGGTTCTTCTCTTTTGCTGCATCCTTTGCTGGTTGGACTAGGTTTTCTTTGTCTTACAATATGCTACAGTGTGTCCTTGTTTGTGGCAGGAAAAACAAGTGATGCTTCCCATAGGAGGAAAGAACCTTCTTTTACATCTTCCAAATTTATTCAATTCATCCTTAGGAGCATATGAGCCTTTAGCAGTTGATTTTTTCATCCTCTCGTTCTCTGTTCTTTCATGTTGCTACTTTATTTTGTCTGTTTCTTTACAAATATTATTATTGTTGGCTTCTTCTTCTATAGGAATATTCTGAGCTACTTCATTTTCCTTTACAGCTTTTAAAAAGATGATTTTCTTGTTATCTTCTGCCTTGGACTCACTATTTTCTCCTTCATATCCTATCCCAGTCTTTATGAGAGGTGACCTTTTTGAATTTAGAATTTGGTCCAACTGTCCAGAGCCTTTCATTAGAGATGTATTCATTAATATTTCTCTTTGGGATTTTTCTAAGTTCTTTCTTAGGCTCACTACTTCTTCTTCCAATCTTTCACATTCCTAAATTTTCTCTCTCATTTGTTGCAGTAGAGTGTCTTCTACTTTCTTTGCCTCTTCAAGATGTGTCTTCAGCCCAATAATTATTTTCCTATCTTCATAGTATTTCTCATCACATATTTGTACCAATATCTTAAGGTCTTTGTTTTCATTCTTCAATTTTTCTATTTCAATCAGAGCTGTGTCAAGTTTGGCTTTTTCTTCAGCTGCAATTTCTTCATGGCTCTTACTACCATTCACACTAGTAGGTACCTCATTTGATTGAACATCTTCTTTTTGACATGAATTTCTCTTTTTCTAAATTTTCTTCTCCTTCTTGAAAATGCAATCCTCAGTGTCTACTCCATGCATGAAATGCAGTCTGTCCCAGATTTCTTTTGCTGAAGTTAAATCTGTTATTAACTCAAGATCCTTGTTATGAAGATTGTTATATATCACACATTTTGCCTCGGCATTCCTCTTTTGTTCTTTCACCGTGGGTGATTCTTTGCAGTAACCATCACACACAAGCTTCCATACCTCAGGTTCATCAGCCATTAAACCTGTTTTAACCTTATCTCTCCATTCAGGAAAGTTTGTTGTATTTAGCACAGGCACATTTTGATAGTCCATGACTCAACCAAACCTCCTTCAAGCTATTAAGCTTTTACCAAAGGAATCGTCTCTGATACCAATTGTTAAACCCTTAGTTAAACTGAGAGGGGGCCAGTGAATCAGTTTAACACATTCATGGAATTTTAAAAATTTTTCATTAATACTTGTTTACACCTTCATTTCATGTTCAACTTAACATATGAGTAATCTTAGAATGTGAGCAACAAGCATTAATATAAAGTAACAATAGACTTAATCTGAGAGCAGCAAGTATTAAGAAGATGATATAAACTAGATCAACACATAAACATCATGCATAGAGACACCAGATATAAGTGGAAACCCATAAAGGGAGAAAATGTTGTGTAACCAGCTCCAAAAAGAAAAGAAAAGAGATATCAACGCCTTAGAAATGAGCCTCTTTGAGGGGTCAACCTCCAATACATTACATAAATGAACAATTCTTAGATGATACAAATGAACGAAACCTCCTTCTATATATAGGAGTCCATGGGGCCACAATATAATCCTAGTGGGCCACAATGTAATCCTAGCCAACCTAACAATAATAATGTAAGGGCACAATAATAACAATATGGCGGTTATAGGGGTACAATAATAACAATAAGGGGGGCTACACTAACATAATAAGGGGCTATCCTATTAATATAGGGACTTAACATGCCCCTCTCCTTCAAACAAGTGTTGTCCTCAACGCTTGATTATTTCTTGATGCTTCTGTATAAAATTCTCATCCTCCCATGTGAAATATTTTACAGGAAAGCTCTTCCACTTGCTGAGATACTCTAAAATTGATCGTACTTGTCGAGTTCTTGTTTCTATGACTACTTCATAACTTCTTTCGATGTGATGTTGATCTTCCTTTTGTTTCATTAGATTCTGCACCAAAGTTGGGTTATCCTTTGAGAGTTGGAGAACTTGTTGTTGATGCTCGATGTGATCTTCCATTAATTTATCATCCATATTTGATATTATTTGATCCTTCAAACCATCCAACTTAGCCTCCATTTCTGCTTTAAACCGTCTATTTCATCTTCAATTGCTTTTCGTAAGATTGAAACTTGTTGCACTTGGTACCGTAATTTTGATATCTCATACTGCAACTCTTCCTCTTCATGCATCATAGTATAGCTTTCTGAGGGCTTAATGGGTGTTGAATTATTTTTAGGAGACATTTCAGAATGCAATACTGAAATATGTGCTCAATAGGCCCTTGGGATCAATTTAACTTGATTATTCAAACAAGACTTGTGCAATTTGAAAAAAATACACACCTTTTTCTTGCTTTGAGGATCTCGATATTGAAATTGTATTATCTCTGTTATTTATGATATTCAATATCTGAAATTCACCACTGAAGTAGCCCTCTGAATTCTCTTTTGAATTCCACAGGTCTGACCTGATTTGGATTCTCCAAGACAACGTTGTGTCCAATCTCCCACAATGACCTAATTATGGACTGGTTCAGTAGAGTGAATTTGTACGACTTTCCACGTGTCACTGTTTCATCCTTTGTATCTCAAATTGATAGCCAAGAAACTTCAGTCTGTGTACTTGCGACCACTTTTTACGGAACTTCAATCCGATGCCCAGAGAGAGAGTTATTGAACTTTTCCCACGATCACCTCTTTGAGATGCAATTCAGGAGCCTGAAAACGCACTACCTTCCACAGATCATATCTCAAAAAATATTGCGAACCAAGCTCTGAAATTTTTTGAAAATTTTCCTTAGGATTTTAGCTTCGCACCATACAAATTTCAGATTCTGAACCTTCGTAGAAAAAAATTTATAGCGCAAATGCCACGATGACTTTTTTAGGAGCCTGAAAAGATACCTAACTTCCACAGATCATATCTCCAAAAATATTGCGAACCAAGCTCTGAAATTTTTAGACAATCTTCCTCAGGATTTCGGCTTCGCACCCTAAAAATTTCAGATTCTGCAACTTCGTATAAAACAAGTTATAGCGCAAATGCCACGATGACCTGTTTGGAGCAGCGAAACCCTAGAATCCAAACCTCTGATACCAAATGTTGTGTAACCAGCTCCAAAAAGAAAAGAAAAGAGATATCAACGCCTTAGAAATGAGCCTCTTCAAGGGGGCAACCTCCAATACATTACATAAATGAACAATTCTTGGATGATACAAATGAACGAAACCTCCTTCTATATATAGGAGTCCATGGGGCCACAATATAATCCTAGTGGGCCACAATGTAATCCTAGCCAACCTAACAATAATAATGTAAGGGCACAATAATAACAATATGGGGGTTATAGGGGTACAATAATAACAATAAGGGGGGCTACACTAACATAATAAGGGGCTATCCTATTAATATAGGGACTTAACAGAAAACCACATCTTATTATTGTTGTGATGCAAAGGCAAGCTCCAACTCCCTATCACCACTGATTTTCTATAGGCACCAACCTACAAGAGGCTCCTACCTCAATTCTGCAAGCTACAACTTGCAAGGAAGCTCCAACTCCCATCAATTTTCTGCAGGCACCAAGCTACAGGAGGCTCCAACCTCAGTTAGCTACAACTGACATTTTATCAAGCTACAACTTGATGTGGAAGCACCAACTCCCATCTATTTTCTGCAGGCACCAACCTACAGGAGGCTCCAACCTCATTCAGCTACAACATACATCTATCAAGCTACAACTTGATATGGAAGCTCCAACTTCCTTACTCTTTCAAAAGGAAAACCCTTGCTAATTTACCTTGGATATCAGCTATGTTCTGTATCATCTTCACTGTTGTGCATCAGTCTTCATATCTGCCTTATATCATTTTTGCATGTTCTCAGATTCACTATCAGCTCCTCCTTCTCTTCTCAGCTCCTCCTTCTTCTCTGCCTCACTGCTCCATTTCTGCATTCTTTAACTTTTCACAACATCTTGTTTTTCTCCTCCTTCTTCTTCTCTTCTCTGCCTCAATTCCATACACAACATTCTATATGCTCACTCTCTCTCTCACCTCTTGCAGTTTTAATATTTTCTTCAACTCTCTTCAATTCTACTGCACACTCTCTTCTTCTCTCACTCTTTTTTCGTCAACCCTCTCCCCTTGGATATTACCCTATTTTATAAAAAATAGCTTCATGGTTGTTTGTATTCTACTGGGAATTCTAAATGGACAGCCATGTCTCTTTGCCTTCTTCTTTCTCATCTCTTTTATCTGCTCATTCAGAAAACATAATTGTAGGTACCAATTTATCATTACAGTGGGATATTTTTTCTCTTCCAGGGACTTTCCAATGCATCACAAACAATAAAAATCAAGTACAACATTTACTTTCATAATTTTTAGTTACATCAAGACAAATTTTACTCAGCCCATTTTTGGCTTTTGGCTTTGCTGACTTTGTCTTTTCTGCAGCTGTCAGGTAACTGTTCTTCCTTCTTCTGCTCACTGTATTCTCCATATTTTCCAGTTTCCGTTGCTTGTTCACCTGTCAAATTCATTCATGTGCATATTCCTGTCAACACCTGTTCACTGCAATTTTGAATCTGTTGAATATAGAATAGTTTTACCAGTTTAGTTCCCAATAACTCTCAAGGTCGTGTACATATAAAAAAATTCCTTTCCAAAATTTGATCAAAGTTATTTCGAGAATCTGGACAGTTCAACATTCCATTTTCTGTCCTGGAAATTTAATTAAATACCCCAAACAAAATTAGAGTCTGGAAAATTCAATGATATATCTGGCTTCCTTAAAATTTCAAATCTGAGATATAAATTAAAACTCTCTAAATGGTCATAAGGCAGCAATCTCCACTATGCCTGAAAGTGGACGCACCCGCCTATAATTTCTTATCTGTCAACGTACTCATATAAATTTATAAGCAGAAGATTTATGTGTCTTAACCTTTTTATGAAAATCCCAAGGTTATAACATATTAATAAGCTAACATATCATTCCGACCCATTCAATTTGAATATACGCCAATACACAATCCTTTTCATGCGAGGTTCGGCTTATTCACAATATATATATTACCATGTGCATATAATCCCTCTTAATAAACCTTTGCATTTAACTCTTTCCTTTGTCTTAGTCGCCAGATTTCATTGCATAAGACCCTTTAATAAATAAAATTCCCTTTTGGGCCCACCATCCGAAAGTTTCTTATGCTCTGATGCGATGAGCCTTCTTCAGAGTTTTCCGATTGCGATTGATTGCATTTGCAAGCTTTATTAATCTGTTCCACTATGTTGGCTTGTTCCGATTGATATTACTTCGATCCTGCTCCGATTCCGATTACTCTGATCATGCTCTGATTGTGATTACTCCGATCCTGCTCCAATTGCAATTACTCTGATGCGATGCGATTACTTTGATTGTAATTAATTGCAATCACAAATTTTAGTTGCAAGTTCTGCTGCCCTTCTTTCACTTCGATGCAATTGACCACTATTCATTTAAATGTGCCGATGCGATTGGACCAGAACTTAAACCTATAAAATCATAATTTATAGACCCATCGGGTCCAGGCTTCAATCACAATCGCAACTTCCATTGAGATGTTCTGATGCTCCACTTTAACTCCGATGCGATTGCTCACTGTTTATTAAAATGTGCCGATGCGATTAGACTGGAACTCAAACCCATATTGATCATAGTTTATACGCCCATCGGGTCCGGGCTTCAATCGCAATCGCAACTTTCTATTCATATGATCTGCTGCCAACCTTTTTCCGATGCGATTGATGAGGGTCCCACCGTATATGACTTTGTTTGTATTAAGGCCGAACAATAGGGCGCCTTTCATATATGTATATAGTATGATTCGTTCCTTTGAATATGAAGCGCAACATATAACGTATGTGTATATACATATATATGCTTTGGTCCTTTTTATATAAAGCGAAATATATGTAATGCGCTGGATATATATATAAGCTTCCGCTTCCTCCTGGGTTACGATTCCTGGAATAAGGTTTATATATATACTTTTCCACTTGGGTTAAGATTCTCGGAATTGATTTTATGTATCCTCCGGCTGGGTAATGATTCTCGGAATATTATGTAGGTTTGCACATGGTTCCATTCCGTAAAAAAATGGCTCTACCTCTACTGTGATAATGGCTCTGCCTCTACCTCTGCCTCTGATAACGGCTCTGCCTCTTTATTCACTGCCTCTACATCTACCTTAGCTGTGCTTTTTTTTTTCTTTGTCTCTGCCGTTGCTTCTACTCTGCTGTTTGACAGTTACATTTCGACAGTATTCTTTCGCCTGTCTCCTTTGCTTCCTTTATTCACTTCTTTTTTGCCTCCTTTGTCTGTCTCTATCTTTTCTGCCTCCATTGCCTTATTACTGGTTCAGGCACTTCTCCTTTGCCACAGGTTTTATTCAACTCTGTTTATAAACCTTGATAGACTCACAATCATCCATGCACAGTCAATTGCACATAGGAGCCATTTATACTCCCAATTATCTTCTTCTCTTAACTCTGCCCCTTTTTCAAAATCCAATGGCCCTCATTTTGTCCTTACTACTCTACACCTTGAATATCTCTCTACTTATTTGCTATCCTCTGCTCCTTGACTGATGCTACTCCTTACATCTCTTTTTGTTGTCTTTGCTACCTCTCTTTTTGCCTCCTCTGCTCCTTGATTGATGCTACTCCTTAGATTTTTATTGCCTCTGCTACTTCTCTGCTACCTATGTTCCCTATCTTCTACTTTTCCTTATTGTTGGTTCAGGTGTTGCTCCTTTGTGCTCCTTTGCCATCAATGACAACATTTCCAACACTATGAAGTCAATGCTTCACATGGTGCTCCTCTTGAGGCTTTCTTGTTGTTATTTTGTGGAAAATTTGGGGCATAATGTCCATGCTCATGGAAGTTGAAACATTTTAACTTTGGAAAGTCTTGCTTCTTGCTTGACTTTCTGGTCTCATATTTGGAATGGGACCCCTTCCCTTTCCCTTTCTTCGCCTTTCCATCCAAGGCACAATTCACATCATCATCATTATTTCATGAGGATCCATATCTGGTGCTCCGTCAAATTTCTTCTTGTACCAAATCAGAACATAGTCGCTCTCAATCTCGTAGCTTCTCCCTCCCATTAACAAAGTTCTGGTAGCTATGCCAGCTCTTGGGAAGCCCTAGAAGAGCTAGGCTCACCAAATCATCTGAGGAAATAGTTATACCAACACTTCCAAGCTCATCTCAACACTCAGTGAACTTCGTCAAGTATTTTTGGATCGTGTCGCCCTTCTCCATTTTTATATTCCTGATCTTGTCTTTCAGGGCCAACTACCGGTCAGCTATTATGATACAGATTTTTCAATGCCTTCCATATCACATATGGATTCACATCCCTATTGAGACTCGAGAAAATATGGTTTTGAAATGACTGTAACAATATCCTTCTCACCCTTTTTACATTCTTCTTTGATGCATCAAGAAGTTGAGGATATCCTGCTGCAGATAGCAGGACATCAGTATCTATGAAATCCTTCTTTCCATTGTCCTCGAGCACTACCTCCATCTTGTCCCATGAAATATAATTCAAATTTCCCTCGAGTGCATATTCAAGTCTTAGGAAATCGAAGGAAATCTTTATCTGTTGTTGGATCCTGAAGAATAAATATGCAAATTAAAACCTGATCAAAACAAACTATGTTCTTCTTTTCTTATTGTGATTCTTGGTGCTCCGATAACATGTAGAAAATCTAACAATTGGATTCAATCTGATATTGTAATGTACTGAAACAAGATACTTAACCCTTCTACAATTTATGGAAACTTAACACAATCACACAATCACATAACAAGTAAGAGAAAGAGAAAATAAATCTCAAAAAAAAATATGTATCTAGGGAAATCACACTAGTTAAAACCCTACTATATGTATATTGTATAAAGTCAAGATCATGAAACAATACGATGCTTTCTCTCTTAGAGAAATTCCTGCACTCTGACAACTATCTCACTTTGCTCGAGGAAAAATGAGTTAATTACTTAATCAATTCTCATCCTCTGCTCAGCCTTGGTCACGCATTCTTTAAGGAATTGTCACCCTATTAAATAGGAATTTCCCTTGAATTGATTGCGCAATTCATCCTTGGCCTCCACGTGACTTTATAATTGACTTGTACAAATTTCTAATTATAGTGATTGATAGTTATCGTCCCTTTAACCTCAGTCTCAACTGGCCCTTTCTTAGAACTAACATGTAACAACTATTTATAGTGAGTTATCAGTTAAATTATTGATGACTACTTGTGAATTAAATCAGATTTAATTCACTTGACCTCTCACTAGCTCATCACTCAGTTAGAACTAGTTAAATTGATTTTAACTCAATTTCTTGAGTTAAGTTATTAAAACTAACAAATATCTATAACTCGACCCCCTTAAGTCATGGGAGAACTCTACATGCCTAATCTATTACCCTCAACTCAAATTTCCTAAGCTAATTCAATCATTTTGACTTCGTTAACTAATACAAGGTGTCATGACATGAAATTACAATTTCTCTTCCAATTTAATTAAGGGAAAATTAACACGAGTAAACCAATTTACATAATTGAAGGTAGAGTATTTTCCAGCAGTTGCAATTTTCTTGTAACAAATTAGAGATATTATTTATTTTTAGTTTCTTGTTTAGGATTTTATTCCTAAAAGCTTGTAGTAGCTTTAGGATTGTAATTTTCTATATATTGTTTCATTTGTAATGATCAAGGGTTGGATTTTGGGATCAAAGACCATGATATTTTTGTAAAGCATGTTATGTCAAAATTTTAATTAAAGGCTTCTAGCTTCAGTTTAATGACAAAAAATTTTTACTGTGTGAGTACTTTCCTATAATTGCATGGAATTTTTTCATATATTTGATGTTTTATAGAATATTTGGTAAGGCTAGGTTGAGTTTCAACCTCCCTAGAAGCCCACCACAGAGTTATGTTCGTTACTGAGTAGATCAAGGTGATAGTGTGTCATGTTGATCCCTAGGCATTAGTAGATTGTTGCTTCTATACACTGCTTAAATGTATTGATGTTTCTCTATAAATATTCCTTTGTATGTTTACGCTAAGATAATTTAATATTCAATGTGAATATATTAATTAGCTAATATTCTCTTTAAATTTTTCATCTACATCTTTCAAGTTATGTTATTCAGTCATAGTTGAACACTGACACTTTAGTCAGACCTCTGCAAGAGAGGGCTTTATTTCTTAAGCATGAATTTGTGACTCATTAGCTACCACCTATACAATAACCATAAATCTAGACATTGTGTTTCATAGGATGTTGTTAAGTTATAATGAAGAACATTAATTCCTTGTAACACTTGTGGGAGCCCCCGCTGGTTCGAGGGCCAACTTGAACCTAAATTTGGTTGATTTAGTTTCTCAATGTAGTTTCTAGCCAATAGACCGCCTTTATGAAATATACAACATTTGGCGTGGTTGCTAGGCTGCACAGTGATGAAGATATTTTTCCTTGGAGAATGATGAAGACTAAATCTATTCTTTGATGCTGGACATGGCTTAGAAATTGGTATTGGCTACATTTATTTCACCCGATGGCTCCAATTTGTTTATTTGGCGATTCCATGGGTTACATGTTTTATGACTTTGAAATGTTAGATGCATTTATTGGTGTGTTAGTTGAAGGCTCATTGATGAGGGAATTCAACAACATATTTTTATTCCGCATGGAAATGTCCAGAAATGTCAAACATCCACGAAGGATGCAATATTCATAGTTATTCAATGTTTCATATTTCAACATAATTATAATTTGCACGTATAATTTTTAATTTCTTATGAAGTTTGAGTTTCAAGTCGTAAATATTTTTCAAGTTTTCAATTGCATGCAAGGTGTTATGTTAGTTAATCCGATCATTACTTGGTTACACTGGAAGTATGACTATACTTAACAATGCATGATTTCACTCCACTAAAGTAGGTGTGTGTGTGGGTGTAGTAGATTAGTTGATTCTTGTCTATAGTATATGGATTCTTTTAGTTTCAAGAATATCAGTTTTTCATGTGTGCATCGTTCATTTAAGAATAATAAGTTCTATAATATTGGTAAAATATAGAATTCATTGATGAGGAAGAGCTCCATTAACTCAACAAAATGTCACAAGTCTATATTTCTCTATATCCCACAGAGGGAAGTGTTCCCAATTTGGAGCCTATTTTTTAACATTTTGTTGGCAAAGAAATGCTACAAAAATTTTCGAAATATGGTAGTTGTTTTCCTAGCTAAACTCCCGAGCATGTGAATTTTTTTTATAAAATTTGGTAAAAATTTATAATTTGGGGAAATATTGGTTTTTATATGGATATTTATCCTCATAAATTTACAATATTCATTGTTTTATTCATCACAATATATCTACATTTAGACATGCCATCGAAGCTCACCAACCAAAGTCACAAGCCAAGGCAACACTTAACAAAACTGAGTGCCAACGAGAAGGAGGAGCTTCCAATGTTAAAAATAAGTGCACTACAAATAGAGGATGGTTGGAACTATTGGCATATATAAGCAATATCATGCCAACGCTCTGCATCAATGTGGAATTATTGCCATTCATTGAAAAAGAAAGGGGACATCTATGTAACACCACGTGAGCTTCTATTTTCCAAATGGAATTCCAAGGGTTAAAATCCAATCCAAGACGACACCCTCGTGGAAAATATCCATGTGTCCAAGTTTTTGTAGGTCCAAAAACATTTGATGCCATATTCAAAGAAGAAACACCATCCATTAAGGAAGATTTCTTAGTGCTATCCAATGCCAATTGAAGAATTCCTTAAGAGTGCAAATGCCAAGAATCAACCCTAAGGAAATGATAACACATATTGAACACAATAAAATACCCAAGAATCAACCAACTATATAGCAACATCTCAACGTAAAAATCATTCAATTGTAAGACGAATTCCTTGAAGTTAACAAATTCGTGGTGTTTTTCCCAACATTTATGGAATTTTTATTTATCATAGGTTACTATATTTATGACTCATGAGTGGTCTGAGGTCCTATCTATAGATTCTTTCAAACTGTAGGTTTAAAAGTGAAAGTGCCAAGTAAAGAAAATACATTGCAAAGCAATCTAGAAGGAAACTTGTGCTCAATTGGTGAATTATAGAAATTTGGTAATTATAAACAAAGGTGATTAAGGATGGAAAATTTTCTTATGACATCTATGTAGAGTTCAGACAGGACACGAGTAATTTTCAGGAATAATTAAGCCTTGATTAAAAATTATAGATGTGAGTTCAATTACAAAAACTACTATGTCATTTTTATGGTTGGTATTGACACTAAAATATCAAAAGCCTCAATTAAATTGTGAAACCCCCATGCTACTAGAACCTTAATGGATGGGGGCATGGGGAAATTAGTTGTTTTATCAAGTTGCCTTTCCAACGTGGCAAGTCACTAGTTACCAGAAATGGGACAGTTGCCATCATTCCCGAGAAAAAACGAGGAAGAAATGTAAACCAGACAGAAATGTCGTTTTCTACGGCCGTTCTGAAGCCCTTCCTCTTGTGCATGTTTCTTCATTTATTGCATCTTCGCTTATTTTCAAAGGAGATATAGAGAGGGGCCTTGAGGAGTCCACTTATTAATTAAGGATTGAAAAATAACTCGCAGGAATTAAGGATTTAGAAATGCATAGTATTCCCTTAATTAATAAGTAAAGCTAGAGGAATAGAGTGGAGAATTGGTCTTTAGTCTTAGATAAAGAAAGTAAAATACAGTGGATAAATAATAGATAATACAGTGATAGATTAGCTACATTAACCCTTGAAGCAGAAATCATAGGAGTCATGATCTCTGCTTATGGATGGAAATGCTTACTCTATCATAACCACTGGAGCTAAATCAATTACATTACCATTATTAGGAGAGGTAGAAAAATTGAAAACATAACAAAATGATTATAAATTTGTTGTCCATTCATATTTCTAATTATATATATACAAAATGGTAGCAATGTTATTTAATTATATAATTATAGATGTAAGGTGCACAGTTAATAGGTTAATGTAAAAATGTTTAATGAAAAAAATTCCAATAAAATATTTTTATTGCTAATAAATTTGGATCCAATTCTTAGGATGTAAGTAGCTATTAAAAGTGTTGTTGCTTTATCTGAAATTTACTCAAAACTATATAGTTCAATTCAATCCAGCTATATTTTTGACCTGCACTGTTTCCAGGCTCTCTCTAGCATTTTATTCACCAAATAATGTTTCATTCATAATTCCAAATATAATGACGAATATCAGATCATCATCTTTTTCTTTTATTTTCTACATGTTTTTTCACCTGTGTGTTTTAGCTCTTTATTATAAATTTCATTCAATTTGATTTAAACGTAGTGTTATATATGATTTAAGTAGTTCATATTCAATTGCAGATTCTATTTAGTGTTTCCCTCCAAATAATGTATCTTCTTATTGGCTTCTATATATATATATATATATATATATATATATATATATATTTCCCACAAAATTATAATTAGCCAAAAGCTTAAAGTGCAAAAGAATGTATACAGTTTATACTTAATTGACTAGGAGGCATAAAAATAGTCAATTTCCTAAGCATGAATATGGTACTCAAATTATTTAGTCTTTTAATTAAAATTTGGACTATAATTTTAGTTGAAATTATATTGAAAATTGAAATTAAATTTGTATTTTTATTTCTTATTTTTATTTTTTCTCTCCTTGTTTCTTGAATATGAAACCTCCAAACTTTGTTGCTCGTGCTATTTCTATTTCTCGTTTCGTTTCCCGTTTCTTGTTTCTGGTAACATAGGGTGAGTCTATGAGAATTGTGCACCAACCTTGCTCCCCCTCATGAAAACCATTTAATTCCTACAACCCCTACACATTCTACTTTTCAGTTTCAAAAAAACCATCGTTCTAGACTATATATACGAGTTCCATGTTCTAGGAAGTGACTCATGTGCTGCATGTAGAATATTATTCTTGAGATTAGAGTCTCTACTGAAGAAGATCCTATCCTAGTAATATATGAATCCACCCATCACTTTATACCTCTCGTTTCTCACCTGTCCATCAAGCACTTCAAATGTCAAGTGATTCTTGGACTACTCCACCAATAGTTGGGACTCCCAATATGGATCTCTACCCAACAATGAAAACAATGCTCAATGCCAAAGCCACATGCCAAAATACTACTATCCTGATTTTGCTGCCTCTTTTGTAGTTGCTTCTGCTCAAGTAAGGGTTGAATTTTATGAAGTTTAGTCTTCACTTGGAAGCTATTGCCCATCCACTACTTCCTGAGTTTGGACAATTTATGCATGAATTCCAACAACCCTCTACCATATATTGAAGACGTATTCCTATGTGGAAGTATATTTTGACTCTCAAAGGCCATGGAGTAGCCCCTTTGCACCATGATTGTGCCATCATCCACTCTTGAAACATCACCTCTCAACACAAGATGCTTGGTGAGAGTTGGTAATAATGATAATGGGAGAATATACATCTCCTCCTTGAGCCTACCAAAGACTCTCTGTGCTGTGCTAGGCTCACCCAATGCTCCCATCTCAGCCATATATATGAATGGTGTAAATTGTTGTGAGAAATCTTTAACCAACTCCCAGTTAGGGGGCCTTCCTCGTGGAATTCCTCCAAATAATACAACATTATGATTTAGATTCAACTGCATACATGAGTGGACTAATGTGTCCTTGCTCCCACTGCACAAATAAGGCTCCATCTTATGTGTATAAGCTATGTGAGGTGGATAAGTGTGCATGCCCCTGATCATCTAATGCTTACCACCCTTATTATCTACCCATTCCATATGTAGAGTCTCCCAATATGTGGTGTCTTTACCTAATGTAGTCAACCACTACACACCCAATATCACATTCATGTCAGTAATGTCGACTACAAAGAAGTGATCAGTCAAACTATATGTCCCAAAGGTTACTAACAATGGCAGAGAATACTTCATACAACACATGGTTCTAGCTCCTGGGACCAAAACAGAAAATCCCTCAAAATTGTCAATGGGTATTTCTCTCCTCTATACCAACTGAGCATCAATAAAGTTGTGGCTGGCCCCATTTTCAATCAACATTGATACTCTCTGATCCTAAATGGTACCTCAAACTCTCATAGTCATATACTTGGGTACTTCTCGCCAAGATGCAAGGGCCCCTCCAACTAGAGAAAATGCCCCATTCCCACCTCTTGGTGGTGGTGGATCCTCCCTTACTATCAAAGCATTGGTTTCTTGTTTCTTTTCCCATTTCTCATTTCTAGTAACATAGGGCGAGTCTAGGAGAATTGCACACCAAGCTTTCACCACCTCATGAAAACCATTTATTTCCTAGAACCCCTATGCATTCTAATTTTGGGTTTCAACAAAACCATCATTCTAGACTATATATATGAGTTCCATGTTCTAGGAAGTGATGTTGGTAACCTATAGGAATATGGGATTATCTCTAGATTGACTCTGGATTACTGGAATGTGCTTTCCTACATGGGAGAGAAATAACTCTATTCATAAAGTTGAAGTTCTTAATCAGTTGAAAGGTGCAAATTTTACAACACATCAGATTCTGACTGATAATTAGCATATGCTTGGGAGATAACAACCACAAGGGGTAGATGGGGTCTTTATGAGCTTCTATAAAGCATGAAATTTATGATTAATGGCATCACGAATGCAATTGATGATTGATGAGTGGAATCTAGCTTCAGAAAAACATATCCCATTCCAATAATCTGTAGAGGACCTTTCTAGAAAGGAATAATGTAAGGCAACTATACAATTGGAGCTTGGACTTTGTATTTGACTAGATGTGCCACTCACCTTTTTCATTGGAGGATTGGACTACCAAAAATGACTTGATCTTATTCAGTAAGCACTTATAGAACAGATGGAAGATGGCATCCAGTTTCTTATGCTTGGCTCTGGAGATCCACTCATTGAGTCCTAGATGCGATTTCAGATTCTACTTATAAATATAGGAGTAGAGGTTGGGTTAGAATCAATGAATCTGTTTTAAATGAAATATCCCCTCTGTTATTTTTTTTCATTTGCAGAAAAGTAGATACAGAGCATGTACAAAAATGTGTATCGAAAAACTTGATGTGTATTTAAGGGTTAATAAAATATAAAATATTATTTATAATTTTACCAACAATTCATTTGAAAGGTTCTAGAGTACATTATCAGAAAAATAAGTAGTTTGGAATGTATATAATGAATATTTAAACAACTTTTCTTTAATAAAAATTGAAGGAAGGATAAATATAAATGGAGAAACAGAAAAATAGCAGTAGATATTATTTATTTAATTGCAAATAAAGCCATCATTGTTGTTCTCTGAACTCATTGCATGCAACAAAAAAAAGAATTGTTTGAAAAATTATGTGAAACTATTTGTGCATTTCGATTACTATGAGGGTATATTAAAAGAAGGGATAACATTCCAAATTAAAGGTAAACATCCATGGTTGAACCTCCAGAAAACATTGTGTTTTTGAATGAATGAAATTCCAAATTGCATATGAATAGTAGCAGATCCTAAAAGAAAAATAGATTTCATTGTTCTCATGCTTAACTCCAGCTTTCGTATCTCTCTCCATTATTTCAGTACCATATTGACTCAAATCCATCATTGTTGTTACCATGTCTTGTTCCACAACTGAAAAGTAGAATAGGTGAATGGGTTTGACATTATTTTCATGATTGTATGGTTTGTAGAAGAAAAACAAGAGAATTCTTGTTTGAACTAGAAATACGCAATAATTAACTGTAGATACATTAGGAAATGATTGGATCCAAAAATTTCTTGTTTGAGGGTTCATTATGTTAAACTAATCCTTGAATATTTCTGTACATTACCTGGTTTAGTTCTTTTGTCAATTTTTCTCGTATGGAGAAGTTATTAAGCATAATTGTCTCCCTCTGTTTTTTCATATTTATAAATTACTTGGTTTTTATCAATAAAGAAGTATGATTCTTCTTGGTGGAGTTGATTTCGAGGTTGTATGTTAGTGGTATCAGAGCGGGATCCATTCAAATGCTTGGATTCTCCGTTGCTGCAAACCAGTGAATAGTATGTGCTCTTTGACCATCCGGAGGGTTTTTTGAATGTTTTGGTGCAGCGCGCATTGAGATCCAATGAGGTTGGAAGAAGTGTTGCTGGAAAGTCTGAGTCATATCCATGTGGAGCAAAGTTTGATGGACCAACATTAATTCTGTCTTTTTGTGGAGTGGTTAGAGAGGTTGACTGGTTTCAACCTCTATTTGTTCCCCCTCTATTTCTACCGGTGTATCCATAGTCATATAGAGCAGTGGAAGACACCATGGATGAACCACTAAAGGTGTTGATTGGCATTTATTAAAATATGACACTAGTCAATTTTTTGGATTGGAGCAGGCACATGAGTTCCTCAACGGTTTATGGTGTAACCTGGCTCGAAGGAGAGAGCCCATAAGTTTCAATAAGTATGTTGGCCGACGGTTGGCATAATCGATGAGGAGGGAGGTGAAACTGACGGTTTGGAAGCTAGTGTGAGTGAAGACCCTCTAAGTGTCATGAAGACCTGGTTACAATGCGAGAGGAGAACCCTGACGTGTTCGATGAAGAGGTTTTCAACCCAATTTTTTTCCTCCCACATTCATTTTTGAATCAGAGCAGACATATCAAATAGCCCCGATTAGTTGATTGCTAAAACTGTAAATTAAAAACAACGCTTTTTTATGAAATATATGTTTAAGATAGTGGTTGTTACAGAAGCACTATATGGTTTGATTGTTGTATCGGTAAGATAGAAACAAAGTTTTTTTCTCTTTCAGTGGTGGTGGTTAAAACAGAAGCTTTTTTAAGAAAAAGGAATTATGTGCCAGTGATTAAAAATATATTTTTCTTGTATTTCCATAAAATTATCTAAAAAAGATAAACTCCTTTGCATCTTCAATTGGGGTTGTTAGGTTCAGAAACGAGAATTACCAAGAATCGTTCAGGAAGGCTAAAACAACACTTATTTTTAATGATATATGGGATGGATTATGTGAAGGAAAAGAAGTTAATGGACCTGATCAGCCTGATGAGGAGAAACATTTAGTCTCAGAAGAGGTAAGTAGATATATAGTTCAAAGTAAAACAACATATAATTCCAAAAAAAAATTAAAAGAGCTTTATGATTCACAATCTGAATTGGAGGTAATTCAGTTAATGTTGAGGTTATTTAATCTGGAAATGAGACATAATGATCCATTAAAAATTACTCTTGAAATTGAATCTATTGGGGTTAAAGTTGATCTTCAGCTTACTACCTTTATAAAATCTCTTTACCATAGTTACTCACACTACCTGGAACCACTCCAACCTAATGGTCAATTAAAAGTTTTTGATTTTGAAAAATTAGTAGGGGGAATTACAGAAAGAGAGAAGGATTTTGGAAAGAAATAAACATTACATAATTACAATATTAAAACCCTATGTTTTTCTCAAAAATACCAAAAACGTCAAGAAGAATCTGTAAAAAATTCTAAGGGTAATGAAGGTAGATGTAGAAAGAATTATAGATGAAGGGGGGGGGGGGGAGAGGGGGAGTGCGGCGAGGTAGAAATATTCAGAGGGATAGACAATAGATAGATAAAAAAATAATTCTTTTTTCAAAAAAAAAAATGTAAAATGTTTTAGATGTGGTAAAATTGGACGTACTACTACAAATTGTATGATACCCTAGGAAAAAATTAATGAAAGAAGAGAAAACGTTTTTGGAAAATAAGATCAAATAATTCCATAAAAATGGTAGTCTTCTAAGAATTCAGATTACATTGTTGCTCATTGTAATTTTCATATGGAAGATATATTTATTACCTCGTTTTATTCATGGCATAATAATTGGATTTTAGACACAGGTTCCACTTGTCATATGAACTTTAGAATAGATTTTTTTGATCAATTCAATGATAATATTGATGGAGTAGCGTATTTTTCTGATAAGTCTCAAATCAAACCATCATGGATTGATTCTATTTAGTTAAAAATTCCTAGACTTTCTAATTATACTTTGAATCATGTTATGTACATTCCACAGTTCCAAAGGAATTTATTATCGCTTGTACAAATAAGACAACAGGGACATTCCATTCACATATTTGATGGTAAAGTGGAAATTTGAAGAGAAACTAACAATAAAATTGTAATGAATGGTGTGGAAGAAGATAAATTGTTGAATTTGAAAGGTATGTCTTCTCTTGCATTAAATACTAATTGCTTGGTTCAAGAAAATGATACTATTTCATCATATTTATTGTGGCACACAAGCTTCAGTAATATTGATTATGAAATCATTAGAATTATGAGACAACAAGGGATTAAAGGACTTCCAACAGTTCCAAGAAAAATAACTCCATGTAATGCTTGCATATTAAGCAAACATCACAAACAAGCTTTTTAGAATTTTACTTCTAGGGCTAAAAGGAAATTAAGTCTCATACACCCTAATTTATATGCACCTATGTTTGTACCAACCGCCAATGGCCATAAATACATAGTCACTTTTATTGATGTTTATGAACTTTAGAAATATTCAGAGGGATAGACAATAGATAGATTAAAAAATATTTTTTTTTTCATAAAAAAACTGTAAAATGTTTTAGATGTGGTAAAATTGGACGTACTGCTACAAACTGTATAAAACCCTAGGAAAAAATTAATGAAAGAAGAGAAAACGTTTTTGGAAAATAAGATCAAATAATTCCATAAAAATGGTAGTCTTCTGAGAATTCAAATTATGTTGTTGCTCATTGTAATTTTCATATGGAAGATATATTTAGTACCTCGTTTTATTCATGGCATAATAATTGGATTTTAGACACAGGTTCCACTTGTCATATGAACTTTAGAATAGATTTTTTTGATCAATTCAATGATAATATTGATGGAGTAGTGTATTTTTCTGATAAGTCTCAAATCAAACCATCATGGATTGATTCTATTTAGTTAAAAATTCTTGGACTTTCTAATTATACTTTGAATCATGTTATGTACATTCCAAGGTTCCAAAGGAATTTATTATCACTTGTACAAATAAGACAACAGGGACATTCCATTCACATATTTGATGGTAAAGTGGAAATTCGAAGAGAAACTAACAATAAAATTGTAATGAATGGTGTGGAAGAAGATAAATTGTTGAATTTGAAAGGTATGTCTTCTCTTGCATTAAATAATAATTGTTTGGTTCAAGAAAATGATACTATGTCATCATATTTATTGTGGCACACAAGCTTCAGTCATATTGATTATGAAATCATTAGAATTATGAGACAACAAGGGATTAAAGGACTTCCAACAGTTCCAAGAAAAATAACTCCATGTAATGCTTGCATATTCAGCAAACATCACAAACAAGCTTTTTAGAATTCTACTTCTAGGGCTAAAAGGAAATTAAGTGTCATACACCCTAATTTATATGCACCTATGTCTGTACCAACCGCCAATGGCCATAAATACATACTCACTTTTATTGATGATTATTCGAGGATTTATTGAGTTCATCTATTTAAAGAAAAATCACAATTTTTTGAAGTGTTTCAATTTTCATCTCTTGATTAGAAATGAAGTTCATATTAATATTGGTATTATAAGAATTGATAATGGTGGAGAATATACTTCCCATGTTTTTCAAAAATATTTGCAAGAGAATGGTATCCAACACGAGACTGTAAAAACATATAATCCACAAAAAACGGTGTTGTAGAAAGAATGAAAATAGCATTGCTTAAGATGGTAAGGTCAATGATGTTTTCTAAGAATGTAAAATTGATGTTTGGGCAGAAACAATACACTATGCATCATATACTAGAAATAGGTTCCCTTACCCTCTCATCAACAACAAAACTATATATGAAATGTGGTGTAATTGTCTTCCTGAGAACAAGAAGTTTATTTTTCAAGAGATGTAATTTTTCTTGAATTTGATAATGATTCCCTCATTTTTGATACTTAATCACATATAAATTTTAGTGTCTAAAAAGTTTTAATATGAATCAGATAATATTATTCCACATTCCGAATGGGGGATTCCTATATTAGATTAGTAGGGGGATTTTCCTTCTCTCAATGATAATTTTGTTTCTCAAAAGAAATTGATTGATGATAATTCTTCTAGCAAAGGAAAATTGGTTGATGCAAGTGTTTTTATAGAGATGAAAGGGACATAGATGGCAAGAGCTAAGACAGATGAAAAAGATGAACAACTTCCCACAAAACATTTGCGAATACCAACTCGTATTCAAACATTTCCAAAGAAATATGATGAGTTCAAGATATGATGTTCCTCAGGTAACTATTCTCATTGTGAATTTAATTTTTTTGTCGATTGTAAGCCTACTTGTTTTGAAGAAGTTTATAGTATAGTTATGATCAATGTAAAGATGCAATGAAAAAGGAATATGATGCTCTCATAAAAAATGACACATGGAGGCTAGTGAATCCTCCTATTCAAATCATACCTATTTGTTGCAAATGGACTTTTAAAACTATGTAAAAAAGCTAATGGTTCACTTGATAAGCATAATGGAAGACTTATAGCAAAGGGATCTGCACAGAAAGATGGTATTGACTATACAAAAACATTTGATCCTACAACTAAATGGGGCACTATTAGATATTTTTTTTCTATTGCATCTCAAAAAGAATGGAAAATTCATCATATGGATGTCAAAACTGCATTTTTATATGGAGATTTGAATGAATATGTTTATATGTTTCGGCCAGAAGGTTTGTCCATTAAAGGGAAAGAACAAAAGGTTTGCAAACTAATGAAGTCTTTATATTGCTTGAAACAATATCCATGAGCATTGTATGAGAAACTAATTGAACATCTCATTAAGTGAAATTATAATCATTTTGGCCTAGATGATGCAACTCTTTTCATTAAAAAAGTTGGAAGCTCAATTGTATATCTAGTTGTAAATGTTGAAAATGGGGATTACAAGGAAAAATGATGAATATATACCATCTATTCAGAAGGAACTAAAAAAAAATTTTGATATGAAAAAATTATGTTTACTACATTATTATCTAGGAATCGAAGTTGATAAAAAACCACAACATATTTTCATCTCTCAAAAAAAATATGTTGGAAATTTATTGAACATATATAATATTATGGATTGTAATATTGTTGCTACTCCAATGGAACATAATTTGAAACTCACTTCAGAAGAAGGAAAGCCGTTTGAAGATCCAACAAAGTACATGAGACATGATGGAAGTTTGATTTATTTATGTATTACTCGTCCTGTTATAACCTTTGTCGTTGGAATACTTTCCAGATTTATGCATCATCCTTGAAAGGGGCATTGGGTAGAACCAAAAAGAGTTATGAAATATTTAAAAGGAACCCAAACTTATGACATCAAATATTCCAAAGTTTTATACTTTCATAATGTTGGTCATTCTGACTCTGATTTTGATGGAGATAAGGATAATGGAGTCTCTAGTTCTGGTTATTTGATGAATCTTGGATCAACAAAGATCAATTGGAGATCATAGAAACAATCTAATCATGTTGATTCTACCATCGAAGTCGAATATGTTGTAGCAGGTCAAGCCACTAAGGAAATCATTTGGCTTCGTAAAATACTTGAAGATTTGCAAGAGAGAGAAAAAGCTTCAAGTCCTCTATTTTTCGAAAACTCTTCTGTAATTCAATTGGCTAAGCGCTCTAAGTTCCATGATTGAACCAAACATATCAATAGCAAGTATCATTTGATTCGATGTCATGTAGAGGTCAAAACAAGTCATCTGACACATTGTCATACTTCAGAACAAATTGTAGATATATTTACCAAACTTGCATTAGGACTTGAAAATTTTGAAAATTTTAGATCTTTACTTCACATTTCAGACTCTCCCTTCGGATTAAGGGGGGATGTTAAACTAATTCTTCAGGATTTTTGTACATTACAAGGTTTAGTTATTTTGTTCCCATTTTTCCCATATGGAGAAGTTATTCGAGTGTAATTGTCTCCCTCTCTTTTTTCATATGTATAAATTACTTGTTTCTCATCAATAAAGATGTATGGTTCCTTTTGGTGGAGTTGATTTCGGGCCTATCTATCACATTATAGGAAATAAATTATTTTTTGTGAAAGTTAATGGTTTCATGTAGATAACAGAGACTGCAACCATGAGTTTGGCAGCATAATATCATTCCCTTTCTTCAAGTAATAATTATTTTGCAGCCTTTCTAGGTATAGAATTGTAGTTGATCCCTTCTTATACATTGTCAGTTAATTAAATGTCTAAAGAAGAGAATAATTCATAGTAAAATTAAGAACTAAATGTGTGCAAATATCCTTCCATTGATGTTGCAGAGGTTGGAAAAGAGTTTAGTGGCTACGAAGAAATATTTGATAAAATAAGTAAGAGATAAAAATTGGCATATTTAAAAATATCAATCTAAGAATCTCAAATTGGAGTGGTTTACCAAGGTTGAAGGAAGATTGATTTTGTTGAGATTAAAAAAAATTATTAGCTTAGTGAAAAGAGTTGCCTTCACTAAGTGGGCTCGCAGGCTATTTTTGGCGCAAAGTCTATTTTTAGACTATGTCTATTTTTAGACTATGTCTATTTTTAGACATGTCGATCATATTCTATGAGTTGCAGGATGCTATTTGTGGATGGTTGGTCAAGTTGGAAAAATATATGGAATTATATTTTTAGACATTTTAGGCAGAATATATTTTTAGATTGCCAGTCTAAAAATAGATATGTCGAATATTATTAGCTCTTAATAATATTTGGACTCTAAACATTATCTTATTCTCTTCGAGCACTTCAGTTAAGTGCACAGATGTGGCATAGCAGCTGACAGAAGGAATTACGCTATTCCTGAGGGTTTACTAGAGCTAATGCATGATGAATTCAGTTAGAACTCATGTGGCAGAGTTTGGTGGAGTTATAGAAGTAGTTGGTGGAGTTGTATTTAGTTTAACTTAGTTAGACTTAGTTGAGCTAGTTGTATCTAGTCTAACTAATTGATACACTAGTGAGAGTGGTGTGAATTAATTAGTTAATTAATTCACTAAATAATAACTCATTAATCAACTGAAGAATACATCATTTAACTATAGTGTATGGCAGTTTCAGTGGAGACCAGTGCAGAGGTAGGTGAAAGAGCAAGTGTGACTATGAGTTGTGACTATAGTGATGCATTGATTGCACCCAACACTCAGTGGAGATTCCAATGAGGATTGCGTGAGGAATGATGGCTGAATTTGAGTTCATTCAGAGCCATTCTTTAGTAAGGATTTCGCAGTAGAGGCAGGCTAGCAAGTGGCAAAGATCGGTGCATGGATTTGCAAGATCGGACCTGATTAGTGTTTAGCGATTGTATTGTAATGAGATCTTGATATGATCATATTTGTATGAGGACTGTTACATGATCTCTATGAAATATATCATATATAGATAGCTGGGTTTTTTAGCTTTAGGCTTTCCCGTTAAAAAATTGTTTTAATGTGTGTGAATTTTTATGGTTTCATGTGTGCATTGCAATTGATTTAATTTCTGCATGTGATGATCAATACTGGAATAGATTATGTATTGTGCATGAAGTTAAAATAGTGTGTGATCAGGAGAATATTGGATATATAACACATAATTTATATAATTTCTACATGGTATCAGATCAATATTGATCAAAGCAGATTGAAATTATTGAAGCGGTTGAGTTTTGTGCCGGTGGAATTCGAATTTGCTGAAGTGTTTTCTTGGTGTCGAAGTTGAGCATTCATTGAAATATCTTTCAAAGGATTGCAATTCGAGAATGCCCTTGATGGTAGCTTGAATTATATTGCATGGAAGGACAAGATGGAGGCAGTTCTAGATGATAATGGGTTGAAGGAGTTCATAGATGCAGAAATTCCAAAACCTGCTTCTAGCGATGCAGCCGCACTTGACGCATGGCAAAAGAAGACAAAAAAATGTCAAAGGATTCTGTTGGAAGGTGTGAAGGATCACATAGTGTCCAAACTTCATGGTAAATCTTATCCATTCTTGATGTGGAAAGCTTTGACAGACTTGTTCCAAAGCAGAATTGACCAGAGGAAGTTGGTGCTTAAAGACAAGCTCAGAAAAATAAAAATGGAGAAAGGCGACAGTATACCCAAGTACCTCATGAAGTTCGTCCACTACAAGGATGAGCTAAGAAGTGTGGGGGTTACTGTATATGAAGAGGAATTGGTGAGGTTGGCTCTCCTTGGGCTTCCGAAGAGTTGGCATAGCTACGAGGACTCTGTCAATGGTTGGGAGAAACTGTCGGGATGGGAGCGACTTTGGTCGGATCTTGTGCAGGAGGAGATAAGGCGGGGTACCAGTGATGGATCTTCATCGAAGAATGAAGATGAAGAAAATTTCGCTTTGGCTGCCAAAGAAAGGAAAGGGAAGGGAAAGAAAAATCCTTCTCAATCCGATGCGAAAGGCAAGAAGCAAGACTTGTCCAAGGTGAAGTGCTTTCACTGTCACCAACACGGACATTACGCCACTAATTTTCCACAGAAGAAGAAAAATAAGCAGGCTACTAGATCTGCAGCTGGAGAAGCCTTAGCCTCGCAGTTTGAGCTGGATTTTTTGCTGATCACATGCTTGGTTTCAAGTGTGATGGGATCAGTGTGGTTTCTTGACAGTGGTGTATCTTTCCATATGACCAGAGACAAATATTTGTTTAGTGATGTGGATGAGAAGGATCTTAGAGTGCACATCAAGATGGGTGATGATGGTAGATATAGTGCGACTGGTATTGGGACCATTTCCTTTGAGAGGGAGTCTGGTAAACCTTTCATATTGAAGGATGTCATGCATGTTCCAGTATTAAATAAGAATCTGATCTCTGTGGCGATGTTGGAAGACAAGGGATATGATGTTGTTTTTAGCGAGGGAAAGTCTTTCCTGCGTAGTAAGACAACTAGTGAAACCCGGAGGATAGGGGTTCAAGTTAAGAACCTTTATCAATTGCAGGTAGATGGCTGCGCAACAATGGCATGAAAATAAGAAGGAGTGGTGAGCTGGGATGAGGGCGAATTGTGGCACAGGAGATTGGGCCATCTTCACCATGGCGCTTTTAAAATTTTTGCAACAGATTTCTACCGGGCTTCCCAAGGGTACACTTGTGTAGTTAGATCAGTGCAAGGGATGTACTTTGGGAAAATTTTTGAAGACCACTTTTCATGAGAAGGATAGTTGTGCCACGACGATCCTTGAGAGAATTCACACAGACGTGTGTGGACCTTTATTAGTATCTTCAAAAGCAAAGAATGGGTATTATGTGATATTTGTTGATGACTTTTCTCGTAAGTGTTGGATCTTCTTCATGCAAAAGAAGAGGGATACATACTCAAAGTTCTGTGAGTTCAAGGTGCTAGTTGAGAAAGAGTCGAGGAAGCAAGTGAAAGCTCTTAGGAGTGATAATGGTGGTGAATTCATCTCTGGCGAATTCAAAGACTTTTGCAGCGCAGAAGGAATTCGAAGAGAACTCATAGAACCTCATAACCCACAGCAGAATGGGGTCGCGGAGAGAAAGAACAGAACGATCGTGGGTGTTGCAGGGGTGATGCTACATGATCAGGGCCTTCCCATACACTTGTGGGCTAAAGCATGCAACACTATGGTTTATGTGCAAAACTATTGTCCTCATAGAGTACTTGGCATGAGTACACCCGAAGAGGCGTTTTCTAGTAAGAAGCTTGATATTTCTCATTTGAAGATTTTTGGCTTACCTGTTTACATTCATATGACGAAGGATGCTAGGAAGAAGCTGGAGCCAATAGTAGAGGTTGGGATATTTGTGGGGTACACAGAAACACCCCACAATTATCGTGTGTATTTTCCAGATAGTCGGAAGACTGTTGTGCAATGAGATATCAAATTTCATGAGGAGAAAGCCATGAAGTTGTCGCTTGAGAGGAAGCTACACTTGCATGCATATGAGGAGCTACTAGTTCCTAAAGATGAGCCTCTGGATGTGGATCAGCCACAAGAGGAGGTTCATGGAGTGGAAGAAACCACTCATGCAGCGCAAAACATTAGAGGGCGGAAGCGCACTACAGAAGCTGAGTGACTGAATCTTGATGCAACGCAGAATGTAGGAGCACCTAGATCACAGCGCAGATAGAGACAATCACCTAGCCGATTTACTAGATACATGGCTCTGATTAGCAAGTGTACCATGACAGAACCATCTTCTTTCAAGGAAGTTGTGGAGGATCCCGCATGGGTAGATGCCATGGTGGAAGAATATGATTCGATTGTCAGAAACAGTTCATGGGAGATTGTCCCAAGGTCAGAAGGGAAATTAGTGGTAGGTTCGAGATGGATCCATAAAGTGAAGCAAGCTGCTAACAAGAGCGTCAAGAAGTACAAGGCAAGGTTTGTTTCCTATGGCTTCTCACATATCGAGGGGATTGACTATGAAGAAACCTTTGCACCTGTCGCAAGGTATTCTTCCATACGAATCATCCTTGCTCTCTTAGCGTAGATGGGTTGGCACATTCTTCAGATGAATGTGAAGACTGTGTTCCTCAACGGAGTCATTGAGGAGGAGGTGTACATAGAGAAGCCTGAAGGATTCGAAATCTTCAGCAGTGAGTCACATGTGTGCAGGCTCAAAAGAGCATTGTATGGGTTGAAACAAGCACCTCGTGCTTGGTAGATGCAGATAGACAGTTATTTCACCGGTCTTGGTTTCGCCAAGAGTGAGGCGGATCCGAACCTATACCAGATTATGGTGGAGGGTAAGGTGTTGATCATTGTACTTTATGTAGATGATTTGATACTAATAGGTGATGAACTATTGATACACTCATGCAAGGCAGATCTTGCAAAGGAATTTGAGATGAAGGACTTGGGCCTCCTTCATTATTTCCTGGGATTGGAAATTTGGCAACAGAAGGGTGGACTGTTTGTATCTCAAGGTAAGTATGCCTGGGAGATACCGGAGAAGTTCAACATGCAATGTTGCAAGCCAATCGATACTCCTCTTCTTGGTGGTTGGAGGAAAGAGGATGCTACATTGGCAGAGGTAGTGGATGCCATTGTTTATCGACAGTTGGTTGGTTCACTCATGTATCTAGTCAATACACAATCGGACATTTGCTACGCTATTAACTAGCTTTCACAAGATATGGTTAAGCCTACCAAGCTCTTTTGGAAGGCAGGGAAGCATGTCCTGAGATATCTGAGGGGCACATCGGGATATGGATTGTGGTACAAATAGTCGGATGAATTGAAGATGCATGGCTTCACGGATGCAGATTGGGCAGGGAGCCCAACGGAGAGAAAGAGCACATCTGGAGGGATTTTCAGTATCTGGTCTACAGCAGTTTTTTGGTACAGCAAGAAACAAAGATCCGTGGCACTCATTTCACCGGAGGCCGAGTACTTGGCATCAAGTTTGGAGGCGTGCGAGGCTATTGGATGAGGAAGATCCTGGTCAAATTGTTCGGTTCACACTTATATCCTACTGTGATATATTGTGATAATTAGAGTTTCATTAAACTCTCAGTTAGTACAGTATTTCATGATAGATCTAAACATATTGAAATCCGGTATCATCATATCAGAGATTTTGTGTAGCGGAAGAACATGTTACTATCTTACATTCCTACGGAGGATCAGGATGCAGATATTCTGACGAAGGCACTCACCAGGAGAAAATTCGAATACCATAGAGACAGGATCGGAGTGGCATATAATCCCTATCTTGTTGATAGGGAGTGTTGAGATTCAACAAGATGATGAGCTTAGTGAAAAGATTCACCTTCACTAAGTGGGCCTGCAGGCTATTTTTGGCGCAAAGTCTATTTTTAGACTGTCTATTTTTAGACATGTCGATCATATTCTATGAGTTACAGGATGCTATTTGTGGATGGTTGGTCAAGTTGGGAAAATAGATGGACTTCTATTTTTATACATATTGGGCGGAATCTATTTTTAGATTGCCAGTCTACAAATAGATATGTCAAATATTATTAGCTCTTAATAATATTTGGACTCTAAACATTATCTTATTCTCTTGGAGCACTTCCGTTAAGTGCACAGATGTGGCATAGTAGCTAACAGAAGGAATCACACTATTCCTAAGGGTTTACTGGAGCTAATGCATGAGGAATTCAGTTAGAACTCATGTGACAAAGTTTGGTGGAGTTATAGAAGTAGTTGGTGGAGTTGTATTTAGTTTAGCTCAGTTAGACTTAGTTGAGCTAGTTGTATCTAGTCTAACTGATTGATACACTAGTGACAGTGGTGTGAATTAATTATTTAATTAATTCACTAAATAATAACTCATTAATCAATTTAAGAATACATCAGTTAACTATAGTGCATGGCAGTTTCAATGGAGACCAGTGGAGAGGTAGGTGAAAGAGAAAGTGTGACTATCAGTTGTGACTATAGTGCTGCGTTGATTGCATCCAACACTCAGTGGAGATGCCAATGAGGATTTCATAAGCAAGGCTGGCTGAATTCGAGTTCATCCAGAGCCTTTCTTCAGCAGGGATTTCACAGTAGAGGCAGCCTAACAGGTGGAAAATATAGGTGCATGGATTTGCAAGATCGAGCCTGATTAGTGTGTAGCGATTGTATTGTACTGAGAGCTTGATATGATCACCTTTGTATGAGGATTGTTACATTATCTCTATGACATATATTATATACAGATAGTTGGGGTTTTTAGCTTCAGGCTTTCCCGTTAAACAATTGTGTTAATGTGTGTGAATTTTTATGGTTTCATGTGTGCATTTCAATTGATTTAATTTCCGCATGTGATGATCAATAGTGGAATAGATTCTATATTGTGCATGAAGTTAAAATAGTGTGTGATAAGGAGAATGTTGGATATATAAGACATAAATTATATAATTTCTACAGATTTAAGTTTCCAAAGATGATGATAATGAAAAGAGATTGTTGGTTGTAAATGAAAGGGAGATAAAAATAGTCCTAAATTTATTTACATCTTGTGAAATGGATTTATCATCTACCTCTTCAAGATATATGGATGTGATGACACTACTGGAACCCTCATAGAATTATTTTTCAAGTTTTGTACTCTTAAGGATATGAAAATTGTTGAAAATCCCTTGCAAGTATTGAATTGTAGGTTTCCATGATTATGGCATTTTTTCATATCTCAACTCATATGATATGCAAACCAATGATGAATCTGATTAATTCCAATCACATAATGTGTAAAAGAAAAAAATTCCCATCACTTTAGAAGATTCGAAGCAATGAGGGATCCATATGTTTAATGTTACACAACATTATCATGGTAAGTTTTCAACCTATAACAAAGTATTATAATAATATTTGTGGCAAAGGATCAACATACATAGAAAAAGGGAATTTGACAACATTTTTTTGGAGATAACTACTTAAAACCCCTAGATTTCAAATAAATATATCAACGACCATTCAACTGATTTCCTCACTCCAACATAGAAAACTTGCAAACAAATCCAAATTTCCTGTGGTTTTTCTGAGATTTTTTTATTTTTATTTTTGGTGCAATTTTGGTCAAAAATTCGGTCTCAATACATGGATAACACATGTTACGAGTATGAATTATGTAAAAGGAAAAATCTTTGTAGATTATATTTAAGCAGATTGTAAGAAAAAATATTTCTTAAGGATAATAAAAAAGAAATATGTAATGTTCTCAAAAGGGATTTCTTAGCAAGACATGCCTGGAAAACACATTTTTCAGGGATTTTTGCTTCAGATATCACAAAATGTGTTTAAAAACACTCAGAAACCAATACCAAGTATTGTAGAAACCTTTACTCGGCTTTTATTCTCAAAAAGGTGAGGAAACACAGCTTTTCATGCCCTAAAATGAATTTATTAAAAAATATGCGTAGAAATAAGGGTCATGGCTCTGGGATGTGCTAGATTAGGTCAAGAGCGATTCACATGCATAATTTCAGCAAAAAAAATGCGTTTTGCTATGTTAAACCGATCCTCCATTCCCGACTAGGCTTAAAATTGTTGATTTCCCATGACTTGGAGTATGTAGAAATTTGTTGAAGCATAGGGAGCATGTTTTCTGAAGTTTTTGGTGATTTTATGCAGAGATAATAGTATGACAAGCTAAGAATATGATTCAAGGATCTTACATTAGGAAATACAGATCTATACTTGAAGAAAAGGCCTCAAAACCAAGCTTTATGACACAAGAAGTAGAGGATGAACTAGACAACGTAATTTTTAGAAATCTAAAGCAGTGTTTCATTAAGTTTCAGATCTATAACAGATCAGAGTACAAAAGCATAGATCTAAATGGGATCTATGTGCAAAATTTACTTTTAATTAAATTCCCCTTGGGGATCTCAGCTGATAATGAAGGACACTGAATAGATCTAAGATCTACACCATGGATCTGAACTAAAGTTTAGAAATTTCTGAAGAATATATCACATAGCATATCATATCTAAAGTATGACATGGATTGGTTGGTCAATCCACGGATCACCTCAGAGAAGGAAAGGAGACATTTCACCAGAGATCTCTCCTCCAAACTGCTAACAAGTAAACACTGCCACTTTGCCTGCAAAATAACGCAGTTTCTTAAGCTAACTATGCAGATAAAGTGATGCACACTTTGGCCTCATGCCAATATAATAATATAAAGCTCAAAACATCTATTGCACTCCTGCCAATGATTTAAATGACTTCCCCACTCAGAAGATGCAATAGAACTCTTTAGATCTAAATAGATATGATTCCACTTGCTGCAGCTCTCTAAACAGTGAAGCCCTAATCAAGATTTTTGCTATCAAGGGAGGTGAAGCTTGGCCAATGCCAGATAATGGACCAATGTAACATAATCTCCTCCAAGACACCCTCAAGGAAGGAATAAGAATTCCTAAATAGGAAATTCCTCATTCTTAGCTAAACAGCCAAGAGAGTTTGATTTTCTCAACCAATCTCGAAATCTAATTATCATCAACTACCCCTCCTTGGGGCGTTCCTCTTCATTTTATAACATTAGGGCTTAGTAAACCCTAAACCACCTCCAATGAGTTAACCCTTTTCACATGAAGGGTCTCCATCTAAAACTGCGTTGATCAATAAGGAGGTTCAATGCATCTAGACGCTGCGATGATTTGGTCCTGTTGACCTAGTCAACCTTCTCCATTCCTCTTCACACCTAAGTGTATTTTATTGAAATGGCCCAGGTTTGTCCATGTTCACATTGGGCATTGATTTATTTTGCTGATTAGGAGTTTTAGAGTCCCTCCTTTACACTTTTATTCATGAGTTAAGCAAACTAAAAATAAAATGCAATATTCCCATTAGCTGCAAAATATGGGAACATTACAGTCCCCCCTCGTCAAAATGTTACTTGCCCTCAATCAACTCTTATTGTAGATGCAATCATCTACTCCCCTCCAAATGGCATCCACATAAGGAAGGCTTCCTCTATTTGATGCAATAGGTTATGTGTGTTTGGTCCCATCTTTGTCTTCCACAAATGCATGAGATGACTCCCAACTGTAAGGTTAGATGTCCCCTTCCTATCATGAAGTACAAAATGACAAGTTACATGACGTCCAACACCATCATAAACACTTGAGAGGCATAAAATAAAGTAGCTCCTTCCATAAAGGAAAAGCATCCCTCCATCCATGTTTTTATGAACTTGATTAGGCATTGTCATGCTCTCATTCTTAGCTTTGTTGGTCTTGTTGAATCCAAACTCCATCATTCCAGTGTTATGCAAAAGAAGAAGGGAAGGAGAAACATGGGTGGAGAAAGATGTCAAACCATATTCTCCTAATAATAACCACTGGAGCAAGGCCCTTTGCTACCATCCCCCATCTTCCACATGCAAGATGGACAAGCCAAGCTTCCCAAAAGAAGATGTACATGCCTTTCCTTGCTGCAATTTATCTTTGATACATAAGGCATGAATCAGGAAATGATGAGCTATGGGTTGGTCACCATACTCATTTAAAAGCAAACAAAGAAATAAGAGGTCTTGCTACCTTCTTCCCTTCTCATGTGCACCATGAAAACAAACCATACTAATGGACATATGATATGTCACATCATCCCAATACAAAGTATCATCATCAATGCACATCATGAAATTATTATGCCAAATTTTACATAATGAAAAACACATAGACATAGGAGATGTCATGTGGTGGCCATACTTTCTCAAGTGAAACAAAATTATACATGCCTTCTCTTGCTGCAACATATCATTGAAATCCAACGTATGATTTAGAAAATGATAGCTATTGGGTAGTAACCATACTCACCCAAGAGTAGCCATAGCAACAAGGACCTTTGCAGCCTTCTTTCCTTATCAACATGTGGATCATGGAGCAACAACACAATGATGGACATGTGAAATGTCTCATCAACATAGTACAAGCAAGCTCCCTCATACCACATCATGTGGGAGTCATCCCTCCTCCCAAGCCAAATTTCATGCATGAAACATCCCTCCAACAGAAATACATGTGGATAAATGAGACATATTTCAAACATGGGTGAGTACATGGACATGAGATTTAACATGTGATGTCCAAACTCTACTTTTAACAACCACATAAACAATGCTTCCTTTTCATATACTCTATTAATGATACATAAGGCATGAGATGAGAGAATGAGAATATTTGGGTAGTGATCATCCTTACCCCAAAGCAACCAGCGTTGCCATGCCTCCTTATTCATTTCATGACCATTCGTTAAGGCATAGGTTAGAAAAATAGGTGCCTTTGGAGAGTGATAGGAGGCTCCCAAGGGAAACCAGCGTAACCAAGCTTGCTGGCCCATATATGTCTCCAACTGATCATGTGATCTCATGCTCATCATCCTCATCCACTCACTCCAATATCGAAGATGAGTGATGTGTTGCATAATCATGGCATCCTCCCTTTGCAGAATACCATCTCCTTTGAACCAATGAAGAACCTTGCATCTCATGAAATATTTAAATGCATCTCTGTTGAGATTTCTTAGTGAGACCTTTCTCCCATCTATGGCCTTCCAAAACTAGTGAGGCTTTGAATCTGTAGTAAGTAGAAGTCTCTCTTTGAGCTATAGCATGCTTATTGAGAGAGTGTCATCTAGAGAGGAGAAATTTATTCTCATCTCAAGATGTCTACTCTTCATCTTCTTCTTCTCCACTACTTCAAGGTTAAAGCTTCCTCTAGAATGCTCCAAGAGAGCTGAAGTCTCTTTGTCACAGTTACTGAGTGACAACACTGTAGATCTGCAAAGCAATGCATGCACTATCTCAAAGCAAGTCACATTTTTGATCTCACAATCATCCATTGAACATACGATAGTACTAATCCCCCTTTTTGAAACTCTACATCTCAACTCAAGAGTTTGAATGCAGTTCAAAAATGATGCATAGGGATAGTTTCCAATCTCCTCCTTCATTATATCAAGGGTCCTCTGTGCTGTGACATGTCTTTTCTTCAAATCAACATTTTGATTTAATACTTGTCTATGCGTTGATCTTGAAACAATATGTGCTGAAATTTCATGCATACCTTGAATCAACTGATATGTGGGAACCCCTTGATAGAACACAAGAGTTCCTCCACCTAGATCAATGATGCCTCCAACTACTAGCAACAATGATGGTCTCCTTTCTTAAAGCATACCAGTGATGGTATCTTCATTTTCCTCCTCATGCATCTCCTGATTAATTCATGGGACTTCATATGTTAAGAGCTCAAGACTACCTTGCAAAGATGCAAGTGCCTCTTCTCTAGATGCAAGCATCTTAGCAGTAGATGGTGAAAATGGAGATCTCTTGCCCAAAGTGATAAGATTGGCATTCTCCTTTGTTTCCTTGGGAGATGTCTCTTTGTATCTCATCTTTTTCCTCTCCTCATCAAACTCCTTGAGATTTTCTTCAACACTCTCCAATGTTTGAAAAAGAAGCAATGAGATCTCTTCTTCAGTCACCCTACTTTGTGATGACATGAAGTGTATAGTTCTCCCTCTTCATCTTGAAACCCTTTAGGAGTTTCTTTGCATCTCTCTTCTTCATTGCTATACCTCTCACCTTCTTCAAATAAAGTGGGCATAGTGGATCTATGAGGAGATATAGGACTCTCTGGTCTTCGAATTTGTTGATAGGAAGTGTTGGGGCTTCCTTCTTCTTCTTGAAACCTCATGCAAATTTTATTGTAGCTTGCTTCTTCTCGAAACCCTCTAGGAGTCTCAATGCATCTTCTTTCTCTCTTCTGGTTTACCTCTTTGGAGAGGCCATTATTAGATTTGAACACTGATGAGAGTAATCTCATCCTCTCCATCATTCTGATCTCTATTTCTTCTCTTCACTTCTATGATAGCTTGATCTCATAGGCTGGGCCAGAGATCATGCTCTGATACCACTGTAATGTTACCAAAAGGGATTGCTCAGCAAGACATGCCTAAAAAATGCATTTTTCAGGGATGTGTGCTTCAGCTATCATAAAATGTGTTTAAAAACACTCAGAAACCAATTCCAAGTACTGTAGCAACCTTTACTTAGCTTTTATTCTAAAAAAGGTGAGGAAAAGCAACTTTTCATGCCCTAAGAAATATGCGTAAAACTAAGGGTCATGGCTTTTGGGATACATTAGATTAGGTCACGCGGGATTCACATGCAGAATTTAAGCAAAAAAAAAGTGGATTTTTCTATGTTAAATGGATCCTACATTCCCGACTAGGCTTAAAATTGCTGATTTCCCATGACTTGGAGTATGAAGAAATTTGCTGAAGCATAGGGAGCATATTTTCTGAAGGGTTTGGTGAGCTTATGTAGAGATAATAGTATGAAAAGCTGAGAATATGATTCAAGGATCTTACATTAGAAAATACAGATCTATACTTGAAGAAAAGGCCTCAAAACCAAGCTTTATGACACAAGAAGTAGAGGATGAACCAGACAACGTAATTTTCATAAATCTGAAGCAGTGTTTCATTAAGTTTCAAATCTATAATAGGTAAGAGTACAAAAGGATAGATATAAATGGGATATATATGCAAAAATGACTTTTAAGTAAATTCCCCTTGGGGATATCAGCTGATAATGAATGACACTGAATATATCTGAGATCTACACAATGGATCTGTAGTAAACTTCAGAAATTTTTGAAGAATATATCACACAGCAGATCAGATCTAAAATAGGACATGGATTGGTTGGCCAATCTGCGGATCACCTTAGTGAAGGAAAGAAGCCCTTTCACCAGAGATCTCTCCTCCAAACTATTAGAAAATAAACACCGCCACTCTGCCTACAAAATAACGCAGTTTCTGAATCTAACCGCACAAATGAAGTAATGCACACTTTGGCCTCATGCCAAGATAATAATCTGAAGCTCAAAACAGCTATTGAACTCTTGCCAATGATTTATATGACTTCTCTACTGAGAAGATGCAATAGAACTCTTCAGATCTGAATAGATCTGATTCCACTTGCTGCAACTCTCTAAACAGTGAATCCCTAATCAGGATTTACACTGTCAAGGGAGGTGAAGGTTTGCCAATGCCAGATAGTGAACCAATGCAGCACAATCTCCTCTAAGAGACCCTCAAGGAAGGAATAGGAATTCGTAAACAGGAAATTCCTCTCTCTTAGCTAAACACCCAAGAGATTTTGAGTTGCTCAAGTGATCTCGAAATCGAATTATCATCAACTACCCTTCCTTGGGTCCTTCCTCTTCATTTTATAACATTAGGGCTTAGTAAACCCTAAACGACCTCCAATGAGTTAACCCTTTTCACATGAAGGGTCTCCATATAAAAATGCACTAATCAATAAGGAGGTTCAACGCATCTAGACACTGCTGTGATTTGGTCCTATTGACCTAGTCAACCTTCTCCATTCCTCTTCACACCTAAGGGTATTTTATTGAAATGGCCCAGATTTGTTCATGTTCACATTCGGCATTGATTTATTTTGCTGATTAGGAGTTTTAGAGTCCCTCTACACTTTTATTCATGAGTTAAGCAAACTAAAAATAAAATGCAATATTCCTAAGAGCTGCAAAATGTGGAAACATTACAAATTAGCTCGAGGGTGCATGTCGCAAAATTTCCCCTTTCAAAGGAAGGAGAATATACTTTTAGCAATAGATTCAACCACTTCATTTTTAAATCACAGAAGGATCAACAATCAAAGGGGCATATTTGTATTTTAAGGAAGAAAATTAGCACTAGTAAATGAATTTCCAAAATTTAAGGTAGCAGATTTTCCAACAGTTCTATGTTTCTTGCAACCAATTTACAGATATTATTTATTTTTAGTTTCTTGTCTAGGATTTATTCTTGAAATCTTGTAGCAGATTTAGGATTTTAATTTTCTCTATATTGTTTCACTTGTAATGAGCAAGGGTTAGATTTCGGGCTCATTAACCCTGATATTTTTGTAAAGTGTGTTACTTCATAATTCTAATTAAAGGCTTCTAGCTTCAATTTAATGACACAATTTGTTTACTATGAGAGTACTTTTGATGCAGGAAAACCATGCAAAACCCAAAATCTCTCCAACTGTGCATATAACAATGCATCTTCAACAACTGCCCCAAATAAGACTCCAATCCGAGCAATTTCACAACTATCATTTGCGGAAGATCCTTTAAATTATCATTTCACTATGATTATAAAATCATCACATAAGTGGAAGCTCCCTTTACATTTAAAACCAACAACTTACACACCAAGGTCTCAATCAACTCTTAGCCATTATCTATATGGCTATTCATTTAACATTCAATTGTGCAAAGGTTTTATTTCAACCAACCTCAATACGATGGCCCTTTTTCAAATCCATATGTGTTCATATTTTTTATTGACATACATATGGTCAATTGGCAATCTAACTCCCAACCACATAAACACAATCCATCGTAACAAACCCATAGCTTACCTCCTCTGCGCATTCTTACCATCTCTCTATCCCTTTTAGTGTACCATATGCATTCAATTCTTATATATATTTGGTCAGCTACAAATACCTTTGATCATCACTCATCTGCCAGCGTCCCTTTCATTCATACTTGTGTTAATTTATAAATGCATATTAACAAATATTATATGCAACCTTCATGGCATAAAATCAAAACACAACGCTACTATTAAAAGAATGCTTGTGCCACACAACTTACCATTCTCCGTCCATTTCATTGTTGTGTTAACTTCCGTTCCAATTCAAACAGTCTTCACATACTACGATGCCACCGTAAACTTCCTCCAATTCGCTGGTTTATGAGGTTTTGCTCCATTTATGTAATTGATATTGTTCAGCGTTCACAATTATATGCTACGCATCCTCTCTCGCATTCTGTTCAGTCAAACTGCTCTCCGCTTCAAACTTCATTATGCACCTCTGCTTTTCAATTCACGTACAGGTCGACTTTTGAAACTTCAATTTCTCTTACCTTGTAACCATTTGATCACTTACAATGGAACTTCGACCATGCCATGCGCTGCATTAAAACTTAATCTTTGTAAGCTTGCTTCTCCTTCATCTAACACCATTTAACGCTTTGTTTTATTATTGTATCGAATTCCCATTCGAATACATATTCCTCTTCACATTTTCTTCTTGAATTCGAAGCTCACTCTCCTCAGCCATCACTACACAATGATTAGAATTCCGGTTTTAAGTTAATGCTGTCTATTCGAATTAATTTCTTCGAATCTCCGATACAGCTATGCCCACAACGTAGCCAAATAACCATAGACAATACAGCACATCCGGATCCTATGCACACACGTTGGTTCCTTGATTTTAGTTCTTCGGTGCTATTCAAGTCTGCAATACAATGCATTCAACCTCGATCCAATAGGATTAACGAAATAATTCTCTATTTTAACCAGCGCCCAACATAATTTCAGAATAGAAATGAAAATCGATCCCTTTACTCATAATTCATTTCAATTATATGCGGAGAATATAAATCCTCATATCATTAAACTGCCATTGATCCTTCATTGACAGGATCATATCGATTTCTGTTTTGGCTTGAATAAAACATGGTTATCGATTCATACAAATTGAATACTAACAAGTTTGTATACAAATTCATCATTTCAACCCTTAACATATAATTTGAACCATACACGAATTGACCAATTTAGGTGCATAATTCTAACCAACGCTTTCATATAAAAATGAACTTACTTACAGTAATATTTCTTCCTCGCCTGATTTTCAATCATTGGCCCTCTTACAAATGCCTAGAGGCTTACAACCTCTTTGTCTATTCTGCACTCTAATCTCACCTGATCTATTTTTCCTTTGAGGCATATTACTTTATAAAAATTTAATTGAACCAATTTAGGTTCACATCCCTATAATCCCTTAACAAAGTCCTAAAATATCTCAACACCCCTACAATCTAGATTTTATCCCTAAAATCTTGAAACTAAATCTAACTTAGGCTCATAATTAATTCTAAAATATCTCTAGTCTAATTTCTCTCATGTTTTCCAATTATTTGGAAACATTTACAAATCCTCACATATAATTAATTAAAAATATAATTTAATCACTCACAAATCTCATTAATATTTACATGGAATTAATATTTTCTCAAAAACATGAGACCCCTAGGTTTAATAAAAATATAAAGTATTTTTCGAAGCTAATGCTCCTGCATCAACTTTCCTGTAATGTGCATATATTTTTCTACATATATTTGAGGTTGTATAGAATACTAGGTAAGGCTAGGTTGAGTGTCAACCTCCCTGGAAGCCTACCATAAAGTTATGGTCTTTACGGAGTAGATCAAGTTCATAGTGTGTCATGTTGATCCCTCTGCATCAATAGATTGTTACTTCTATACAATGCTTAAATGCATTGATGTTTCCCTATAGAGATTCTACTATATGAGTATATATTCATTTATGGGATGGTGAATCATTTTGATGTTTAGTTCTTAGTGATTATGTTTATTTCAATGTTGTCTCAAGGGTGCAACTCAATTGGTGATTGAAGTAATGTGAAATCTATGAAAATTGAGAGATCCAAGGTACAAATCCCCCTGACATGGTTTATGGAGAGGACACACTGTAGCTCCCATAGATTAGCTACATGTCAAGTGGGTTTTTGGGTTCATATAGTATACTAAAAAAAAGTTTTATTTACTGGTAGCTAGGTGTCAAGTGGGTTGTTGGGTTTCTCTAGTATACTAAAAAAAGGTTTATTTACTAGTAGCTATGTGTCAAGTGGGTTTTTGGGATTCTCTAGCATACTAAAAAAAAGGTTTATTTACTAGTAGCTAGGTGTCAAGTGGGTTGTTGGGTTTCTCTAGTATACTAAAAAAAAAGGTTTATTTACTAGTAGCTATGTGTCAAGTGAATTGTTGGATTCCTCTAGTATACTAAAGGAAATTTTTATTTACTAGTAATTAGGTGTCAAGTTGGTTGTTGGGTTCCTCTAGTATACAAAAAAAATGGTTTGTGGGTTTGTTGGGTTCCTCTAGTGTACTGAAAGAAAGGTTTATTTACTAGTAGCTAGGTGGCAAGTTGGTTGTTGGGTTTCTCTAGTATACTAAAAAATGGTTTGTGGGTTTGTTGGGTTCCTCTAGTATACTAAAAAAATGGTTTATTTACTAGTAGCTAGCTGTCAAGTGGGTTGTTGGGTTTCTCTAGTATACTAAAAAAAGGTCTATTTACTAGTAGCTATGTGTCAAATGGGTTGTTGAGTTACTCTAATATACTAAAAAAAAATTATTTACTTGTAATTAAGTGTCAAGTGGCTTGTTAAGTTAACATACAAAAAAGTTGTTAGATTCCTCTAATATACTAAAAAATCTATGGATTATTAGGTTCCTCTAATATACTAAAAAAAATTTATTTACTAACAACTACCTCTCGAGTGGATTGTCGGTTCCTCTAATATACTTGAAAAAAAAGAAGTTCCTTAAGGAATCCAATACTGTAATTTATCATCATGAAAATATAACTACCAACAATTCTTATATAAATAAAGTTTGGTATATGAAAACGATAAAAACATTGATGTTGTCTTTTACATTCACACGAAGATCCTAAATAAAAAATGAGAGACAAAACTATATGGGATTAAAGCTGATCCAATATGACAGGCAGAACTATATGAGATTAAAGCTGATCTAATGAATATTTTTAGCATTCATAATGCATGATTTCACCATTCTTCGGAACCTTAATTTTGGGGAATACAAATTTAACCTGCCCTTTCTTGTAATAGGTCTGACCAATTTCTTGTGGACGAGTTTGGCAGTGAACTTAAGCAATAGATAAATAATCAAGTTTCTATTTTGCAGCTGCTTTCATTTACAACAATGCACTCGCCTCATAATCCCAATTGGTCCAGAGCCCTTCTCCCAATATTCAAACCTCAGCTAAAAACCATTTTTTTTAGCTGTCAAATGAAACTACTATAATGAATATTGAAACGAAGAGATGGACCTCTAACTTCGGTTTTTAATTCTTATTAAAAATGAATATTCTAGGAAACTGACATCTATATCATTCATGTTTTTAAAAAAACTAAAAAATGGAGTTGTTTATTCAGTCAATAGAATAGTTTGGATGGCAGTTTTTTTTTGTTGGAATTTGGTAAAACAAATTCAAAAAATCAAACAGTTGGATTGTTTGAATTGCATTTTTGATAGTGAAAATAGATTAACATTATCAAAAACTTTTATAACACCCAAAATATTGAAATTTAACAATCATAAATAAGATTCTGTTAAAATCTTTGCCCAAATTTATTAAAAACTTTACCAAATTCTAAATTATTTTGTGAATTATTTTTTTAAACTACGGCCTAAAAAATTGGAAGACCTTTTTCCGAAATATACCATGCCTGTCTCCTTAATTTCAATCTCATCCAAAATCATGTCTCGTGTTTTCCGTGAAAAAAGCGCATCCGAAATTATGTGACGTGATTCCCGTGAAAATAGCATCGTTTGACTCCACCACTGTGGTTATATGGACTTGGATACCTCTCTGCTCTGCAAGGTTGCCGATTGTCACGCCCCCATACCGTTTGTCCACTTTGGCGGGTCGTGCGGCACCGGCTAAATGGTCCTTAGTCATTTTTACCATTTTCCGGACTACGCCTCAACTTATTTTTTTAAGTGTTAGTCTTCACTTTTTTATTATGTTTTACAGCGGAATTATAAAACATAAACCATCATTCAGAAATACACCAAAACAGATTGAAGAAACCAATTTTATATATCAAATATCATAAAATTGCCTCGCTGGATTATACAGGTCGAGAGCCTGTTTTTACATGAAAGTGTGCCGACTCGGCCCGTCGCACAGTTCGGTCGGGTCGTGAGTCACCCGACTCACCCGCCGTTGTGTTTGTCCACCCGTCGTTACTTCCGTTCACGCACCAACCGTGACCCCAACTCTCGTTCAGCCCGCGTTGTGCGTCCTTCGTTCCGCCGCGCGCCCACCGTTCACAACTGTCGTTTGATACGCGTGGTGCGCCCGTCGTTCGTCCTTGGCGCGTGCCCACCGTGCCCGTAGTACGCGTAGTGCGCCGCCCGACTCACCGTCGCACTTGCTGTCGCTCGTTGCCGCAGCGCTGTGCGCTGTCCAACCGCCGTGCCCAAGTCTATCTCGGTTCGTCTTTCCCCTTGACTGCCCACCCGGCGGGCGCATTCGCTGTGCTAGCCGCAAGTCCTTTGCTGCGGTGCGTTGGAATGACTCGTCGTTGGTTGGTTCCTCACTCTCCAATACGCCTCACATATATACGCGTTTGTCGTTGAAGAGTTGGTCGCTCGGCCGACCCGAGCCGACCCGCTCAATACGTCGTCGCCCACGAAACGTCGCGTTTGTGGGTGTTGGGGCGCTCGGCCGACCCGAGCCGACCCCTCCGTTTGTTTGCTCGCCCTCCAAGTGTGGCGTCGGTCGCGCGCCCAACGCGTCGGCCGACCCACCGACTCGTCCATCGGTCAACTCGTCCGCGGGCGCCCGTTGGTATAAACTCAAAACGCCAACGCCTTGTTGACTCGTCGCACATCCAACTCGCCCGTGACTCGCCTCACACACTTGCGCGCCCGTGACTCCCCAACGGCGCGTTGCGCTCGTTACGTCGCACAGCGCCCGAGCTCACTCAAACGTTCAACCGGCGCGCCCGTTCCACCAAACGCGCTCACGAAGTGTTGGGGCGTTACATTCTCCCCCACTTCAAAACGTTGTCGTCCCTTGACAACACCATCCCATCGTCGCACGGTCCATTCACAGCTCCATGTGTGAAACATCATCGCAACTCCCTTGCATAACCCAACAAGGTTAAATTCCATGAGATATCTCCTCAATCATTGTCGAATCCATGTGAACTCTGCATCAAGTACTCCAACCAACTCAACATAACAAAATCTGCTATGTATCCGGCATAACTCTGCACATTACGCGTCCCCACAACTCGAACTAGTTGGGTAGCTAATCCAACCGTAGCGTCCTTATCATGAGAATGTCCATCCTCATACCCTGCGTTAGTCATTCCTCCTGCAACCTGTCACATCCATCAACTCGATCAAGTCTGAATCCCATCCAAGTGCCATGTTTGGGTCTATGAAGTGTCTTCATCCCATCCACAACATGCTGTCCATGATGCTAATCCATGTGCTCTACTTGTATGCAAGTAGTCTCATCCTCCAAGCATCATCAAAAGTAAGAAATGTGGCTAAGTCAAGTAGACTCAAGCCCATGCCAAAGTGTGCACCACCAAGGCATCTCCATCATGAACTCCCATGCCTCATCATATCCAAAGCGTTGGTAAGCCTACTTGTATTGGCCATGAGTGCCATCACAAGTTCTCACCTGCAAACATATGAATGTCTCATAGGCTGCTCATCCAACCAATGTCCAAGTTGTTCATGGTGAACAACGTCCCATCAGTCCATCTATAAGATCTCCATGTAGTCCATGTCCATGACTTTGGCTGCCCATGCGTTCATCCAAGTGAAGTCAACTCAACTCTCATCATCATCATGTCTCAACATGTCGAAGTGAAGTGCTCTCGGTCACTCCTACCTCCATCATATATACGAGTACTCCCTTCAAGTTGCTCCCCCACTAAAGGTCTGCCAAGAGTTCCTTCTTGTTTGAAGCCATGAAGAAGTCTACTCCATCATCAAAGTAAGAGATGTTCTCTCACCAAACCATGCGCCATATTCAGGTCCATGAAGTCTTCCTTCATTCCATCTGCAATATGCGGTCTAATGTGCATGTGGGCCTTTGTTCAAAGCCCCTTCGTTTTGAGGGTGGTGTGGTCCTCCATGCACTAAGTTACCACACCCCCTTTCCTCCAAAGGTTTATTTCATCGCAAGGGCCAGGAAGCTGCCTCCCTGACTTTCATCCACCCATGTATCAGATTGATGTCGAGTCTTAAGGTACTCGTGAACAGCATCAACCTCCTCTTGAGTGCATCCAAGTTTCCCAAGCTTTTCCTTTGTCAGTTGAAAGTCGTATATGCCCATAGCATATCTGCAAAATTCAACAATGCCAGTCGGATCTCTACCTGCATAACCTTCTCCTGGTCCCATGTCCGAAGAAGTGTCCTTCTTCACATCATCCTGGTGAAGATCTTGAGTAGTCTTCTCTGCTACGTGCTCAAGAAATGAAGCTATGTCCGCTCCCTTCCTTCTTTCCTTCAAGTCTCTCCCAACAAAATCAAACATGCGTTCTTCCTTTGTTGTTTGAGTCATAGATCCAAGTTCCCTTTGCTCCACACTAGTAGTATGGTCCATATCCGGGTCCTTCTCATATAGGATCAATGAAGCCATCCTTGGTTGATACCCCAAACGGCTCTTCCTTGTCATAGGAACCATCATGGTTTTTCCATCATCAAGAATTAAGAGGATGTCTCGGTCCACCATTGGTATGGCTTGTGCTGCAACCATGAAGTCTCGCCCCAACACCATAGAATGATCATCCATGTCAATGACTCTTAAGTCTAACTTTCCAAACCATGACCCTACTCTCACATGTGTGTCTTTCATGACACCATTCACTGCTTTCATACTCGAATTGACTGCCTTGAAAGCACTCAACTCTTTCTCCATGCTAGCCTTCTTCTTCTTCTCAAAAGATGAAGCTGCCTTTCGACTCAGGAAGCTATGGGTAGCCCCCGTGTCTATCAAAGCAGAGAACTTCTTCCCATGTACGGTTGTAGACACGAATCTCAAGTCCAAGGAACTTTCATCATCATTCCTCCTTCTTGTCTTGCGCCTTACTTCCGCAACCTTTTTCAACATTTCTTCTTCCAATATGTCTTTCGAACTACTAGCCCTTGGCTTAACAGTCCTTTTCACATATTTCTTCTCATGAAGCTCCATAGAACAATCCGATCCTGGGTCTGCTTGAATTGGTCCAAGCTCCTTCCTTTTCGGATTCTGCCTAACTGCTCCAATACGACACATGCTGACTTCTTCCAACCGAAGTGCACCGATCCTCATAGTTCGGCCTTCTTCTTTTCCAAGTGTGCCAACACATGCATTTTCGTCCTTCACACCAATCGGTTTCGGATCAAGAAAACGCCTCTTGATCTCCCCTTCCATGTTCTTGACTTCAGCCTGCAACGCGGTGCTTCTTTCCTTCAAGTGAGCCCTTTCCATAAAGAGTTCTTGAAGTCCTCCTTCACCTTGTTGCTTCTCCATGTCAAGCTTCTTGATTTCAGCAGTTTGATTAGATAGCTTGTCCAAGGATTTCCACACCTCCATCAACCCATCTCCAATGTGTTCCAAGTGTTGAGACACTTGCACAAGAGCCTTGCGATATTGTTGCTTCGTATCCTTCCAACGCACCATCAAGTTCTCAAGTTCGACTTGAGCCTTCAAACTTGCTTCCTTCGTGTCAAACTCCAATACTTGCTGCAACCCTGCAAAAGTATTCATGTTTGCCTTACCAAGCTTCAGCTTCAACCTTCGAGTTGTCCCTGCTTGCTTGAATTTGGCTCCGATACCATCTGTCATGCAATGCAGATGTGTTATCAGACTTCTTTCCGCATCAATCCCTCTGATACCATCTCTCACGCCCCCATACCTTTTGTCCACTTTGGCGGGTCGTGCGGCACTGGCTAAACGGTCCTTAGTCATTTTTACCATTTTCCGGACTACGCCTCAACTTATTTTTTTAAGTGTTAGTCTTCACTTTTTTATTATGTTTTACAGCGGAATTATAAAACATAAACCATCATTCAGAAATACACCAAAACAGATTGAAGAAACCAATTTTATATATCAAATATCATAAAATTTCCTTGCTGGATTATACAGGTCGAGAGCTTGTTTTTACATGAAAGTGTGCCGACTCGGCCCGTCGCACAGTTCGGTCGGGTCGAGAGCTTGTTTTTACATGAAAGTGTGCCGACTCGGCCCGTCGCACAGTTCGGTCGGGTCGTGAGTCACCCGACTCACCCGCCGTTGTGTTTGTCCGCCCGTTGTTACTTCCGTTCACGCACCAACCGTGACCCCAACTCTCGTTCAGCCCGCGTTGTGCGTCCTTCGTTCCGCCGCGCGCCCACCGTTCACAACTGCCGTTTGATACGCGTGGTGCGCCCGTCGTTCGTCCTTGGCGCGTGCCCACCGTGCCCGTAGTACGCGTAGTGCGCCGCCCGACTCACCGTCGCACTTGCTGTCGCTCGTTGCCGCAGCGCCGTGCGCTGTCCAACCGTCGCGCCCAAGTCTATCTCGGTTCGTCTTTCCCCTTGACTGCCCGCCCGGCGGGCGCATTCGTTGTGCTAGCCGCAAGTCCTTTGCTGCGGTGCGTTGGAATGACTCGTCGTTGGTTGGTTCCTCGCTCTCCAATACGCCTCACATATATACGCGTTCGTCGTTGAAGAGTTGGTCGCTCGGCCGACCCGAGCCGACCCGCTCAATACGGCGTCACCCACGAAACGTCGCGTTTGTGGGTGTTGGGGCGCTCGGCCGACCCGAGCCGACCCCTCCGTTTGTTAACTCGCCCTCCAAGTGTGGCGTCGGTCGCGCGCCCAACGCATCGGCCGACCCACCGACTCGTCCATTGGTCAACTCGTCCGCGAGCGCCTGTTGGTATAAACTCAAAACACCAACGCCTTGTTGACTCATAGCACATCCAACTCGCCCGTGACTCGCCTCACACACTTGCGCGCCCGTGACTCCCCAACGGCGCGTTGCGCTCGTTACGTCGCATGGCACCCGAGCTCACTCAAACGTTCAACCGGCGCGCCCGTTCCACGAACGCGCTCACGAAGTGTTGGGGCGTTACACCGATGGTTCTTCATTTCCAATGGATATTGGATGGGTGTTATGCTATTCTATTTTGGGCATCACCTCCACCATTGTACTCTCTGTGTTCGATTTGTGGAGGAGGAAAACCGATGGAAGGCTTCCGCCAGGGCCCCCGAGATGGCCGATTGTGGGAAACCTGTTGCAGTTGGGTAATAAACCCAACGAAGCTCTATTCCACCTTGCTACCAAATACGGTCCTCTCATGTGTCTCTCTCTCGGAATGAAAACCACTGTGGTGGTCTCCTCTCCTGCCATGGCGAAACAAGTTCTCAAAATCCATGACCATGTCCTTGCAGGCCGGACCGTCATACAATCAGTCCAGTGTTTTTCCCACGACAACTCGTCAATGATTTGGGCCCAATATGGATCTCGCTGGCGTATGCTCAGGCGTATATCCAATACAGAGCTCTTCAGTGCCAAGAGACTTGAAGCTATGGAACATTTGAGAAGAGATCAAGTGCTACAAACTATCCAGCAGATTTTCGATGAAAGTATGAAGGGGAAGACTATAAATATCGGAGATACAGTGGTCCAGTCCTCTATAAATTTGTTGGGCAACATGGCCTTTGGCAAGCACATGTTCGATCCCCACTCTCCAGATTTCCAAGAGTTCAAAGACAGCTTTTGGAAACTGACGGTGTTGGGAGGAGCTCCCAATTTGGGGGATTACTTCCCCTTTCTTCAGTGGTTGGATCCTCAGGGTGTGGCACATAACACGCGAATCTATATGAAAAGGATATATAACATTATTGACAAATTCATACAGGACCGCCTTGCCACAAGAAGCGAAACGATGGACGATAGTGACGGTCCGAAAGATCTTTTGGACGCTCTGCTGGATATGAGAAGCCATGAATTTACTCTCACCGATATCAGGGGCTACTTAACTGTAACCCTTCTCCTTATGTCTTCTGGTTATCATACAAGTCGGTCAATTTACTTGAGTGGCAGGTTTAAGAATCATTGAACTTTACTACAGGGATAAATATTGCCAAAATCGATTACTCTGATGTTTATTTTCTTGTTGCAGGACATATTTGGGGCTGGAAGTGACACCACTGGGAAGATAATAGAGTGGGCGATGGGTGAACTCATATGCAATCCGGAGAAAATGAAAGGAGCCCAGGCCGAGTTGGACCAGGTGGTTGGGCGCAATCGAAGGGTGGAAGAAAGTGACAGCGAACGTCTCCCTTATCTCCATGCCGTGGTCAAAGAAGTTTTCAGGCTGCACCCGGTAGCCCCTTTTCTTATCCCACACAGAGCAGATAGTGATTGCGAGATTGAGGGATTCTTGATTCCCAAACATACGCAGATAATCGTCAACATCTGGGCGATCGGGAGGGACCCTGCCATCTGGAATGAGCCATCGAAATTCGTCCCCGAGAGATTTCTCGGGGATAAGATGAGCAATTTGGATTACAGGGGACAACACTTTGAGCTGATTCCGTTCGGGGCAGGAAGGAGAATGTGCGTGGGGCTTCCATTGGCGAGTCGCATGATTCATATGGTATTGGCTTCTCTCATCCATTCATTCGACTGGGCACCTCCCAACGGCATGAATGCTGAGAAGATCGACATGACGGAGAAGTTTGGTGTGACTATCCAAAAGGCGGTACCACTGGAGGCAAGATCTACCCCACGCTTGCCACCGGATGTTTATTAAAATTGGAAGGCACGAAGATTTTTAATGTTGGATAAGTTTCTCTGGATTCATGGAGTGAAAGAGAATCATTCGAATTCTGATAATTCGTTCACAATTAATAAAAAATTTCCGAAAGAGTTTTGAATTTTCTTTTAAATATTTGTTCAGAATCATATACTGTTGCACACTTTACAGCAAATGAAAATTTAAATTTTCGTATCAGAATCATAGTGTTTCAAAGACCACCATATATAATGACAGCATTACCGACCACGTGAAGTTACATAAATTCGGAAATTATGAACAAATTATATTTTTACGATCATATGTCTATCTATAATCTAGTTGGAATTAGTTATTTTAATGATTTTCCTAATATGGGTATATTTTAGTGGTAGTTACTACATCAATAAATAAAATTTACAATATTAAATTTTTTGTATATTTAAATCACATGTTTAAATCACATTTCAATTATTTTTTTACAAAATACTATTAAAAATTTATTGTACAAATTATTTGTCACCACTTATGAAGATTAGAGATATGAAATAAAAAATATAAATGTTAAAACTTACATTGTTGTAATGTTGCATTCAAGTGAGTTACGTTTTTAAAATTATGTGTTTTAAAAATCCCAATGGACTAAAGATGTGTCCTCTATTCATTGATTTTCATTAATTGCAGTTTTATCAAACTGCTAAAATATTAACATAGTTTTATAGAAGAAAATAAAACACTTTTATATTTTAAATTGTAAAAAAATTATATATTTAGGATTTTAATTTTAATATATTTTATATAATATTAAATTATATATATATATATATATATATATATATATATATATATATATATATATATATATATATATATTGTAAATTGGGTGGTTCCATGCCATTTTCTATTTATGTAAAAGACAGGTTACAAAATGTAAAAGTCAATCTGAGGCCTCAACCTGCCCGAAGGAAACCAGGTCTGTTGGCCGTCTAAGAGCATGAAAAGCGTTCCAAAACTGAAACTATTTCATCCTTCTATACTTAGCATGTGCTATCTGTCCTAGTAATACTGTAATGACATTCATAAAACTTAAAGTAAATACATTCTTATCAAAAAAAGGCATCAAAATTCTGTAACATTAAACTTCTATCCATCAGAGGAAGAAACTGGGGCTGGGGCTTTGACACTGGACCCAGGCATTTCAGTCTGTTGAAGCTGCTGGAGCATCTTTTCCATTCTGCCAACTTTAGCATCCATTCTATTCAGTCTATCAGCTGCCTGATATTGTGTAACTTTGATGTGATTTATCTGGTCTTGAATATCCTCTAGCAAATCCTTAAGACGAGGGTCTTTTTTAACAGGGTCAACTTGAGTTGTAGGTGGCGAAATACTCTGGAGTGCTTTTGCAATGAGGCATTTGACTAACCAATATGTGTGGATAGTCTGGTTAAAAAGAGTCAAGCGGCCTCTGGTGTTTCCTGGATCCGTTATAAAATCTAAGATTTCTGTCTCCATTTCCATGTCTTCAGGGTCTGTTTGAACCTCTCGTTCCCATCCATGATGTGTTTGTCGAACCGGGGAGGAGTTCTTCATCACATAACTTGCGACAAGATTCTCCAAGTGCTCTTGATTGGTTTTGCGGCCTCGTTTTTTGCGAGCTGGCTCCAACTGAGCTTGCTGTTTGCCTTTTATGGTTTCAGCCTTTGAACGACGCTTTCCCATGGTTGAAAAGAGCCTAATGAATATCACAGAAAGCAACAATTGAACAACATAAGAATGAGGGTCCATATATATACAGTTTTTACTCTCTTACTGGAATAGAGAGCTCCATAATTGAAGGTTGCGGATTCCATGCAGAAGATAGGCAGGGGATTATTAACTTAAGGTCTTAACGCCGAGAACAAAGAACTAGAGCAAGAATCATTTGGGGTGCCAGAGGGGCAGAGCATCTCCAAATGCTTGCTATAACCCTTCTGAATAATTTTGCTGAATGGAACCAAACAGAACTTGATAACGACATGACTCTGATGACGGGTTTGAGACCTGACCCAATGAATAACCATATTTACCCAATTTACAGAATAACCAGTGAAGAAACCCAGAGTACCATAATTACAAATGACCCTGTTCAGTGCTCGACAAAGCAGAAGCAGAAACAGTTTGTATCTAAACATTCTATCAAAGGTCGACTGTTTGGATGTTGTTTCTATCTGGGTAGCCGGGGATTTTCGTTCATTACCGAAGGTATGAGAGTTTATGAGGGCAAACAGAGTGCAAGGATCACGAAAGCACGGTTGAATGGGTTGTAAATTGGGGATTACAAAACAAAACTTCACATCCCTACCTAAGCCAGCCAACATATACAACAATCTAAACTTATCATTTACAATTATCGCCATGAGAGCACAGGAAATGTTGTGGACATACCCGGTCTGGCTTGAAAAATCAACTAGCTGTGCAATGTTTCTATCCCTCCGCTTCCTTCCACCGCTTGCATGCAAAATGCAGTGCATGAACGAGTGGAGAAATGAAGGGATTGCGCTTACCTTAACTGGAGGTTGCCCTCGTTACTCGAGCGTGACAGCCTGGCCACCCTGCCACATGATTTTTATCCACGAGCCCACACACTTCGCCAATTTTTTCTGCCAGTCCATCATTAATTTCTTTGATGGTCTGGAGGTCGATCACGCTCCTGACTATTACGGCTTTGTCGTTGTTCCACCACTTGTGCACCCCGATCGGGGTGGTGTTGGTGGTTATGAACAATCAGTTGGAGGGAATGTAGTTCAACATTCCAGATAGCATATGTAGGGCGTCCATCTATGGTGCGTTCTACATTTTGGCATCCCCAGTTGGCTAAATAGACCGCTGCTGCATTGCCTTTTCTTTTCACATGGCAAGGAATCAGGTATTGGATGTTTTTCATCAATTGACTAATTTCTTCAATAAGAGCTGATGTTCTCTAGCTCTTGGAAATTTTCTCCCAAGGTGTCCCTTATTGCAATTTTTGAAGTACACCTGTGACCAATTCTGAATCTCCCTCGACTATGATTCTCTGATAATTTTCTCTTATTGCTATGCGAATTCCTTGTTTAACTGCCAGAAAATCGGCTTCATTATTGGTGGCATGGCCTAGGTCAAATGCATAGAATCTGCATACTGCCCCGTGAGAGTTACGGAAGATCCCTCCTAATCCAGCTTGCCCTGGGTTGCCTTTCGAGGCTCCATCATAATTGAGTTTGAGAAAGCCGGGTTGAGGTGGTAGCCATTGTTCCATACTTGAATTAGGTGGAGGTCTAAATTTCTAGAGACCTTTACAGAGCATTTGAGGTTTTAGATTCAAGGATTCTAAAATTTGGGTTTCTATACCCACAGTTTGCCAATCTTCGTCTGTCCAACTCTCTGTTAGGATTGTTTCCCGTATGTTTTCAAGGGAGCGCTGCCAGATGTGAGACACTGGTTGTGCAATGTCTTGAAAGACTCGTTGATTCCTAGCTTTCCAGGTGTTCTAGAGAAGGAAGCCCAATGAAAGGGTCCATGCGCGATTAATCACTTGGCAATGCTACCTTCCTTTTCGCCAATTAGCAATAGTTTCAATGATACTTTCATTGTTCTTGTTTGTCTGCCGAAACAATTGTTCCAGGTTCGCCCATTGTGGTTGTATCATTACACAAGAGTTAAGAAGATGTTCTGTCGTTTCATTTTCCTTGAAGCAGAGGAGGCAGCACGAAGGGCCTATCATTCCTCTTTTCTGTAGATTTTCCCAAGTGAGAATCTTTTGATGACTTATCAGCCACAAAAAATGTTCCACTTTGGGCCAATGTCTTGATTCCCGGATTCTTTTCCATATTGCTTGTACAATATTCTGATTTTGTTGGGATTGAATATGGTAGCCTTCCTTAATTGTAAATAATCCTCTAGTGAGATATCCCCAACGAAGGATATCTGGGCTTGTAAGTGTTCTTAGTTTGTGGGTTTTAAGCTATTTATCGAAGTTGTCACATTGTCGCATTGCTGGGGCTGCCGACCATGCTGTTTTATCTTTCCATTGCTGCCAGATGCTGTTTTGGTTATGATTCCAATAGTGCTGCAATAGCCTAGTATTTGGGGTATTCGTATAGAGGAAGATTTCCCCCAAATCTAATCATGTGAACAGCTTCTCCCGCTGCTGCCATGAGTCCTCCCAGAATAGAGATGTATTTCCTTCTCTGATTTCCCATAAACTGTTTGTACGAATCAGATTTCTATTGGTTGCTGCTAGATTCCATATTGAGGAACCTTTTGGTACTCTATCGATCTTCAGTCTGCCTGATACTGTGAGTGGCATGTTATATTTGGTTTGCCAAATTTTCTTCCACAGATCCTGCCCTCCTTGGATCCAGCGCCCCACAATTTTTCTCCTAAAACATTATTTAGAATGAACGGATCACAGAGACCCAGTCCGCCTGCTGCCTTCGTTCGGAGTAATTTGTCCCAAGATAGAAGTGCGCATTTCCTGCCTGTTTGGGCTCCCTGCCATAGAAAATTTTTGAACATGCCAACCAGTTGAGTGCAGATCCCTTTCGGGCAAGCCCTCCCCGACAGTTGATAGATGGGAAGGGCCTGTAGGACTGATTTTAGCAATATGAGACGCCCCGGGGCGTTCAGAACTCTGAAGGCCCAGTTGTGAATCCGTTTCTCCACTTTTATGAGTATATCGTGCCAATCTTCTTTCCGAATTGGTCCTGTATTTAGAAACATTCCTAGATATTTCAGGGGAAAGGAGCCTCATTGGAAACACAGGGTTCGAGATAGATAATTTTGCATTGCTTCTGTACAATTGAAGAAATAAACATTGGACTTATCATTGTTGATTTCAGTGCCAGACGCTTCCATAAAGACTTCAAGAAATTGGAGGATGGTTCTGCATTCTTGGAATGACGCCATACAAAATAGGAGTGTATCATCAACAAATTGTTGATGCGTCAATGGGATATTAGAGCCCCATAGTTTCAAACCTTGTAACTTCCTTTCTGCGACATAAGCTTTAATGAGTCTGCCCAAGCCTTCTGCTGCTATGATAAAGAGAAAAGGGGAAAGCGGATCACCTTGTCGGAGTCCTCGTGAGCTGTTAAATGGAGCTGAAGGGCTGCCATTCAAGAGAATCGAGAAATGAGGGGAAGAAATAAATGAATGCATCCATTGAAGCGATATGTCATCAAAACCAAAGGCTCTCATCACCTGAATTAGGTACTGCCAGCTGATTCTGTCATAAGCTTTGGATAAGTCTAGCTTTATTAACAAGCCTTTGCTGTTGTCTTTCTTGAGAGAGTGAATTGCTTCCTGAGCGACCACAATCCCATCTAGGATTTGTCTTCCTTTTACAAATCCCGTTTGTTCCGGGGAGATTAATGTAGCCAGCAAGGGTTTTAAGCGATTAACCATAATAGTAGAGAGAATTTTGTAGATCACATTACATAAAGCTATCGGTCTAAAACCTACCGAGGTATCTGCATTATGCTGCTTAGGAATGAGAGTAAAGAATGTAGCATTCAAAGCTGGATATATCTTCTTTTTTCTTCAAGATTCTTCCACAACTTCGAGAATATCAGGACCCATGAAAGGCCAGGCTGCTTTAAAAAATTTGCTTGTGAACCCATCTGGTCCCGGGGCTTTATGTTTGGGTAATTGCAAAACGACCTCTTCAACCTCCTGTAATGTTATCTCCCGTAACAATGCCAAGTTTTGTTCTCTTGTGATCACTCGAGGGATATGTGTGGTGATTTTGTCAATAGCTGCCTGACGATTGGGGGTGGGTTCCGTGAGAAGGTCTTTAAAATGATTGACCAGCTCTCGTTCCATGTCTTCATGTTTGACTAATCTTGCTCCATTTACTGCTTTTAAAGAGAAGATTCGGTTATGCTGTCATCTCTGTATCATGGCTTGATGGAAAAATTTTGTATTGTTTTCTCCTTCTTTGAGCCAGTGAATTCCGGATTTCTGCTTCCATAAGATTTCTTCTTTCTTTCGTCTTTCTTCTTGTTGGCTGAGGGTGCGACCTTCCTCCAGGGCCAACTCCTCTGTCCGACCTTGTAGAATGATTTGCTGCTGTATCTCTTGCATTTTTTCCTTCAACCGAATTTGGTCCTAGTGTATATTACCAAATTCAGTACGATTCCAACGTTTGATTTCTACTTTTAATTGTTTCAGACGAAGCTGGAAGGAATGCATCTTATTGTTACCGCGGATTGGGTTTGTGCTCCACCAGTTTTTAATTTTTTCCATTAGTCCTGGATCCCAAAGCCAGAAAAGTTCAAACCTGAAGGGACGGTTCTGCGGACTTGCCTTTACATCTATCTCCAACCTGATCGGCCAGTGATCAGATCCCAAGGTTGGAAGAATATCTGCTTCATAATAAATATCCAAGCTCACTAGTGCTTCAGTTGCCAAGAAGCGGTCCAATCTGGATGCAATCTGATGTCGCTCTCCTCTTCGATTATTCCAAGTGTACTATCCATTTACAGTAGGGATATCTACTAAGTGAAGATCATTGAGTAAATCACGAAAGAGCGCCATATTAGGGTCCTCCCTTCGTTGTCCTCCCTTCTTTTATGAAAGATTAAGAATCATGTTAAAATCTCCTCCAACAAGCCAGTACTTTTCATTATGCATTGTACTTAATTGACGAATGTTCTGTAAAAACTCTGCTCGCTCTCTTGGAATTGGGGTCCATAAACAGATGAGATGAGGATCCTGTCCTCTGATCCTATCTGACGGAAGGTTGCTGTTAGAATTTGATGACAGCAACCTTCCATCAAATAATATTTTAAATTATAATTTTGTTAAAACAATATATAATATTTTAAATTATAATTTTATTAAAACAATATATAATATTTTAATATTAAATTTAATATAAAAAATATTATAATTGTATTAAAAAAAAATATAATATAATATTATATTTTAGTATTAAATTTAATATAAAAAATTGATTTATTTTAATATTTTAAATGTCTTAAGTTTTCTTAATCACCATTTCTTATCTATTCAAAATCATAGATTGTACTCTTCTCTTAGTAACGAAGGAGACAAAAATAAGCTTACTCGTTGTAGCTGCTTCAGGACATCATATCGGACCACTTACACTCACCTGCTATTCAATATTGAACCTCGCCGATTAGTGGGATTGTCCATTCACTCAATCTTCTTCCATCAAATTTCAATACCAAAATAGTTTATATATTCATAACCAGGTAAGGTTTATTTATTTTTTTCCTTTTTCTATTTTTTTTAAAGACTAGTAATTTGAAATTACCGATATTTATAATATTTTTGATAGGTTTAAAATTGACAAAGATAGAGTAGACTATACACTGATTCTATAGTAATAGGATGAAGAAAGTTATTATTAATTTAAAAATAATATATATATATATATATATCTATATATATATATATATATATATATATATGAAAACAATCAATCATTATATAATTTTTTAATAAACACTTTTTGTGTAAATTAAAACAATGTAATGTTCTCATACTCTTTAATCTAAACACTGAATTCATTTTCAAAATGATGGAGGATTCACATTGTATAATCAATAATCCTCTAAAATTTTAAGGAAAAAATTAAATAATTGCACAATAGATTGACAGATTGTTTTAAAATTCTGCTACTTTATTATGCTATTTGCCAAATTTGATGCGATCAACAAAAGAAAAATGAAACATAGACACCAATGTTCAACAATGAGGAATTTGATGATTTCAACCAAGCATGAACAAGATGAATTGAAGGTTAAGGCTCTCATTCATAAAGCTTTAATTAGGAATCTATGAATAAATGAGATGTTCTTTGTCTGAGGTTGATTTACCAAATATAATAAATATGTTATACCATCATATTTTTTTAATTTAAAATTATCTCAATCACAAATATTAATTTACCAAATAGAAAATAAGTATGTTATACCATCACATTTTTTTTTTCCTTTCAAATTACCTTAATCACAAATATTTCAGTTTATATCAATATCAACTATATTGTGATTAAAATCTTTCGGTGAAAATCACATCAAAATAGATTAGGTCGACACGTTTAGAACCAGCTAGTGGTTCTAAACGTGTCGACCTAATCTATTTTGATGTGATTTTCACCTAAAAATTTTAATCACAATTTATGGATCACGGAAGCAAAATCCCTAATATCAACTATATTGATAAATATTATTGTAAATATATTTTATATAAACCTACTAAAATATATCAATCAAATTAATAAATCTAATTATACTAATTATAAACATAACTTTAATACAGTCTGTTCTAAATTTATATAAAAAGTACATTTTAAACATATCTTTTGCGGAAAATTCATCTCTTCCAATATTCTACCTCTTAATACTACTTTTAGAATGTGAATAAAATATCATTTTATAACGTACCTCTAATATATAGAATAATATTTGTTTATAGACATCGATTTAATTTATATGGTTGGTTTATAATTTTTTTTAGGATTTACTTAAGACTCTCCAGCCATTTATTCAAATTACAAAAATTTAATTATTAACTTTCCACAGTGAGAATGTAGTCTTTTCAATTGCAAAAAAATACAATTTGACCAAAATTTTTCTCATTACACCATACAATTAATTATAGTTGCAATTTATTTATTTATTTATTTTTATTTAAAAGAAAACCAAAGATTTAAAACCACCATTAAATCTAGTCGTTCCTTTATTTGCTGCGTATGTGTTTCAGTCTTCAACCAGTTTCAACCTGCCTGTCTCTCCTCTGAAATTTCTATAAAAGTCGAGATTTAATACCACCTTTTAAAATAAATAAAACAAACCTTCCTTGATTCGCAGGATTCGTCTTAGATTTTCATCCAGCTTTTAAGCTGCCAGCTGTTTCTCCTCTGGATTTGTGCCTGGCCGTTTATATTGATTTCTAACAAACCGCATTACCCTTTTATTTTCAATAAACATTTCAACCTGCTAGCTGTTCTTTGTCAATATCTGCCTATAAACATTTCAACCTGCTAGCTGTTCTTTGTCAACATCTGCCTTCCATCGACTTTGTTAATTTCAGCGCAGGCCACATAATCATCTGAGAGGAGGCGTGGGTGTCAGTCAGCAGGCTATTCCTCTTTTAAATTTGTACCTCAACCTCCTCAGTCTATTTCTAGAATTTCATGCCAATGCTCTCAAGAAATTCAGTGTGCTTGACTGTAAGATGTTTATCACAAGTTAATGGTATATGGTATATTTAGTTTGTAGGTGATTGAATATATATATTTTTAAGTTGATAGAGGTAGTTTATATTGGAATAAAACTATGGATGACGTATATTTAATACGGTGAGAATATTTTTTTCTTTCACTGTTTCAAAATATTGAAATACCATGTGTTTACATTATTAACCGTTGTTAAATTTTAAAATATGATAAAAAATATTAAAAAACACTTCACTTTCTATCATTTCTTTTGAATTCAATATTTTATTGCTCTCTGCATTTGAATTCACTTTTTATTGCTTTGTGCATTTCAATGCATTGTTTAATTGCTCCTAGGGTTTGAATTCACTATTTCATTGTTCTCTATATTTTTAGTTGCACCAAAACCTTTGCATGCACATGGGCTCTCAAGCAAGCTAAGTTGGCCACCCCATTGCTTCTAAGTATAAGCCATTATTTAGAGTAACCTAGACTCAATAATAACTTCCACAATTTAATCCTTATTGGGTAGGCTCAACTCAATAGTAACCTATATAGTTTAAAACTCATTGGTAAGTTGATTATTGGTAGGTTAATCTTCATTGGTAGACATCCCACCAAACCTTGAATACCAAATTTGTAACTCAATGCCCTGCATATAAAATTTGGATGAGTTGGTGGTTTCCATTTTAATTTGCTATGAGTATTTCTGATTTAAATTTCATGCTTAAAATTCTATTGGTTGAATTTAGATTTTCTTTGATTTAGATTTCTCTTTGATTCCTTTCTATGATTATATTTTGTAAATTTGATTTGTTTATGAGAGTTTGAGACATCAAATGCTCACAAATAAAAAAATCCTTAATAATGCATATCATCATGAATGAATGTACTTTTTCCTTTTTCTAGTTAGCTCATAGACTTGGAAATGAACTAGTTGAGTGAACCATTTTAAATGCATTCAAATTTGTTAGAACAAGTTCAAAGGGGTTCTATGTTACAGTGATTCATGCTAATAATTTTTATAATTTAAACTCCACACTTCATAACACGTGACAATGGCTCTACTTAAAATATACCTCTTCTTACATTGCATGTGGCTGTATCTCTTCATGAGTGGGAGTCTACCTATGATGGTGGCTTTACCTCCTCATGCCTTGCAATTTAAGGTTTGTTATATATATATATATATATATATATTTCTGAATAGGACTAATTCTATTAAAAGCATATAGTACAATATGGTGTTACAAGCAGGGCATATCAGCCATACAGATATAGAGAAGCAGGGCACCGGAAATGATCAGATATCAACCTTAGCCCCAAGACATAAATAAGAGAGAACAGAGAGAGTTAAGAAGTGAGACAGAGGAACCAAGAAATATATTCACTACAATCTACCCAGAAAGCGTGGATTCCTCCATACAACTTTTCTTTCACTTCTTTTTTGAAACTTTGAACCAAGTGTTGTGGGGAAAGTAAGTTAGGGCCAGCTCGAGATCGTTGTAAACTGCTGGAGGAGTCTCCTTTTCCGAGTCGGAGGAGGCGAAATCATGAGATCATTTCTGAATATTCAAGATAGTAGCGGGCCCTCCAGGGTCCACCGATGTTGACGCCTTATCCGTTATTGGTGTCTCCTCATCTGCTTCAGTCTCCTCCTCATCAGATTTGGGGGTCTCAATGTCATTCATGGGCGGCGAAAAATAGGGCTACCAGCTTTTAGATTTCGGTTTGTGATTGCCTTTTTTCTATTGGGCGAGGAATATAGTGCAAGAGTTTTGAAGGTGCCCTGTTTGGTGGTAGTGACGACATCAGAACACAGTGTTGTCATAATCCAAAGTCTGAGTCCACAGGAATTCACCCACTTTTAGATTGATTTGATCCGGTAGACCTTTACTTAGATCTATTTCCGCACAAATTCTGCCATAGGTGTATATGCCTATCCCTCCCCTAGAGGGATCCGATGCCAAATAACGACCCAAAGATTTTCCAATTGCTTGGAAAATAGAGTAGTGCCATAGATGAGTACGCAGATTGGGAAGCCTGACCCAAATGGGTAGTTTGGTTATGACTTCCGAAGAAGAGTCGAAATCTCGGAACCAGGGGGTGAGAAATGGCCCTGTTTTTCCCCAAAACCATGGACCCCCTATTAGGGATTTTTGATAATCCTCATTGTCGGAATAAAGAACAATAAAGAAGCCCTTCGAGCAGAAGATAACCTTGCAGTTGTTAGTCTAAGTGGAGTGAATCCATTGATATAGATTTGCAATGTGCGGCTATAATTCGTTGAAGTGGGATATGATGGAAGATTTTGCATACAATTGATGCTAGTTTTCAAGATTTGGGTGGGATATTTCTATTGAGAGAACCTCCTCCGATTTATCCACCAAGAAAGGCCTCGGGGATTCCATATGCTGAGCACTTTTCTCTGTGGTTTGAGCATATTTCTTGGATGGATGTGCATGGAAAACATCTTTGTAAGAGAAAACATCGGCAGAGGATGGTTGTCCAGCTACCCCTCCTCAAAGACGAAGGGTTAAAACTACCAAGGCATACTTTTCAATATTGTAGAATGAAAGCGGGAGAGAGGCATTTAGTTGTTTACCTCCATAGAGAAGACATTGAGAGGTGGAGGGTATCCTCAGCTTTAGTTCAAGGGCCTATGAGAAGGTTCTCATTAGATTTGTGGAGTGAACCAAGAGAAGCAGATTTTTTTCCCAATCCAAGAGTGATTTGTATCTGGTAAGAGAGGGGAGACAGATCTGGAGAACCTTTAATGTTAGATCTACTCCCAACGTCCAGGCAAAAAAAACCCTGAGGGCTTAATGAATTTCATAGCTTTTGCAGAGCGAGAATCCAACTCGTCCATCTAAGCGTTGTAGTCCTCTAGCGTTGCATTGGGGATGGGAACCTTGCAGATCCGTCGAGCCTAAGCGTAGCCATCCTTTTTGTCGAGGATATTTTCAGCACTCGCAGCAAGCAGGGGCACAGAGAAGTCCTGAGCCACTTCCAACTACATCCGATCTACAGATTTGATACTATCAGGGTGTGGGCCACGAAATGGCAATAGATAATGGCCGTTGAGAGGTTCAGAAGCAGGGGAGTCGCTGGATTTCAAAGCGCAGAGATTTGGTATTGCTGCATCTAGATCTACGATTGAGTGCACAATGGGGCCGCCAGAGGGCCAGACTCCCGCCATCATGGCCCTGTCACGAAGACCGATCCCCTCAGGGAGAGCGTGATGGCATGAAAGAGGCATAGGAATTCGTGAGCTTCCATGGCCTTTGGGGCCGAGCTGCGGTGCTGTGGCAGCCAAAGGAGGAAGAGTCGTAACCCTAGCTACTTCCATTTCCCCAAATCGAACTATATTGGTTTGATTTATATTATTATTTTAGAGAGCATATCTATATTATTTTTCATAATAATAATTATTTTTTTATATTATTTAGATTTATCTAATATAGTCCTTGCAAATTCGAATTATTTGTATGAATTATAAGCACTCTATCCCAAACCCTATTATATGAATATAGTAGTATATAAACCAAATAGTTGAATATTAATCTGAACCACAGTATTAGTTTTTTTTAATATGTTTTGCATTAAGTTTTTCATTGTTTGGAATTTATGATTAAGAGTTTTTTATTCAGTTTTATATATATTATATATTCAAATTATTTGTATTAATTGAAAACACTATTATATGCTTATCAACATATAGTTATTGTTTAAATCTCATCTAAATTATATATTTAAAATACTTATAATCAACTTTGAGAATTACTTTAATTGTCTAAAATCAAATTCTTTTTATTAAAAGCATCTTTCCTATTGAGAAATCACAAATTCAATACTCTTCGCAATCCATACAATTTAGGCAAAAAATAATCTCTTCAAAATATCCAAGATCTTAAACCACATTGAAAAAACAACATTATAACTATTAACTCTACCTCCCTAAATTACTAAACATAAACATGATAAAATGAATTGACAATAAAAAGGAAGAGAAAGTGGAAAACATAGGCCATAAGGGAAATGGCGATAACCACTTACTTTATCAACGTTAACACCACCCTATTTAGTTTCCCATACTGTTGGGGTCGAACAGGATTTACTGTACAACTATTGATCACAACTGCGTTTAAAATATGGTATTTTTCGAGTTGATGAGTAGCTTTTATTTTTTGACAATGGTGAATCGGTAACTCATTAGACTAATCTAAGGGAGGTCCTATGATCAATCCTTGTGGCTGCCTTATAACACCAATATCATATCCAACAACCTGCAAGCTAGATACACTGAATCTTATGATTTAGCAAGAGCTGAGACACCAACGGAAATGAGGGAGCCTAATCATCAAGCCGAGATCATCACAGGCCATATACTCAATGGGATTTGAACCTTGGCCTCATTGGTTTCACCCAGCGAAACTTTTCATTAAACACATATCACTGTATGAGTTGATGAGTAGCTTACCTCTCTTGTATTAGTAATTTTAGAAGTCAATTCAATAAATTACACGACCACTCAAAGGGCACTTTTAAGATATTTTTTAAGACAAAAGAAATCTTTTGTCTTAATTTTTATTTTATTTAATGTAAATTAAAATTTAATATCAATTAAATTGCCTTTAATATAAAATTTAAGACAAAAGAAATTTGAGACAATAATATTTTAAGACAACTCTTTATATTTAAGACAAAAAACACAACTTTATATTTAAGACAAAAAGACAAAACTTTATATTTAAGACAAAAACAGTTTGAGACAAAAAAATTTAAGACGCAACTTTATATTTAAGATAAAAAAGTCTAATAAAGGAAAAATTAAGACAACTTTATATTTAAGACAAAAAAAAGTTTGAGACAAAAATATTTTAAGACAAAAACAATTTAAGACAAAAAAAATTCAAGACCAAAATATTTTAAGAAAAAACTTTATATTTAAGACAAAAACACTTTGAGACAAATATTTTGAGACAAATATTTTAAGACAAAACTTTATATTTAAGACAAAAACACTTTGAGACAAATATTTTAAGACAAAACTTTATATTTAAGAGAATGACCACATAAGACAATGGAAATTAAGAAAAAACCATATCAAAACTCGTTTAAGACAATTAACAATTAAGACAAAACCATATAAATTTAAGAGACTATTTTTAACACCTACAAGATGGACTCTAATAGTGCACCCTAAGTCCACTAGTTTGAAGGCTACTACTGTCTCATGCCTATACCAAGGTCGCGATTTCGATTACCATTTACATTATCTTATATAAAGACAACGATTTGTTGGGATCTTCATTTTGGTGGGGTAGTTGACTCTGAAGAATGCGACAACTTTTCTTGGCAAGATTTCTCGAACATAAATTCCTCTTTTTTCCCTTCGATCTATGTTGATACGATTAGCTACAACTTGGTTGCCATTGCATTCAAAACTACTAAATGGAGGGCGATTTTAAGAAAAAATAAATATTTTGTCTTAAAAATTTTCATACGAAGCGCTAGTAGAAAATGTAAAAGTAAAGAATTAGGGGTATGTATTATGCTCTTGATGGGTTCTTCAGGAGCAACTGACTAGATTTAGGCTGGCAGAGGCTGACAACAGAGAGGAACTTTCATTGAACATGGATAAGTAGTAACATAGTTGGAGAATTTTTCACAGTCTCCATCGATTGTGTTTTAATATGTGTTTTTTGACTGTTTGATTTATTTTGAACGTTACTTCTATCTCTTGGATATCGTTATCAGTGCATTGTTGTGCTGAAAATTCTAACTTTCATTGACAACATGGATTAGATTCACCTAAAGGATGGTGGAGCAAATTACAAACTATCTATTGGCAGACAATATGCCTACTTCAAAATATCTGTGACAAATTTTGTGAGAAGTAGACACAAAGGATAAAATATAGGATTGTGGAAGCATTATTCACATAATTCAAAAGGGTAATAATTTTGGTTAAAGTGTGGAGGTAGATGGATTGAATGTAAGCTTCACTAGTGTTGTTGGGTGCAATGTGTTTAAGCATAATTATCTGATATAGATTGAATTTTTATCCTAATTCTGGATGATATCAGGGATCTCTACTAGTTTTTTTGTTTCAAGTTACACTAATAACAATTTATTTTCCACTGTAGTTGTTGGTCTACTCTGTGGTGTATCTGTGACGCACTAGCTGCTTGCTTACGTGGTATTTGTTCTAAAATTTTTCTGCTGTGGATCTTCTTTCTCCTTGTATAGTTTGGGATTGGTCGATCAATTGATTTCTGAGGATCTTATATGCTACCTGCTGGTCTTCTCTATGGTCTATCTAAGAGACACTAGATGGTTGTTTTGCATGGAATTTTTTTTGAACCTTTCCTCTATGGATCTTCCTGCTCCTCTCTCGTTTGGGATTGGTTGATAGGAGGATTTCCAAGGATATTTACTCCTACATAAGTGCATTCATTTTGGTTGGTGGAGTTGGTAACATATTTGATTTCGATTTTGATCATGAAGGAGTCTCTTGGGGTCATTAATTGATCTGGGGGGTATTTGTATTCCAAGTTTTCCATTGATTATATGAGGGATAATCCATTAATGGTTTGCGCCTCCATTGAAGATCTTTTCTGATTGTGTGCTTGTTGAGATTTTTTGAAGGACATTGGTTGACAATGATTGGCCAGTCTATTGTATTTGAAGGGGTGTTCTAGTGGATTGAGGTGGTGACAACCTACATTGAGTGGGGTCAATAATTGATAAGTGACATTAATTTACCTTGTCTACATATATTATCGAGGTTTTTTCAGACACTACTACATAAGGCATTTTCTGCTAATGCTCTCTACTTTGGTGCATATGTAGGTGGGATTGTGGACTATTGGTAGTGTCTGTTGTACAACTGTCCTTTGCATCTATCAATAGGATTTCACTTGATACTAAAGGAAACTTTAGAAGTGATGTCCCATTACTCAATGCATTGGTACATGTGACTATTGAGGCAAAGAGTCATGTCTTCCCTAAGTTAGGGGTCTATCCCTTTGGGACATCTCCTATACATGCAACTATACATGTGGATTTGCATTTTTTGGTATCCCCACTAGTTATTGAACTTGAATGTGGTAATCGATGGAATTTTTTTTTTTCCGTCATTCGCGGAAAAAGAAGGAAGTTATGGTTGATTCGTATTATGAGAAAGTCGTTTTTGGTTCCGATGCTTTTTGGGATCGGTTGGTAGAGTTACAAAAACAGACTTTGGTGGGTAAGTGGTTTTATCTATGAATGGGTGGATCTCAAATGGAGTCCTAGGTTAAAGAACATTAATAACATATTCTTAAGTACTCTCCTCTTTTCAAAGTTTTATACAATTAATGATTATGCTTCCACTTTATTAATGATGATGATGTTGCGAAGATTTTGGGATCATATTGAATTCATGGTCATGGTTTTCTCTCTTTACATCACCGAAATGTAGGCTTTCATCCATACTTGGAATTAGCACAAAAGAAATTGGTTTCGAGCTAAACTCCTTGGTTTTCCCCTTGTATTCATGTCATGTGAATCACTAATGATGGTCAAAAATTCCATTGGTAAATTATTTTTCCTTAAGGAAGTACTCTTGTTACAGAGAGATAAATGTATCACATGGATTTTGGTGGAGGTGGACTTTGTTTTTGGCGTCTTCACAAAGGTGGAGGTCAATTAGGGTGGCTTCTCTACTAGGCAACGAATTGACTATTGCGTAATCCTTTTTCACTGTCTGGGTTGTCATAATGTTAAAAAATTTATTGCTGAGTTCTCGCGTAGATTTGGAAATCGACGATATGGAATATTAGAGATTTTTTGTGATGGGTTTTTCTATTGACATCTATACACTCTCCGACGGCTCAAGGGATTGGTCAACACTCTCTCTCAGGTAAACATAAAATCACACCACCTATGACATGTCCTGAGCAACATATTCATAATGATTTGGTATCGAGTGTTGTTTCTCTTAGTAATTCTAATTTCCACCCTTTATGGATTGTTTCTCCACATATTCAGTTGTCACATTCTGATTGTATTTAACATTATTCATTGTTATATTTACCGGAAATTTCTCCTTGTTCGGAAAATTTGGAATCTACCCACACTCTATCTTTTGATGCGAATGGGAAGACCTTCACTATTGATGACTCATTGGTTATTATCCTTGACCCTCATCACATTCAATTTGGAATTTTTTCTGGCGACCTTTCGCCTACTAATTCAGTGAGGAGTGATAGTGAGTTCTCCACCTTCACCCTGATATCCATATAGAGACCTTATTGATTCATTCACCCTCCTCTCTGAAGATCTTTTTCAGTCCCAATTATTGCCATAATGTGACCATTAGGAAGTTCCAACGATGTTTGAAACCATTGAATCATTTGAATGCCATTGATACTGATCTTCACAATATTTGTGCAACATTGGATCATGGTCCATCATCTTCTAGTACATCAACATTTTTTTATGATTTCTCTCCAATTCGGGCCCTTAAATATTATTTTCATAATTATGAGGGCTTACCATGATAGTCATGTCCTTAAACATCAGGGGCTTGAGGAGTTCCCGGAAATTCCTCATACTTTGGCATTTGATTGGGGTTAATCGCCCCTCTATTATCCTTTTACAAGAGACAATGATGATTGGAGACAAAATTTGGCTCATTCTCCTCTGCATTTGTCCCAGGTGGCGGGTATGTGTTGTGGATGCTTTGGGTATATATAGTGGTCTTGCATATTTTTGGGATTCTAAGGTCATGCATTTTCTTGTCTATAAATCCTTTGCAGCTATCCTTCTGTCTGGTTTCATAAAGGACTTGAAGGATAGATTTAATATTATTAATACATATGCTCCATATTCTTTGAGAAGATACTTCTAGGATAAATTGGAATCATGTGACATGTTAAATATGGGATCCCTTATTTTGGAAGGGGATTTGAACCTCACCAATTTGAAGATAATGAGGGCTAGGGGCGATCATTGCAGAGTGGACCCATTGGTGGGGTACTTCAATGATATTTTTGGTAGGAACCACTTGATGGATATTTTGTGGGATCCCTTTATTCTGACATGGAGAAATGGTTGGGTTGGGTCTGTAGGGATTGCAAAGGGACTTTATTGTTTTATGCTTCATGAAAATTTGGTGGAGTTCTTAGCGTCTGTGAAATATTGGGTTATTCCATCCTAAATTTCATATAATTACCTTATCATATTCCAGTGGTATGAAGATGGGGATTAGGGTGGTCTCCCATTCAAATTAATCATCACTGCTTAAAATAGCTTGAATTTGATTTATTTGTGTACTTTTTGGGCACAAGGATTAGACCCCTTGATCACATCTTCTCTAGAAATTATTGGGATTAAGTTGAGGGATCTTAAAATTCTTGTTAGTAATTGGATTTAGACTAAAAATAGGAATCATATTGATGAAATTTTTGTTATTGATAAAAAACTTGGTATATTGGTTCATGCTTCACATGCATATTATTTCTCAGTGGTGCATCAATTACTAGCTATGGATTTAGAAAAGAGGAAGAATGATATTTCACAATTACAGGAGAAGGAGTTGAGAATGAAAATTCATGCTCTCTTAGTATCGAGAGGAGACAAGAATATAAAATTATTTCATAATTATGAAACAAAGCACCACAGGGAGAACTCCATCTGGTAAATTCAGGATATTGATGGTAATTGCTTATCTACAATTCCTGACATCCAGGTTGAGGCATTGAGATATTTTTTCAATCAATATAGGGCTATAAAGGAAGTGTATATTGTGAAACATATTGGGGTCATTGATTCATATCCGACTATGTTGGACGCCGACACAAATAATATGTTAGTTTAGCCCATTATAATGGAAGAATTATAGGATACCATGAAATCCTTTGCTCATGATAAAATCCATGGACCTCATGGCTGGCCCATTGAATTATTTTTACACTTCCAAGATATTATGGGTGCTGATATATTCACAGTTTCAGAAGAATCTCGAAATATTGGTTATATCCCTAGTGATATTAATTCCACTTTCAATACATTTATTCCTAAGGTTTAACATGTATCAAATTTTTTTGATTATAGGCCTATCTCTCTTTGCAACACCTTATACAAAATTATTTCCAAAATCATTTCTAATAGGCTGAAACTTACACCATTAGATGGTATCACCCAAGGATAATTTGGGTTTCTTCGTTAAAGAAAAATTCAAGATGTGTTTGATATTGCACATGAGACTTTACATACTATCAAATATAAGAAGCTCGAGGTGATTATTATGAAGTTTTACCAACAAAATTATTTTGATTGTGTATATTGGACCTTTCTTCGGCTAGTTCAACACAAAATTGACTTTTTATTTCAATTTTCAAAATGTATCATGGCATGTGTATCTACTGCAAACTTTGTCATATTCATTAATGGAATTCCCACTAAATTATCTTCTGTGTCTCAGGGTCTTTGACAAGGAGGCGCGTTATCACCCATTCTTTTCATTCCTGTTATTGAGGGACTTAGTATATTTCTCTTGTAGGCATGTATGGATATTGAAAGGTATATTTATTACTAGACACTTCAAGATTACTCATCTTATTTTTATCGATGACATGCTACTATTTGGTAGATTATTTGTTTTAGAATGGAGACACATTTATGGTATTATTTACCTCTTTGGATTGGTAATTCAACTCCTTATGGATAATACTAAATCTCATATGATTTCTGCTTACCGAGATGATGCACTGGTATTGGAGATTTCTCAAATTTTTGGTGTTATCTGCACTGCATTGGATGGGGGTTTTAAATATCTTTGATGTATGTTAAAACCTAATTTTTATGGAATTAAGGATTGTATCTATCTTATAGAGAAATTCCATTGTAAAATTTTATCATGGTCATGCAGGTGGATCTCTCTGGGAGGCAAGCTTATTGTAGTTCAAGCAGTCCTTCAAAGCATTTATGTATACTGGCTTCATCTTTTCTTTCTACCTAAGACTATCATTAAAATGATATGCTCCCACACCTCCAACTTTAATTGGGATGGTAACTCTGATAAGCACAAATATCATTTGGTCAACATGGTGATTCTTTATCAGATCCTTGATATCCTTGATCTCGAGCGTATGAGTTGGGCATTACTTATGAAATTTATTTGGTGGGATCTAAATGGGGATGGCCTTTGACATAACATCATCAAATCTAAATACCTTAAAAATAAATCGATGATATCGTGGATAAAGGTTGACGGGCACATCCCACATGACATATCTTATATTTGGAGGAGAGATATGAAGGTTCACCCATGGCTTATGAGAAATATTTAGTGGGAAATTGAACAAGGCACAAACATTGAAATTGACTTTGGGGCCTTATTTTCTGTGCATGAAAGTTTGGGTTCTTACAACTGGAAGTCTTTGGAGATTCACATGTAACATATGATATATGTAAATAATTTTTTATATATAATATAATTTTGTTGTTTTTTTTCGTGAAAAAAAAGGTAACAACTTTATTTTAAGCCAACTTATTTAAAGACAATTTCATCTTAAATTATTGCAACACGGATAAAAGGCGCTTGTAAAAAAGGGTAAAGGGATTATTTTAACATTATTCTTTTAAAGACAAAATTGTTTCTTCATAAACTATTAGGTGATAAAATTAATAAGTGTTTTGATAAAATTCTCTGCAGAGGGGTTCCTCTGTCAAACTCTCATTAGAAGGGATTCCTCTATGAGGCGAAAATGGAGGAGAAGCGGGATCTCATAAGAGAAAATGAAGGTTAATTGGGATCAAAGCCACTACCACAGACATTGTGAATAAAAATAGTCCAAGCATCCTAGGAATTGGTTTTAGCCACTACCAAATATGTTGCATAGAGGGAGGGTGCAAGAAATAAGGAGATGGAGAAGAAGGTAAATAAAAAGGATTCAGTGAAGGTACGATGGAGAGAATTAGAGGAGGAGGAAAACGAGGATTTGGAATTCATACTATTGCCTTAGAAGGTGATGGGCCTTGATGATAATAACATGAAGAAGATAGTTGAGTACATGTTTAACATTCAGGGCCAAAAGCTTTACTGAGATTATAATCCTGACATTATAGATTTGCGTCTGCATCTCTCCCATCTGTCTGGAACCTATTAACCTGCTCTCTTGGCCCGAATCTGGTTCATCTGGGCTTCAGTCTCATAGGCACCGTAGGACTCGAAGGTATGAGGGCAACAAAAGCTAGGGGGTGGAAGATATCTGCCACATACATCCCTACCACCTGGAAAGAGAGCTCACGGTCATAAAAGATAAGGTCCATGGCCTCGCAAGCTTTGTCCAGTGCATTGTTACCTTGGATGATTTGGTGATTTAGCATATCCACCGAGAGTTGATGGTGAACCAGCGAGGCGGAATATTTTTTTTTCGGAAGCCAATAGCACCTCGCCATGGTACTTCTATATTTCGTAGCACTGACTAGGGATTCCAACTCCAGTGCATCAACTTGGCATCGAATCTGCACAGTGATGTCGGGCACGTAGCCAAAAGCTTCCCGCTTCTCAGGGACCTCATCATCATCATCAGGGACCAGCATGCCCAAGCGTCCCCCACGCATGCATCTCATTTTGCGCCTAGGCATGAGGGCTGGCTAGTTGTAGGAAAGAAACAAGAGTGTCCTCTTCTTCCAGACCTCACTGCATGAGACCCTGATATGGAAGCTCACCACGTCGTTCAGCACAATGGAATGAAGATCATGATTGAAGGTGACTTGAAGGGTAAGCCTCGTGAGAATGGAATATTCTCGCGTGTGTTTCCCTTAGCTGCTGACCTCATCTCTGTACTCTCCATGACGCCCCTCCTGCACATCAATGGCTCTCAACCTTCCCATCAGCCCGCTAATGATTTTCCAACCCGCGACGGTATCCATCACACGCTTCTGCATTAAGACAAGGAAGGGGGGGGGGGATGAGGCAAGTGGCCCACTTAGGGGAGCCATTTGTCCCCTCACATGCATTTCGTTCTCTATAACACCTGCGTCCTGGGCTAATCAAATATACTTATAGTAGTAACCACATTAATATTTTTTCATGTAATTGTACTAATAAATTACTTCCAACAAATAGACGAGTCTTAATCACCAACCTTTAAAAAAAATAAAAAATTTATTTAAAATCAATGATAATTTAGTTATAAAATTTTCTATTTTTTATATTAAATTTTAATTAAGCCTGTTTCCTTGAACTCTCCCATGAGATTTGAAGACTTAAATTTTTTAGAGTGATATTATTAACCACATTCATTATTTTTCATGTAATTTTACTACTAAATAACTTCAAGAAAATTAGTAAGACTTAATCACCCGCCTTCGAACAAAATAAAAAATTTATTTAAAATAAAATTATAATCAAATCATAAATTTTATTATTTTTTTATTAAGCCGGTTTCATTGAACTCTCACATGAGATTTTAAGACTTTTTTTATAGTTATACTATTAATCACATTCATATTTTTTCATGTAATTCTACTACTAAATAACTTCCAGCAAATAGGTAAGTCTTAATCAATAGCCTTCGAACCAAATAAAAAATTTATTTAAAATCAATTGATAATATAGTCATAAAATTTTCTATTTTTATATTAAATTTTAATTAAGCCCGTTTCCTTGAACTCTCCCATGAGATTTTAAGACTTAAAATTTTTATTTTCTCAGGACTGTTATTTTTTTATATTAGATTTTAATTAGGCACGTTCCCCTTGAACTTTCCCATTGTTGTCTTGAAATTTTCGTGTGCGTGGCTATTCTTCTCGCTAGCATATATCCTCAGAGGCTTCGCAGGGGCTTTTCAAATTTTCATGTTCGTGGATCTTCCTCCTGCTAGTGTATATTTTCATAGGGCAATGAGAAGGATGTGGAGGCCATGCCCAGGTCTGCTTGGAGAGTTTCACTTTCACGCTGGACTTCTCTTTGCTTTTTTCAGAAGGATGGAATTCTCTCTGCTAACGAGGGCAATGTTAATTGGTTTTGTACAACACAAGGGAAATGATGACTTGCTGAGGTTTGATTTCTGGAAACATGCAAAGGATAGGTATTTTCCCTCTTCTTCATCTTCATTTGCCGCTGTTCTTTGGATTTTCTTTGGATCATGCTGGATTTTCCCTCTTCCTCCTCCTTCTCTACTGCTATTTTGTGGCTTTGCTTCGGCTGGGTGCTGGAAACAACACTAGGCGAATGGGGATCTTCACCAAATTGGATTGGCTCAAGGCTGATTTCTGGAAACGAGCAGATGATATGGATTTTCCTTCTATTTCCTCCTCCTCCACCATTTTTTTGTGGCTTTGCTTCATCCAGGTGCTGGATTTTACCCTTAAATTAACAACTATTACCTGGTCTAGTAGAGGTCTTAAAGTTATGTTTTTAAGCCTCAAAGAGCCTTCTACAAATTCAACAACTAGGTTTGAAAATCCAAACACATGCAGTTTAGAGAGTACTTTTTCTAACGCAATTTTATTATTTAGTATATTTAGGAGGGCATGAAATTCAACCCATTTGTTTCAATGTCTTCCTAATCTAATCTTGAATGAGAAGTATCGTTGATCAAGCATATGTAACATCCACTAGAACTATCGGCCAAGTTCACATTGTCCTTTTCCATAGAGAAAAAACCAACTTCTGGATTTGTTAATTTCTGAGGCTTAAGGTCTGAAAATTTCTTCATTTTTGGAGGTGATTCTATATCTTCATAAACATATTTATTTTTTTGGAAAAATTCCACAAGAGAAAAGAAAAAACCCAGAAATAATATTTTTTGGAAAACTTGCAAAGGGGAAAAGGAAAAACCTAGAAATAATATTGCATTTATGGTATCCATATTGCCATGATACCACATAGGGTAATGTTTTGTGGTTTATTGTCTTCCAAATCTGCTCTAGGAAAACCTAGGAAATAACTAAGTAATTATTTTATAGTATATGCCTCTGTTTGGACTGGTTAGTCTATAGTCAGTGTTAATTACTCCTCTGTTTGGACTGCTTATTCTATAGTCATAGTTAATTACTCCTTTGTCTGGACTGCTACTTCTCTAGTTGTAGGGGGTGTCCCTAATAATCATGTCTTGTCAATACTTTAGAGGTTAGTACAAATGATATCCACATGAAGTATTTTTCCATGATATTCATGCAAGAAACCAAGGACATAAGAAATAATAAGTTAAATGATATGAGAAAATTCCCATTCACAAAGAATTTAGAAGCCATACTATGGAAGATGAAAGAAGAGATGGATGCACCTTAGGTGAATAATATCAAAATAAAGGAGCTTAGGCCACTCACATTACTGCACTGAAAGAAAAACTATTCAACAAACAGATTTGAAGAGGTGTAACATATGGTATAATCAAACCCTATGTAAATTCCTCTTCTAATTAACCCAAAAATAAATTGTACTTTTCATTTCAAGAAGTCACAAGGAACATACTTTAATAGCTTTTATCTAAACTTCGATTCAACCATTTAATTTTGGTCTCACTGATCCAGAAACATGAATGAAAATATTAAATAACACTGTTATTTTCTAAATTTACTAATATTTTCAATATGATGTATCTATACTATCTCCTATAATATAAATTATTTAGAAAATGTTTTTTTTTTTTTACTCCTTGCAGTGTCTAAGTGGATGTTAGTTTTAATCCCATATTCTTCATGATGGATTCAATCCACTAACAATTATGCATAAAGTATCACTGACTGTAAATTTCAAAAAGTGTCTGGCACTAGCTATATATATATATAAACTTATTTAATAGAGTGATGAAAATTTACAAGTTTTCTAAAAAATGTCAGCTTTCAGCTTCTTAACTTCTCATATCTTGTTTACTTCATACGGTTCATATTTCCATTTGATTGAGATAAAAAGAATGTACTCCACTGACTCCGAACCAGATTCCCTTGGACTTAATGGTAAGCTACCTCTCCATAGGTTAGGTAACACTCTTTCAACTATAGTGTCCCCTTCTGTATATCATTTTTTACCGCCTCATATCACAATCATTATGAATTCAAAGTTTTTTTTGACATGGATAAGAAAGCTACCATGGAAAAAAAACCATTATATTGATAAATTCAAGTATTGAGGTGTTGAATAATTATCAAATATTACATTTTCAAGATTTGTTTTAATGCCTTTGTCAAGAGACAATTTCCCTTGTCATACCCTGGGCTATGTATGCCCCCCTTTGGCCTTCCTATTGAACCTCTTTGGTTTTTTTCTTACTTCGTGAATTTTGAGTGACAAATGGAGAAAAACCCTATGTATCATTTCATCATCTTGAAATCATCATGGACATGTCATCCAAGTAACTTGGTATTTGATCCTAAACTTCTACGATGCGCTTGATTGGTGTCTTGGACACTTGTGTAAAGTCTCCAACTAGCAATTGAACTGCCAGATTAGACATATTGGATAATATTAGAACACCAGTGACCATGTTTTTTAGCATCAATGATTCCAATGGTGCCCTACCTTGAATTTTGTCCAAAAACGAGCATGGTTTGGGTAGCATTGTCATCATGAAATAGTTTAGAGAAAAAACTAACAATGACGCGGTTTCATCAATCATTTTGAAGGCTCAATTGATCTGATCTTGCTCAGATTGACATCCATATTTTGTTACTTTTAATCATATGGAACCTTGATTTTAAACATATAATCATATTGGCTTAAATTTTTTGTTTATCTGCATCTTTCAGGTATCCCTTTCATTCCTATTCCTATCTTGCTTAATCAAATTCGTGCAACTTGGAATAAATTGAGGTGAAATTTGAAGAGTATAATTTAACTTCATATTATCATTTACCCAACATTGTAGAGGGTAGGGTAATGATTGTGTTTTATTTCATCTCTATCAATGTCCCTGTTGGAATTTATACTTACTGGGTCAAGGTTTTTATCCCTAATACTTCATGATGACCTTCTCAACTGGATGTTGTAGTTGCATAACCTCTAAGCATCTTCTGATTGTTTTTTGCACCAGTTGACTGAGAAGTAAAAGTACAAAATATTAGTTATTTCTCACTATCATATTTTACAAGGATATGCCAACTTTATAACATGTGGAGGATGATATTATCTGATTCTCATCAAACCAAACAAGATTTAAAGCATCACATTCAATGCACATGGAGCTTGCAAAAATACTCATATTATCTCATGCTTTCAATTGCCATTAATACAAGTATTGTTTTTATTTCATAGTGTTTCTTCTTATATATACTCAGCCTTTAATCATCCATTGAAGGCCATGATGTTTTATACTTGCAAGAACTCTAGGGGAAGGCCAGGTCTGAAGATTTCAATTTCATGTTCAATAGTATTATTTCATAACAACTATTCTTATATATACTCAGCCTTCAGTCCTCCATTGATGGTCATTATGTAATATTCTTGCATGATCTCCATGGGAAGCCTAGGTCTGAAGATTCAGTTCTATTACCAATAGCTGAAGTACTATTGAAGTAGCTCAGCTTCTCTAGGGTTAAATCCTCTCCTGAGGTTTGATCTAAGGTTCATTTATCCATATGTGACAGTGAAAGGCTGGAATAAGCCCTATTGTGGCAGAATCTACCTCAAAAGGATCTTTGATGGCAACATATCACACTTAGGATCAAATTAGAGTTATGTTGAGAGAAAGAAGTCTAACTATTGTAGCCACTAAACCATTCTGAGGTCCAGCTTGGGGGTATGTTTGGGGCAACGTAGGATGATTCAAGAATAGTTACATCAATTCTGTAACCTTCTCCAAGGAGTTTTGTGGTAACATATTAAGACTGGGGCATGATCTGGGCATCAAATATCCTCTTTTTGGATTCGTGGCAGCCGGAAAATTCTAAAGTGTGTTTGTGGCAAGCATTTATGCCTTATCTTAAATCCCATTGTTAGAGCCCTTTCCCCATGTTGGGCTTTAGTGCTGAGTTTCAATGCAATTCATATTGTAATAGGTTTGACTAGGTATATGCATTATGAGGTTATCGACCATAATGAATACCACTTGCCCACATTTTTTAATAAATTGTTTAATCGAGTCATATAGATATTTATGTCATAGTTTTTAGGATAGTTGAGAAGTTTGAAGTCACCTTGAAGTTTATCATTTACATGTAGATGAGTCTAGAAGTAGCTTATCCTTCATTTATAATCATTTGGCTTTGGGTTTTCAAAATATCCTCAAGGGGAATAGTGAAAGAAAAACCCTTTTTTGATTATATGTGATTACTCTTCATTGTCATCTTTATTCCCACATGGATTAATATGTTAAATTTTTCATTTTTCATAATTATATGTTGTATATTCCCTTCATTAACTTGTTGTGGATGCACACTTAATGACTATATTATATTGTTTTCCCACTTAATATTCTTCTTTTGATACTCTCAGACCTTTCCATAAAGATTTATCTTTACGATCTAGTCATTAAGTTTTTCATCCTTCTCCGTACGAAACTATAGTGTGTTTCTTGATTGAACTGCTAGTCATACATTTTCAGTTTGATCCCTTTTTTATTATATGTGATTACTCTCCATTGTAATGTTTATTGCCACATGGATTAATAAGTTAAACTTTTCATTTTTAAAAATTATATGTTGTTGTATATTCCCTTCATTGAATTGTTGTGGATGCACACTTAATGATTATATTCTACTATTTTCTCACCTAGTATTCTTCTGTTGATACTCTCTGACCTTTCCATAGAAACTTTTCTTTAAGATCTAGTCATTAAGCTTCTTGTCCTTCTATGTACGAAACTGTAGTGTGTTTCCTGATTGACCTGCTAGTCATACACTCTCAGTTTGATCCATTAACACATTATATCTCTGGTATAATACACTGTAGCTACTCTATTCATGTTGTTGCCCATATTTCCAAAACCTTTTACACTTTTTAACTAAAACCCAAACTTTATGAGTTTTGTTGTGGTGGTGCATTTTTATTTTATGGCTGAGTTTTCTAAGATAATGTGAACTTTTTAGTCCTTTATCTTTCTCAATTTTCTTTTGGATAATGCATTTTGAGGGGGATTGTCATCTCATATCGTCATTTTAATTTTAATTGATCTGAGCTTTTTATTGGTTGTGTACGAAAATCCTATGATATTCAGTATGGAAATGATGCAATATATGAATATTTGTGTCAAGATGATGTCACAGTAGGGTACCTTGTTGTGAAAGACCATGTTAGAAATCTTTTTATTTATAAAATATCTAGCAAGCTAAGTTTTTTTCTATCACCAGGATATTTTGAAAGTTATATTGTCATTTTCTGTAATAGGTTTTTATAGAGACAACATGTGAGTGAAGTCTAACATTATTACTAGCTAAGTTTGATGGTCTCCTTAGGGTTGGATCTCAAGAAGTTGCAGTTGAAAAAATTGTTCCAGTTCGGTGAGTATATTCTTTGAGTGCAATCATGAACTAGCTTAGGTTCACCTTCTAAAATGTGTACTTTTTTTTTTCTTTTGATTGGAATTTTTTTGATAATGAAGGAAAATTTCATGATATATAGTAAGCTTTTAGAAAGATTTATAGTGGGGAATTTAAACTAGTTCATATGGTCCAACTAAAATGGGACTGAGGAAGATTCCCATTTTTAAAACTATCCATAGCTTCATAATTTCAAAACCTAACTAAGGCATTCAACTGTATTGGATTTTTCTCTGAGTAAACAAGTTTTAGAAACCTTTTTTTGTGTGAAAATCTATAGGATCCAGATTCCTATTGCCCATGTAAAATATAAATCTAAAGCTCAGATATCAATACTAAATCTATCAATAGTGACTCTATGTTATGCCTATGATAGAAGACACAACCAATTCAAAAATAAATGTTCATTTATGGGCCTGATTTTCTGATTGGTGACAAGGTAGTCCCTAAAATTGAATTTAAATATCTGTTGGAGGAATGATTTGTTTCCCATCACTTTTAAGTTGGTTGATGCCAATGTTAGCAAAGGATGTACTTAATCATGAAGTGAATCTACAAACATCACTTTGATGAAGTGTGTGGGAGAAGCAGGGTTTACAACTTCTTTCCACCATGGCAACTTTCTGCAGTTTGTTGTGTTCGGATAGAAAGCCAAATTGTGTGTAATTTTTTACATTTGTTTTCATATAAAAAAGGTGCCCATTCCCAAGTATCAGCCACAATTTCTTTCTTTGGGGTTGAGACAAAATCAATACGTTTTCTCCTGTCTCTTTGTGTTACACATATTTATTTTGTCATTCCTTTCATCATATCTTATACAGACCATTTCATGCCCACAATTTTCTTGAGGAGCCCCATTCCTTATTTTCCTTTCTCGATTCCTCAACCTTCTCCCTTACAGGAGATGTGTGGCAGGCATTGCAGACTATATAGTTTCCTTCATATTTACTTTTGTCTATTGCACTTTTTGACCTGCACTCTCCTAAGCAAACCTCTGCCATCTGATATTAGTCAATGAACTGCTAGGGGGATGGTTCTATTCTTATATGGTATCATAGTCAAGATCTCAAGTGGTTTAATTCCCCAACCTTCAATCACAGATTGAGTTGGCTACATTCTCATAACATAAAATGTAATCCTCCTCAACTCTGAATAGTCAAAATCTCAAGTCGTCTAATTCCCCAAACTTCGTCCATAGATTGAGTTTGCTTCATCTGCATAACAAGAAAAATGATACAATCCTCCCCAACTCATTGTAAATATCCCTTCAACCTTGCTGCCCAAGGGAGCCTGTAAGCTGGTATTTTGAGGTGTTGTTGGATACTCAACCCCAATCATGATGCCTTAACAAATTTATCGCATTGGATTTGAACCCCCACACTTGAGTTGCTTCCTACACCAATTGGATCCTCTTTTGTCATGATTTTCACTCCCATTTGTTGCATCATGATTAATATCTATTAAGACATGCAGCGAAGCGATGCATTGTGAAGTATCCTCTATGAAAACCCCATACCATCCTATATATCCTTGCCAATTTTTTGAGCTCCTGATCTAATTGTAAGTACCAGGATTGTCTTATATAATTAGCCAATATGGAGTCCTTTTGTTGGCTTGTGAAGGACAACTTTTTCTACTCTAACAATCTAGGGAAATTTACTCTACAAAATATTTTTTTTTGGCTCAAATACTCTTTCTGCTTTGAATAGGGTATAACATGGTCAGCTAAGGCCTTGTCAAAGAACTAGTCTTTTCATTTTGAATGAATAAGAATGCAGATGAGGAAGCTGGAGGAGAGATATTCTTTGGCAGCGTTGATCCTAAACACTTCAAGGGTGAACATCAGTATACACCTATTAATCGAAAGGGTTACTGGCATGTCTGTTATAGAATCATGTGATTTTTCCATGTTTAAGATTGAGGTTGGTATTTTGAGGTGTTGTAGGATGTTGGAAACCCCGATCATGATGGCCTGACAAATTCCTCGCATTGGATTTGAACCGCCACACTTGAATTACTTCCTACACCAATTGGATCCTCTTTTGGCACTCTCCTTTGTTGCATCACAATTAATATCTATTGAGATATGCAACGAAGTGGGGTGAATTTTGAAGTGTCCTCTGTGCAGCCCCTCTACCATCGCATATTTCCTTGCCTATTTGTTTATAATAGAAAATGCTCCGAGGGGCATAAATGTCACAGAAGGAAATTTTTCATTATGTAAAATAATGATGTGGAGGAAATAGAGGCACCCCCATGTAGAAATTTATTAATAGTGATGTATTACTGGATTCTCCTTATCTAACAATATTTATCTTCTTGCTAAATACAGAATCCTTCCAGTATTAAACTTGAGGAAATTTAAAACTCAATTGCAAACGCATGTGAATAAATTCAATCGCACATAACAAACTTGTTTAATGGGAAAGCTTAAAGCTAAAAACCCCAACTATCATATATTATGTATATAAATGGAATCATGTAATAAACTCGTACAAATCTTAGAACATCAAGCTCTCAATAAAATCAACAATCATTACACATTGTCATGAAGAAATTTGCACTTCCATGCACCAATTTCTTACCTCCTAACAGCCTGCCTCGACTGCGCAATCCCTGTTGAAGAAGACCCCTGAATGAATTTGAATTGGTCTTGCCTTGACTACACAATCCTCATTGTCAACTCAAATGTGTGTCAGATGCATTGAATGCATTACTATAGTCACAATAGATAGTCCATGTCACCCTTTCACCTATCTCTCCACTGGGTCTCCACTGGAACTGAGATGCACTGTAGTTAACTGCTATATTTGTTCAGTTGTTAATGAGTTATTAGTTGTGAATTTATTAACTAATTAATTCACTTAACTCTCACTACGTATCTTTCAGTTAGACTAGATACAACTAGCTCAACTAAGTTTAAATCACTTAACTGAGTTAAAATAAATAAAAACTCTTGTAACTACTCTTCCAACTCTATCATTACTTTTCCACTTCAGTTCTAACTTATTCCTCCATGCATGAGCCACCAATAACCCCGAGAATTGTGTAAATCCTTCCGCCCACTGATTTTCCAAATCTTTCCACTGAAATAAAGTGTTTCAAAAGAATAAGTTGATGTTTATTGTCAGATTATTATTAAGGGTTAATAATAATCGACATGCACCTATTTATAGATCAACGATCTATAAATAGACTTCGCCCAATATTCTAAAAATATAATTTCTTCTATTTTCCACATTTGACCAACCATCTACAAATAGCATCCTCAAAATTATAGAATATGCTCACCATGTCTAAAAATAGACATACACCTAAAAATAGCCTGCAGGCCCCACTTAGCGAAGGTGCTTACTTTTCACTAACCTTATCATCTTGTTGAATATCAACACTTCTTCTCAACAAGGTATGGATTATCCTTCACCCCGATCCTGCCTCTATGGTATTCAAATTTGCTCCTGCCGAGCGCCTCCGTCAGAATATCTGCATCCTGATCTTCTGTAGGAATGTACTAAAGCAACATGATCTCCCGCTGCACACAATATCTAATATGATGATACCGGATATCAAAATGTTTAGATATATCATGAAACACAAGATTAATCGAGATTTTAATTCAAATCTGACTATCACAATGTATCACTATAGGATCTAAATGTGAACTGAACAAATTGACGAGGATCTTCCTCACCCAGATAGCCTCACATGCACCTTGAATTGTTGCCATGTATTCTTCTTTCATCGAACTAGGTGCCACGGATCATTTTTTCTTGCTGTACCAAGAAACTTTTGTAGATCCGATACTGAAAACCCCTCTTGATGTGCTCTTTCTATTCGTTGGGCTGCCTTCCCAATCTGCATTCGTGAAGCCATGAAAATTCACTTCATTTATCCGTCTATACCATAATTCATACTTAGATGTGCCCCTAAGATATATTAGGACATGCTTGCCTACCTTCCAAAAGAGTTTGGCAGGCTTAACCATCGCTTGTGAAAGTTGGTTCACCTCATAGCATATGTACAATCTTGTATTAAGTAAATACATGAGCAAACCCACCAAATGTCAATAAACAGTGGCTTCCACTACCTCTGTTGATGTAGCATCCTCTTTCCTCCAATTTCCTGGAAGAGGAGTATCCATGGGCTTGCAGTCCTCCGTATGAAACTTAGCAAATATCTCCCGAGCATACTTGCCTTGAGACACAAACAGTTCACTTTCTCGCTGCCATATTTCCAATCCAAGGAAATAATGAAGGATGCCCAAATCCTTCATCTCGAACTCCTTTGCAAAATCTGCCTTGCATGAGTGTATCAACTGCTCATCACCCATTAGTATTAAATCATCAACATAAATAACAATGATTGAAAGCTTACCCTCCACCAAAATTTGGTACACGTTTGCATCCGCCTCACTCTTGGTGAAGCCAAGTCCAGTGAAATAGTCGTTGATTTGTGTGTACCAAGCATGTGGTGCTTGCTTCAACCCATACAACTCTCTTTTTAGTCTGCACACATGCGAATCACTGCTAAAGATCTCAAATCCTTCAGGCTGTTCAATGTACACCTGTTCCTCAATGATCCCGTTAAGGAATGCAGTATTCACATCCATATAATGAATGTGCCAACCCATCTGCGCTAAGAGAGAAAGGATGGTCCTTATGGAAGACTACCGTGCGACAGGTGTAAAGGTTTCTTCATAATCAATCCCCTCGATCTATGAGAAGCCTCAGGAAACAAATCTTGTCTTATACTTCTCGATGCTCCCATCAGAATCTTGATTTACCTTGTAGATCCATCTTGATCCTACAACTGATTTACCCACCAGTCTTGGAACAATCTCCCAAGCACTATTTCTGGAAATGGAGTCATACTCCTCCACCATGGCATCTACCCATGTGGGCTCCTACGCTGCTTCTTCAAAAGAAGATGGCTCTGTCATGACACACTTGCTCATAAGAGCCATGTATCTAGTAAATCGTTCAGGTGACTGTCTCTGTCTGTGCTATGATGTAGGGACTCCTACATTCTCTACGGCATCAAGCTTCAGTCACTCAACTTCTGTGGTACGCTTTCTGCTAGTTTTGATGTTTGGTTCAGCATGAGTGGACTCCTCCACTCCATGAATCTCCTCCTGTGGTTGATCCACATCTAGAGGCTCATATTTGGGAACAATAAGTTCCTCCTCCACATGTAAGTGTATCTCCCTCTCAAGCGACAACTTCATGGCTTTCACCTCATTGAATTTTATATCCTGTTGCACCATAGTGATTCGATTGTTTGGAAAATACACATGATAATTATGGGTTGTTTCTTTGCACCCCACAAATATCCTAACTTCTGCAGTTAGCTCCAGCTTCTTCCCAGCGTCCTTTGTCACATGAATGTAAACACATGAGCCAAAAATATTCAAATGAGAAATATTAGGCTTCTTACCAGTAAACGATTCTTCAGGTGTACTCATGCCAAGTACTCTACGAAGACAACAGTTTTGCACATAAATTGCAGTGTTGCATGCTTCCTCCCACAAGTGCATCGGTAGGCCCTGGTCATGGAACATAGCTCGTGCAGGACACACAATCATTCTGTTCTTCCTCTCCGTGACCCCATTATACTATGGCTTATGAAGCGCTATGAGTTCTCTTCGAATTCCTTATTTTGTACAGAAGTCTTTTAATTCATTTGAGATATATTCACCACCATTATTACTCTGCAGAGCCTTCACTTGCTTCCCTTACTCCTCCACCATTGCTTTAAACTCACAGAACTTTGAGAATGTTTCTCTCTTCTTCTACATGAAGAATATCCAACATCTATGAGAATAGTCATAAAAAATATAACATAATATGTCTGTGTTGTTGTTGAAGCAACCGAGAAAGGTCCACACACGTCTGTGTGAATTCTCTCCAGGATAATCGAAGCACGGTTCTCCTTCTCATGAAAGGTGGTCTTCACAAACTTACCCATAATACATCCCTTGCGCTGATTTGACTACACAAGAGTACCCTTGGGAAGTTCAGTAGAAATCTGCTGCAAAATCGTCAAGGTGCCATGGTGAAGATGGCCCAATCGCCTGTGCCATAATTCGCCCTCATCCCGGCTCACCACTTCTTCTGCTTTTCCCATCATTGCAGCGCAGCCATCTACCTACAGCTTGTAGAGATTCTTAACTCGAATCCCTATCTTTTGATTTTAACCCCTTGTTTTATGTCGCAGGAATGCTTTTCCTTGCTGAAAACAACGTCATAACCTCTGTCTTCCAACATTGCAACCGAGACCAAGTTCTTCTTCAGACCCGGAACATGCATAACATATTTCAACAGAAATGGTTTTCCTGACTCCCTCTTAAAGGTAATGGTTCCAATTTCGGTCGCACTGTATCTACCATCGTCGCCCATCTCTATATGCATTTGGAGATCCTTCTCCTCCAAGTCACTAAACAGATCCTTGTCTCCCCTCATATGGAAAGACGCACCACTATCAAGATACCACAATGATCCCATTGAGCTTGAAACCAAGCATGCGATCAAAGAGAGATCAAGTTCAAATTGCAAGGAAAAGTCCTCTCCAGTTGCAGCTCCATCAGCGTTCTTGTTATTCTTTTTTTGTGGGCAGTTAGTGGTGAGATGCCCATGTTCGGGATAGTGAAAACACTTCACTTTGGACAAATACAACTTCTTTCCTTTAGCCTCAGATTTTGGATGGGATTTCTTCCCCTTTCATTTCCCTTATTTGGAATCCAAAGCACAATTCTCTTCATCATCATTCTTCGATGAAGATCCATCCCTAGTACTTCGCCTTATCTCCTCTTGCACAAGATCTGACCAATGTTGCTCCCAACCTGGTAGTTTCTCCCGTCCATTGATAGAGTCTTCATAGCTATGACAACTCTTTGGAAGCCCAAGGAGAGCCAAGCTCACCAAGTCATCATCATCAACTGTAATCCCCACACTTCCCAGTTCATCCCTACAATGGAAAAAATTCATGAGATATTTTGGATTACTGTCACCATTCTCCATTTTTATTTTTCTGATATCTTTTAGAGCCAAATTCCTTTGGTCGCTGTTGCTTTGGAAAAGATTTGTCAAATCCTTCCACATTGCAAATGGAGTGGCTTTACCATGAAGGCTTGACACAATTTGGTCCTTCACACCTTCCAACAATATTCTTCTTGTCTTCGCTACCTTCTTTTTCCATGCATCAAGTACTGTAGCATCGCTAGAAGTAGGCTTAGGAACATCGATATCGATGAAATCCTTCAGTCCATTATCTTCAAGCACCGCCTCCATCCTATCCTTCCAAGCTATGTAATTCAAGCTTCCGTCAAGGGAATACCCCAATCACAACTCATTTAAAGACATTTCAATGAATACTCAACTATCGTACCAAGAAATTTCTGCAGCAAATTCGAATTTTCCACCAGCACAAAACTCAGCAATTATTCATAATTGCAATCTCCAGTGATCAATAATGCTCTGATACCATGTAGAAATTTATTAATACTGATGTATTACCAGATTCTCCTAATCTAACAATATTTATCTTCTTTCTAAATATAGAATCCTTCCACTGTTAAACTTGCGAAAATTTAAAACTCAATTGCAAACACATGTGAATAAATTCAATCGCACATAACAAAATTGTTTAACAGGAAAGCTTAGAGCTAAAAACCCAAACTATCATATATTATGTATATAAATGGAATCATGTAATAATCTCAAACAAATCTTAGTACATCAAGCTCTCAGTACAATCAAAAATCATTACACACTGTCAATTAGAAAATTTCCCTTCCATGCACCAATTTCTTGCCTCCTGATAACCTGCCTCCACTGTGAAATCCCTGCCAAAAAAGACCCTTGAATGAATTTGAATTTGTCTTGAATTTAATGCACAATCCTCATTGGAAACTCCAATGTGTGTCAGATGCATTGAATTCATCACTATAGTCATAACGGATAGTCCATCTCACCCTTTCACCTATCTCTCCACTGGGTCTCCATTGGAACTGACATGCACTGTAGTTAACTGCTATATTTTTTCAGTTTTTAGTGAGTTATTAGTTGTGAATTAATTAAATAATTAATTCACTTAACTCTCACTAGTGTATCTTTCAGTTAGACTAGATACAACTAGCTCAATTGAGTTTAACTCACTTAACTAAGTTAAAATAAATAACAACTCCTGTAACTACTCTTCCAAATCTGTCATAAATTTTCCACTTCAGTTCTAACTGATTCCTCCATGCATGAGCCACCAATAACCCTAGTAATTGCATAATTCCTCCAGCCCACTGATTTTCCAAATCCATTCAATGAAATAAAGTGCTCCAAGAGAATATGTTGGTGTTTATTGTCAAATTATTATTAAGGGTTAATAATAATAGACATGCACCTATTTTTAGATCAACGATCTATAAATAGAGTTTGTCCAATATTCTAAAAATATAATTTCATATATTTTCCACATTTTACCAACCATCTACAAATAGCATCATGCAACTTATAAAATATGCTCACCATTTCTAAAAATGGACATGCACCTAAAAATAGCCTGCGGGCCCCACTTAGTGAAGGTGCTTACTTTTCACTAAGCTCATCATCTTTTTGAGTCTCAACACCCCACAAATGTGTGAGCAAGAAATTGTGAACCTAAAAGAACAGGGAAAAAATGGTAGAAGTTTTGCTCAGCATAGATCAAGATATTGAGATTGAAATATCAGTTCATGCATTACTAGGTGTATCAATCAAACCCCTAAGATCACAATATATATTAAGAGGTGAAAATTCATAGCGCTTGTTGTTTTTGGTAGTATCCATAGGTTCAATGATCAAATATTAAAAAAGTATCTTAGTCGTTTTGTATACCCAATGGAAATTTTTGAAGTATCAGTTGCTAACAGAGGAAGTATTTGTTGTGGACGAAAATGCTATAAACATCAAACTTATTTTAGAAGAGTTAGAGGCTATAAATTATCAAGCCCCATGTATGCCATTCACATGGGAAAAGTAGATGTGTTCTAGGGATTAAATTACTATGAACTTTTGGTACATTTCTACAAACTATAATTAATTATTTATGAGATTAAAATTAAAGGGAAGTGATTATGAACTCAACATGCTAAGTTCTCCACTCTCTAAGATGATCAACTCACACAGAATGTAAAATTTCCTAGAAAAGAGTTGTCGTGGATTCATTGCTAGAATTTAATAGATGGAAGTGAAGCACGAAGATGATATTCCATTAGAACTAAAATGATATACCTCCGGCTAGAGATCAGGAATATCAAATTGAGCTCATAAATAGAAGTAAAACTCATTATAGAATATCTTATAGACTAAGAAACATTTGATCTGAAAAATCTAATTTGGTTCTATGATTTCACTCACAGTTTCAGGGATATATAAATCCCCAAGTCCCCAAGATGGAAAAAAACTAGGGACATGGCCCCAAACAGTGAATTAAATCCCTTTGTTACATCGGTTTCCCCTTTTCTGAAATTTTGAAGTTATTTTTTTAAACCTGTCGCAAATTCCCTATTCGGGGAGACATAGCCCATATGGTGGGGCTACTACCATTGTTGTTTACTGTACTGAAAAATATATGATTATGAAAACAATGTTTACTTTTACACCATATTTGGATCTATATATCTATATTTTACGTCAAAAAAACATGTGCTCATTAATTTTCTTAGCAGCTGAATCTGCGACTTTCCAACTTTTAGGGCAGGACCTCTATTTTCATAAGGAAAATTTGCTCCTTGTTTTGGGTTTGGACAGAATAGAAACAACTTATAATTTTTCATTTTCTGTATTGGACATATTGGCTGATAATTTTAAAACCCATGCTAACTTGTCAAATGTTGTTGTTGAAAAAATGGAAAAACTAGAATTGGATAAAATCAACTCAATCAACTTCTCAATCATTAGACTTGCGACACCTTATGTTTTGTGAGATTAATACTATAATGGTAAAAATATAGAGTCAGTATTTTACATACAAATTCCATTTAGGTTGCCAAGGCCAATAAAATTTCATACCTTTCCACAAGCAAGGTCAACAACAACATCATCTGGATGCATATAAAGTTGAATCAATGCACGCTTGATCTGTGACAAGATAACGTGAGTAAACACATAATATCAATTACAAAACAGATTTTGTAGCGAACATGTATAAATTTGAATCAACACACTCTTGATCTGTGACAAGTAGAAGTAAGTTAGCAAGTAGGAGCATTAAAACCAATATTCTTGATCTTGCTTTTTGTTGCTCAAATAGGGATAACCACTGAGGGTTCTTTGCTCTGTTGTATGCTGTTGATTTCCTCACTGACCAATATTTGGATGATTTGGGATGGTTCACCTTAAATATTTCCAGATCCTCCCACAAAAGTTTCATATCTCAAATTGTCTTCAGCACCAAAGTGGAATTTTTTATCCTAGATTGCTTTCTTCATTAATATTTTCAAGGGGCTGCCATGTTGGCTATATATTCTAAGACAATCAAATTTGAAATAGTATATAGCACAGAGAAACCTTATATTTGAAATATACTATTATTGTTATATTTTTATAAATCTTCCATTTGATAATTACCAGGCTTGTCTTATATAATTAGCTAATACTGAGTCCTTTTGTTGGCTTTTGAAGGATAGTGTTTGGTGCTCTAATAATGTAGGGAATTTTAATTTGCAAAATATATAGTTTTTTGCTGAAACACACTTTCTACTTTGAATAGGGTATAACATGGTCAACCAAGGCCTTGTCAAAAAGCAATATTTTCATTTTGAATGAATAGGAATGCAGATGAGGAATCTGGAGGAGAAATATTCTTGTGCAAGTGTTGACCCTAAACACTTGAATGGTGAACATCAATATACACTTGTTACTCGAAAGAGTTACTGGCAGGTATGTTATAGAATCATGTTAGTTTTCCATGTTTAATATTGACTATAGGTAATATTAAATGCATGCATATCATGTTCTTGGTGTGCATTATAGTTACTGGTCGATACATTATGGGGTTATTATACTCTTCAAACTTGATGTTGCTATTTCTTTTAGCTTGATATGGGAGAATTCATCATTAATATTCAATCAATAGGTGTGCATGGAGTCCTTCATATTATTCAATTGATTAAATGATCTCTTCTTATAGAACCTTATGAAAATATTGATGGCATGTTATGAACATTTAAATGTTGGTTTCTACGATGGGGGTTGTGCTGCTATTGTAGATTCTAGAACTTATTTGTTGGTTGTTCCATCGATAAATCCTGTAAAAATTTGATCTTTTTAAGTTTTTATATACAAGTTGGTGGGGTTATCTAGGTCTGTGCACCAAAAATATTATAAAATTCAGAGATTTGTGGCACATTTGATGCAAGCTTGTGAATTCACAAGTGACAAGTGAATGCTTAATAATGCTTAGTTGATGTGCTATCTTTGTACTATGAAAGATAAATAGTTAAACTGATTTTAAGAATTTTATTAGGTTTGAGGTTCTTTTTGGTTTTGTTACATTATTTAAGCCAAGCATGTCTATCTACTTTTGTAATTTGATATACAAGGTAGGATCTTTACTTCACTTCTTGCTCTTATGCATTTTTTTGAGAAACTCCTACCCTATATTCTATGGTTTATATACTGTGTGTTGCTTTTAATACTCAACTTCCTAATAATCTATAATTGTGATGTAAAACTCTCAATGGGACTTGACATAGTCAGTGCTATGGAATAGTTGGAAGCATATATTTCTCTTATGATACTAAGGAATTGATACATTGTGTGCAATTCTTTGTCTAGTGCCTTCAATATATTTTTCCTTGTGTCAAATAGAAGTTATAAACATCCCAAAATGCCACTTTGACTCTCTCTTTTTTATCCATAGTTGTTGCATTCTGATGAAAAACTATGCATATTGGGTGAGATATGAAGCATGTAAATGGTGTAGAATGCTTTTGTAGACCTTATATTGTGCTCAGAATATTTATCAAACCTCAAATTGTCAAATGTAATAGAAAGGCTCTAAAATGAGATTGAATCTAAAATAAAAATAACAAATCCTAAAGAACAAACTATACTAAATTGTTTTTATTCATGCAGTATTTCCAAAGCCCTAGGGACCCTCCTACATGAAACTCCCCTAGTTAATATAACCATCTTGTTCATGAGGTTGTTGAGAAATCAAATACTGTAGGATGTCTTGATCATTCTCTTCTTCCTTCTTCCTCTTGCTACAAACTCATTAATCACTCATCAATATCTTTTGTCTAATTTCCTTACCAACATAGGCTAGAATGGTCAACATATTTTTTTATTACTCCCCGTTTCCTCTTCTTTTTTTTTGTAGGGAAGCTTATGTAGAAATGTAGATACATTTGTTTCATATAAATGATTTTTTTATATATTCCTATGCAAAGTTATGAGAAATTTTCCCTCCAACATAGGCCAAAAGGGAAAAAATATTTATTGCTTTCTCACAATTGTTTTTTGTTTGTTTGATTTATACTACCATCTTACATAGAGATGTGTAGTTTTTTTCCACCTATAATGGATTATATTTGTCCCTCTCTGGTTTTTTTATTAGTTCGTTATTCCAAACACATGGCTTTTGAGTGTTTTCTCACTGAAATGGGTTGAATATTTCTCCTTCTGTATGAAGAGAGGCTTCTTGCTGCAGTGCATGAATTACTTGCCAAATGTTCCTACAACAGAAATAGAGGTTCCCCAATCTCTCAAGAAGGAACTATTTGATATTTGTAGGTGTTTTTTCTGAGTAAATATTGCGAACAAACATGTTGAGTTTATGAATAAGTACAAATGTGACTTCTAATGTGACCTTGACCATGGCAATACATCAGCATTTACACTATATGATTTGATTAACCATTTAATCCTTTGGAAGAATGTTCTACAAATTGATATCTAAGAAAAATTTCATGTTTCCTTCAAACTGGATGAAGAATGTAGGGAAATGTGTGGCTTTCATGAAGTTGACCTGGGACAGTACTTTGGAGATCAGGTATGATTCTTTTTAATCATATTAAAATAATGGCACTCTATGCCAAAGCATTTGCAGAGTATGAAGGAAGCATTCTTGTTTTCCACTTACATATAACAATTCAGATTTTGAATCGTCTTGTACACAATTATTGAAGGTTATAGAAATTAAAATCAATTTATTAAATCAAACATTGAAAAATATAGGAAAATGAATACTAAGACATGTTTAAGTTGTTCTCTTTTCTTGCAGTTTCAAGAGGCTTATTAAATTACTTTGAAATTCTATTTTCATGACAGTTTGTGAGAAGTTTCTTTTATATTGAAAATATGCTTTTGTGGATTATGATCTATGTGTATAGAATTCATGAGGATGGGCCAATGGCTTCTAATAACCTTTATTGGTATCTTGTAGGAGATTTCACCTAGCCGTAGAGTGAAATTGGATAGATTTGGGGCTGATTTTCCCATAGTGTACAAACACGGTAGAAGCGTCCATCAATGGACAATAGCTGGTTCTGACGGTTCAGAAAAAAATTTTCTTATGCAGACTTTACTAATTCCTAGTTCCACAAGTGATGAAAAAACAATACTCAACTGTTTTGTGTCATTAACAAGTTGTTTTAAAAACACAAGAAGTCAAGATTCACACATTTGGCCTTTCACACTCCAATTATTGTACCAGTTCAACCACATGTGTGTTTGTATTCTTACCACTCAAAATGTCTTGGTCAACAATTGGTGCTAATTTTTTGACATATTTTTATTTTTATTTAACTTTTTTGATGTCCTTATGATGCATAGGAATAAATTGTAATATACATGTTTCCAGTAGAAGAATGAAATTTAAATTGATTTCTTATAGCTCATCATATTGCATCATCCAAACAAATTTCAAGTTTACAAATATAGATGAACTTAATTTTATTTCTTAGTTCATTAACATGGATAACAGTTAGGATTTTTGGGAGTGAAGTATGACATGTTGGAGACTCATGCATCACCATGAGTCTCCCTGAGTCGCAGTGAGCCTTGGACATGAAAGTCGCTAATTAAGTCAATAAATCACTATTTAATTGACTTAGTGAAGGGTTAATTTGAAGTAATTTTCATGTCTACACATGCAAGCATGAACAGGAATATACATGAGTGGATCAATACACATATATTTGATTATGCAATATCTCATTACATGTCGTAGTCACCAAGAATTTAAGTTCAGTAACTTGAGTAATGTTTGGAATTTATATGACGGGATACAACAAATTCTCAACAACAATTATGGAAACCTATTGATGGGTTCGTTATGAAAAATGACACCAATGACAGAGGTCCAGAAGAAGGTGTTCTTTGCATAGATTTTTCAGATAATAATGCATATCCAATGTTTGCGTCTGGTGGTCAAGTGCCTTGAACATACAAGTGTCTTTGTTAAAGATGGATACATTTGAGGTGATGTATTCTTTTCTTAGTAAATATTTTTCTTGCATTTATTTATTGTTTTCTTTAGTGACTAATCCTATCATTTTATTTTCATATATGACTGTTTATTAGTAAATGTTGTTATTTTCCTAATGTAGTTGCATATAATCCCAATGTGGCTATATTTTACGAATGCCCAACCATCAACTAATAATTCATTATGTTTAGTGTTGGAATCACGATTGTCGTTAGACCAAAACCCGCAGGCCTTAGTCTCCGCTAGCACCCTTATGTTTATGAGCTCAATCTGGCACCAGATCGACCCTCTTCTTGCCTTGATGCTAGTATCAACCTAGAAAATGGGTGATGATGTTGCCTTCTGCCTGCTCAACAAGAAGAAGAGAGGGAAAGAAGAGACTTACAAGGGCAAGAGAAATTTGGGTTACAGAGTGCCGATTTTGGTTTATGAACGACTCCTCAAAGAAAATAAGGATAAACAAAACTAGAGAGATTCATGCTACCAACTAAGGGAAAGTGTCTTACTCGTAGAGGAAGGCCTTCAACCAACAAAAAAAGGCAACCATAGAGTATTGGTAGGAAAACTAAGCAGAGGAAAACTTTAGAGGCTCATCACCTTTTGAGGGGTTTTCATCACCGTCCTAAGACTAAAACAATTAGGAAGATGAGGAATTCTAAGGAAAAGGCCAGGGATAAAAGGAATACCATTGAGCATGATAGATTGGAAGTTGAACTGGAAGGAGTCCTACTGTACCCCAATTGCACCAGAATTTGCATCACCTACTTCGCCTGCACATTAGATGTGTATTGGCATAGCAAGAAATCCATAAAAACTTGGGTTTTTTTTATAGATAACAAACCCCCCAAAATCTCTGTTAAGGATAATGTCGATCCTTTTACCCACTTAGTTCATTTATTCAGTACAAGGGGACTGGATCCCCACACAAAATATAAATTCTTACGGGACTGGATCCCAAAAAAATTGCAAATACTTATGACAATGGATCTTTGTAAAAATTACAAATACTCAGTTGAAACTGCAAGGGCATTTGGAGCCCTTAGATAGGTTTCTACCACTATAGGAGTGGTACTATTAGGTAGCTAGGCAACAACACTCAGTTTTGTATGATGGACTTACATATATAATAAGTCTATCTTACAAAACTAATGGATTGTGTACATTACTGATTGAAGGCTAGAGAGTTCTGTTCTTACCAGCCTAGCCTTACTTGTGAGAGAGTCCTATCCTTACTAGTCAGAGAGTTACTAGCATTACTAGAGAGATAAATATTTCCTTACCGGCTTGACCAACTAGAGAGTACATGTATTTCTCTTGAATCTATGATATTTTGTAATGTAGTGTTTTAAACCATGCATGAGATGGATGAAAACTTCCTTCCTTTTGAGATTTTAAGTTTCTAGATAAAAGGTTTATTTTAGCATATATATGCAATTTTAGGACTGCTATAACTCCAATTTTTTTTCAAAGGGTGTTAGCTCAATGAAAGAGCACCTACCTTATAAGAAGGAGGTTGGTAGTTTGATTCCACTATGCCCTAACATGAATTAATGAATGATATTGTAGTTTATTTTTAATTAAATATCTTTTATATTGATTTATTTCAATGGTGAGATATTTTTCTCGATTCATTTTTTATAGTATTTAAAGAGAAAAAATGATATTGTATTATATTTAAATATATATTTTATTGTATCTAGTGAGACAATATGTCATTAATCTCAACTATTATCTCTAGAGAGACGGGAAATTGTCTCCTAAGAGAAAATAATGCTGGTGTTATGCATTTTCTTTAGAGACAATTCTTTAAGACAATGATAATTTGAGACACTCGTTTAAAGACAATATGACAAATGAATTGTCTCGATAGAGACATAATGTTTGTGTTATGTATTGTCTTTATAGATACAATTCATTAAGACATTATTCTTTAAGACTATATAATTTGAGACACCCGCTTAAAGACAATATTTACGACAATACACAAGTTATATTTTGTCTCAAGTTAAGGCAATTTACCCAAAAATTGTCTTAAATATTGTCTTAAAACCCCCTTCTATGTAGTAGTGTTACCAAAAGAGATAAAGTGGTCTACATCTCATTGGAAAGTTATATTAAATTAAATACGGAGTAAGGAGATAATGCATATCTAAGTTGTGTCATGGAATATGTGTATCTTTAGCTTGTGTTATGGGGAATGTATGGTATTACATTAATTGTCTATGATATGCATGTAGTTGCAACATAGTTTTCATGTCAGCTATTATATACATGGCACTATTGATTACCTGGGGTTGTTTACAGGTCATTCTATTATGTCTTCTTGACCCGAATCACAACTTGGCTAACTCTTTCATCCAAGTGTATGATTCTATTAATAATGTTTTCTTAAATGTGTAATATTTTAATTCTGATTTACATATATTAGATAATATTGATTATTGATGTATTAATTTTTTAGTTGAGTGTTTATTTTATTGTTAATTTGAATGTGCACATTCCTCACAGAGCGATCATCAAATAAATAACTTCTATCTATATTTAATACATATAATAAAAATAATACAGAAATATTTAAAATTGCTAATAGTGAATCCTTTTTATTATTAATTACTTTGTATCTTTTAATTCATATTTTTATTTTTACATTTATTTAAAATAATTATCAAATAACAAATATAATTCATTATATATTTATAAATCAAATTAAAATTATCTCATTGTTAATTCAATCATGTTAATTCCTCACACAACCATCATCAAATAAACATTCCCTATCTATATTAAATGCATATAATAAAAATCATATTGAACAAGGACAACCATATTAAAAATATTAATATAGTTAATATAACATAAGACTATATTTATATTTACCTTTCAAAAATATAATGATGATGATGATAATGAATAATATAATAATAACCAATATATTAATATAATAAAATATTAATAATTAATAATATTATTATTATAAAAAGATTAATAATTAATATTAATATTAATATAATAATATTAAGTATAATTATTATTATGAAAAATATTAAATATTAATAATATTAATAATAATATCAATTATATTATTGAATATTATTAAAATATTAAATATATATTCCCATCCACAACGGGGATAGAGTAGTTGGTTCATTCCCCCATGACGAAGGTGGAAGCGAGGTTACGTCAAGTAGCTCGCCCCCACCAAAGGCTAGGCTACGAGCTTGCTACGGGAATAATTGATTTGGCAGGGTGCCATAAGGCTGCTCTATTACTAATCTATTTATGCACCCACCCCAATCCGTCATCTCCATTGTGATATACTTAATATTATTATATAAATATAAATATTAATTATTAATAATATTGATAATAATATATATATATATATATGTATTTATTTTTGTCGATCAAATTCTGTATAGTATTATCATATAAAAAATAGAATTTACAGTAGAAGCCACCATTGCTTGATTATATTCAGTCAACCCAAAAGGCATGCATTTCCTGTAGAACTTGGGTTCTTGCCAAGGCACTGGAAGCACTTGGTTATTTGCCACAAAATTTCCAAAAAAACATATTAGAACTAGCATCATGGGGGTGGGTTCATGGGGCCAGGTAAAGGAGCCACAAAGCGACGATCATGATCATGCAGTTGGTAGCTGATGTGATCTACTTAGATCTTCAGGGCTCGGAGGTGGTCTTGGGAGCACCTCAGTATGCGGTGCAGACTCTGCAGAGCCTTAATGGTATCCCTCTGCAGGCTTTGGATACTGTTGATGTAAACCACTAATGTATTGTGGTCTTCGTACCATTGATCACATAGGGTATCCAGATTGAGTTGGATTTTTTGGAGACGAGAAAAGATGACCTCAAGGGTGTCTGGGGCCTTAATTTTTCCTGGGGATTGGGTTGGAGAAACTGCCATGGACGCTACTAAGTGTTGGATCTTCGTAGACTCTGAGTGCGAGCTTGGGTCTCTTTGAACCTCATGATTTTCCATGCCTCAGCCAAAACCATCATGTCGAGCATGAACCCATTCTATCAGTATACATGAGCGCTCCTCTTCTGCTCAATGTGCAGGGTTTCCACGTCAAGTCGCCCCAATTCTTTCCGCCCATGAAACCCATACTCCACCCCTGCACCCTCGATTGAGCTTGTCTCTTACCGTGTTGTGAGTCCCGTAGACAAGGGACACTCAGTCGCCACCAGTCTTCACATTTTCATCTAGGGAGGTGCGAAAGCTCCACCACCCATAGATATGAATTACAGGAAAGTCAAGCTGCTCCACAAGCCTAAGGAAAAACCACCCAGGGGCTGGGCCATGGAGGGATTATTGTTGCGCACTCCACGGATTCTGAGGAGGCGCCTCGACTGCAAACCCAAATTTCCCAATCGATGACATGAACTCCACTCTAAATTCACCGCCACCACCCTCGTCCTCCTCCTGGTACAACACATGGGATCCCGCATCAGTGTAAAGAAGCTTCCCAGCACCCAACCTTTCACCACCACTGCCCAATAGGCCTGTCACTCTTCTCATCCCAAGTCAGCGGAGCTCAAGCTAGGGCTTGAGGGCCATCGGATGTTCTTTTGCACAAACCACTGCATTTACCTTCACCATTTCCTGTTGAAATGAAATTCTCTGAGTGACATCCATCCCTCGTTTAACCATAAGCCAACCTTCCATGAGAATGCCTGCCCCGAGGCTCTTTACCACTCGCATGTGGGAGGGTGGTGAGTCAGTGGGCACATGGCTTGGGGTTGGGTAGGCTATAATTTCCCCTCACCCACTTATCTTGGTGATTGGATAGCCCCAACAGGGAAATAATATTAATTATATTATTGAATATTATTAAAATATTTAATATTTTTTAATTTTTTAACTATTTAATAAAATAGTTTCTTAGTTATTAATTAGTAGTAATACTAATTAATAAAATTAATATTAATAATAATTATTATTTATTAATAATTATTATTATTTTAAAATGATAATAAAAATTAATAATAATAATAATTTTGTTGTAATTGTTTTTTTAAATAATATTTTTATTATTATATATTTATTAGACCAAGTAATTGATAAACGAAAGGGACATGAACCAAAGGGATTAATTCAAAAATCAAAAGGGTATTATAAACTCGATGGAATAATATTAAACCCAAGGGATTAATATTATAAACCCAAGGTATATGAACCCTAAGATAAATAATTTAAACCCAAGGGATTAATACTAAAAATCCAAGGGATTATAAACCCAAGGGAATAATACTAAACCCATGGGATGAATATTACAAAACCAATTTATATAAACCCTAATATAAATATTATAAACCCTAAAATAAAAATGTTTGACGATTGTTGACGAAGGTTTATTTTCATATTGACACATTCTTTGTCACAATGCGATGTTGGACTATGATTGACCATGTTTTATTTTCATATTGAGAAAACCTTTGGCATAATGCAACATTGGATAATTTTTGGCCATGGTTGATTTTCATATTGATCCAATGTTTGTCACAATCCGACATTGGACCATGGTTGACCATGGATGACCATGGTTGTCACAATGTGACGTTTGACCTATGGACAATCTTTGTCACAATGTCACAATGGTTATTGATCATGGTTGACTTTGACTCACCATGGTTGACCATGGTTGATTTTCATATTGAGACAATATTTGATAGAATGCGACGTTGGTACATGGTTAACCATGGTTGATTTTCATATTGAGAAAATATTTCTCACAATGTGACGTTGGACCATGGTTCACCATGATTATAAACTGAATGGATTTATATCAAACAAAAGGGATCAATATTATAAACTCAAGGTATATAAACCTTTATATAAATATTATAAACCCTAAAATAAATATTTTTGGCCACGGTTGATTTTCATATTGACACATTCTTTGTCATAATGATACGTTGGACTATGGTTGACCATGATTTATTTTCATATTGATACAACCTTTGGTATAATGAGACATTGGAAAATGGTTGGCCATGTTTGACCATGGTTGATTTTCATATTGAGCCAATGTTTGTCACAATCTGACATTGGACCATGGTTGACCATGGATGATCATGGTTTTCACAATGTGACGTTGGATCAAGAGACAATATTTGTTACAATGTGACAATAGTTATTGATCACGGTTGACCGTTGTTGATTTTCATATTGAGACAAACTTTGACACAATGCGGAATTGGAACATGGTTGACCATGGTTGATTTTCATATTGAGACAATCCTTGTGACAATGTGTCATAGGTTGGTTTTTATATCGAGAAAATATTTGTCACAATGTGACGTTCGACCATGGTTGACAATGATTATAAACTCAATGGATTGATATTAACTCCAATGGATCAATATTATAAATTGAAGGCATATAAACCCTAAGATAAACCTTATAAACCTAAAAATACCATGGTTGACCATGGTTTATTTTGATATTGAAAAAATATTTGTCACAATGCAATGTTGGACCATGTTTGGCTATGGTTGATTTTCATATGGTGACAATCTTTGTAGCAATGTGACATTGGACCATGGTTGATTTTCTGATTGAGAACATATTTGTAACAATGTGACGTTGGACCATTGTTGACGATGACTCTAAACTCAATGGATTTATATTAAATCCAAAGATTACTCTTTCAATAATATTATAAACCCTTTGTCATAATGTGACGTTGGACCATGGTTGACCATAATTGATTTCCATATGGAGACAATCTTTGTAACAATGTGAAATTATACCATGGTTTATTTTCATATTGAGACAATATTTGTTAGAATATGACATTGGACTATGGTTGACCAGGATTATAAACCCAATGGATTTATATTAAACCCAAATATTAATATTATAAACCCTACAGAAAATATTATATCATGGGAATATGAACCCTTAGATTAATAAACCCAAGTGAATAATAAACCTGAGGTATCAATACTAAAAAACCAATGGAAAACTATTATAAACCCAAGGTATATAAACCCTAAAATAAACATGGTTGACCATATTTTGTGATGGTTTATTTTCATATTGAGATAATCTTTGTCACAATGCGATATTTGACTATGTTTGATTTTAATATTGAGCCAAGGCATTATAAATTGAAGGTATATAAACCCTAATAAAAATATTATAAAAAAACTAAAATAAACATGGTTGACCATGGTTCGCCATGACTCATTTTCGTAGTGACACAATATTTTCCATAATGCGATGTTCGACTATGATTGACCATGATTTATTTTCATATTAAGTCAACCTTTCGCACAATGTGTCATTGGACTATGGTTGGCCATGGTTGACCATGGATGATTTCTATATTGATACAACCTTTCTCACAATGCGACGTTCGCCTATGGTGGACCATGATTGATTTTCATATTAAAACAAGCTCTCGCACAATGTGTCATTGCACTATGGTTGGCCATGGTTGACCATGGTTGATTTTTATATTGATACAACCTTTCTCAAAATGTGATTTTGCAGCATGGTTAACCACGAATGATCATGGTTGTAACAATGTGACATTGGACCAAGAGAAAATATTTTTCAAAATGTGACCATGATTATTGACCATGGTTGGCCATGGTTGATTTTCATATTGATACACTATTTGTCACAATGTGACATTGGAACATGGTTAACCATGTTTGATTTTCATATTGAGCCAATCCTTGTGACAATGTGACAATGAAACAAGGTTAAACAGGGTTAAACACAATTTATTTTAATATTGAGACAGCCCTTGTCACAATGCGACATTGGAGTATGATTGACTATTGTTGATTTTCATATTGAGACAATATTTGTCACAATGCGACATTGGACCATGGTTAACAATGATTGATTTTCATATTGAGAAATGGCTATGATAAACCCTAAGGAATAAATACTAAAAACCTAAGGGAATAATATTAAACCTAACGGATGAATATTATAAACCCAAGGTATATAAAACCTTGATTCTTGATTTGATTATGGTGTAATACAAACCCTTGAAACATGAATTCACAGCCAAAAGAAGTCCAATATTTCGACACCTTGAGGCCATGTCTCATCAAACATTTCACAAAATGGGGGATTATTTATGTCAAGTAAAACATGTGGTATCAACTAATTGAAGTCCCCACATGCCATAAAACCATTTCCATCGAAGGAAAAATATTTAGTTCTATCTCACTACCCTGCTTTTTAAATTACAATAAAATTATTTTGATTTCGTTGATATGCATGTTGCATCAAACTCAATCACATGAATTTCTTTAATATGAATCAAATTAAATTCCATTCAAATTTGTGCCCTCTCAATTTTTTCGCTCGTTTCAGTCTCAAGCAACTTAACTTCTCAGAAAATGCCTAACATAACTTACTTATAGGTCAATGCACGCTCATTTTATTAAAGAAAAATAATAATATGTGAATTTTTATAAACACTAAAATATTATTATATTATTATTATTATTTATAAAATTATAGATATTCAATTACTATTAAATAATTAAATTAATATTTATAGTATTTTTAAATGTATTAGAATGTTTATTATAAATATTAATAATAATATTTAAATTTCTCTATAAGATAACTATTAATATTTCAACAAAGTGTTTAAAATATATATATATATATATATATATATATATATATATATATATATATATATTCTCATTTTATAATATAATATTTATGTTTATTACATAGAAAAGATGAATTAAAAAAAAAAAAAATTTATTTTCAATATATTTATATTTTAAATATTATAATTATTATAGCTTAAAATAATATTATTATAAATTAATTTTACAATTTAAAATTTTTTTAAATATAATATTGTATTTTATTATTAGGAAAATAAATAAACTTCTTATAATAATTAAACTTAAACATGGTAATTATTTTTTCCTATTAAACCACGAATACATGCTACATTTTGCAAAATTTGTTGATGCTTCGATTCGCCTTCACAACCACCACACACACTGATAGCGTTGAGTGGGCAGCATAGCTACCAAATTCGAAATCGATTTAATATTGAAGACAAATATCAACACTTCTTTAAGCTAAAGAATCAAATATATTTACAATGAAGACCTTTTATCTATAAACACAAACATCTTAAATACTTTTAAAAGAAAATTTTTTTAATTAAATTTTTAAAATCATATGTGAAATCCAGGAAGATGAACTTTTTGACATTAAAGTTCTTTTCTTCAGAGGAAAAAAACACTGTTTATATTATAATATAAGCAGTACATAGTCAATATATTCTCAAGCTGTTAAACCAATAGCAAGATAAAACAACCTATATAGGCCAAAAGAGAATGCTCCATGAAGAGAAAGAGCAGCAAATGAAAAGTAGGCTGCCACATATCAGGACAAGATATGTCCCATACATATACGCTCAGCGAAAGATGCGAGCATGAGAGACAGATTGGATTATGATTCTACAACGATGACAATTGATATAAACTGAATATATGATGCGACAAAAATATTAGCTGAGGAAGACTAATTAGATTTGTAATTTAGAAGATCCCGGCTGCAAGAAGAAGTACTATATCGTCCCATTTCTGGCCTGTCAAAATAATATGTGAATCTGTTTAATATACAACAGGCAGAAATGGTAGATTGTTGTAAAAGGCATATATGTAGGATATTATATAGAAGATAATGCCCTTTGATCAGACACAACATGAATAACAGCGCAGGCTCTCCTTTGTTGATCAGACCGGCTCGCATGCATCTTTTATGCACACTCGATTGTTGATATCATATTAATACCGGCTCGCTTGAAATATATAGACATGTCTGTTGTTGTAAATTGACCCTGGCTCGCATGTTGATAAGATAAAATCCATCTCGCATGATGAATTGAGACAGGCTCGCTTGTAGATATATATACCAGCTCGTATGATTGATTGATTGAGACTCACATGTAAATAATAACACTGGCTCGCTTGATCTCCTTTTTTCCCCCGCTCACTTGTATATGTAGAGAATGATATATCCTGCATAGAATACCCCTTTGCCACAAAAAATTCATAACAAAAAGCACTATAAAACCTCTTATAAATCCTCTTTATGGTATCGCAATATCAATATGCTAGAAAGGAAGACCATCTCTAAACAGTTGAACCTGCATAACTCCAAAATCAGAATTTAAGCCTTTTTTGGAAAGACCATCTGCCCTAGTATTGTTTTCCCGATATATGTGACAGATGGAAGGCCTATTGAGTATAGTCCATAAATGTCGAGATCTATGTACCCAGCCTTGTATTTCTGGAGGAATCATAGCTGTAGAATTTGTGATCCACCCTATAACAGTCTTTGAATCCCCATAAACATGAATATCCTTAAGCTGTAAATAGACTGCAAAACGAAGACCTCCCCATAGAGCTATAACCTATGCTTTATTGTTGGTTCCTTGTCCTCCATTCCAATGAATATGAATCCTTTCCCTTTGTGATAACTTGATCCATGCCCCACACCCCATAACACCTTCCATGCAAGCACCATAAAAATAAACAGCCGGGATTGCCACCTTATGTGGCCTGATGCGGATGGAGCAATCCATAATAGGCGTAATCATCATAGGTCGGTCCTCCATCCATTATAAGATTGCAGAAAAAATACAAGGAATATGAAAGGGAAAATTTTCAAAAATCAATTTGTTCCTTCCGAGCCATACCTCCCATATGAGGAAAAAAGGCAGTGTTCTGAATTTTCCTTTTAACTTGTCCCATTCCATAGCAGCTGTAATGAAATCATCAGGAGACCAAGTTGGGCCCATGAAATGGTCAGAGAAAAGCCGCCACAATTTGACTATTATTGGACATCTAAAGAACAAGTGATTGGTAGACTCATAATCCGCGCAACATATTTGACATCTGTATGGGCCAGAATAGCCCCTCTTAATCAAATTATTTCCAGTGAGGACCTTGTCTTTCCATACCAGCCAGCCAAAGAGCACTATCTTAGTGGGGATTTTCCGTCGCCAAAACGCATAGAAGGACCTTGTAATCTATTCCTGATAAGAATTCATATTTAGTCCTCTGTATATATCTTTAACAACAGGGACACCGTCAATCGTAGGACCATCCCAAACTAATGAGTCACCCCCGGAGTCCTAACATAAACCCGCAGCCTGAAACGTATCTCTAAGAACCTCCCATTCAACATCCTCCAGCTCCCTCAACTCCAGTTGACTAGCAGATTTAAATATAGGAGCCCCATAGGACCATACTCGGATTGATTGTGCTAGATATATAATACCCCTGTGAGCTAACCTGTGAATGAGTTGTGGAGAAGGACCTACAAGTGGGGGAAAGCCAATTAACTTGTTGAAAGACATTGGAATATGTCCTCCGTCCCGGAAAATCCATGCTAGCCTATCCGCCATATGAATCAACACCTTCTTGAAGCTGCACCAAATGACAGAGATAGAACGAGGTTGTGAAAGTTGCAGACTAAGGATTTGTTGTAAAATGTCACCCTCAATGTATTTACACCTGATGACATCGTTCCAAATGCCATTTCCTCGAATAGCCCTCCAAAATGACTTTATGAGCATCACCTTATTGAAGTTTCTCATGTCAAGGAGACCCCATCCGTCATGTTCCTTTGGCCTGCAAAGAATCTGAAGTTTGCATAGATGTATTTTGTGAGACAGTTGTGCATCGCCCCATAGAAACTTACTAATAATGCAATTTATCATTTTAATTATACCGTCTGGAAAATAGTATAGATGTCCCCAATATACCATCATCTGAGAGAGTACTACTTGAATCATGATAAGCCTACCCCCCATAGACAACCATCTGTGTGTCCATCTGAAAATCCTCCTTCTAAATTTGTCAATCAGCCACATCCAATCCCGAATCTTGTAACCACATGGTTTGATATTAAAACCAAGATATGTAAAACAAGCAGAAGCTTCTCTTAACTCAACACCCATCAGATCTGCGATGAAAGCGATCTCCCTTAGGTCTCCATATTCATAAATGATGAACAATTTGTTCTTGTTGATGGCCAGCGCAGTAGCCGATTCAAAACGTATAAAAATAAGATGAACGTAGAACCAATGGTTCTGACGGAGATAACCAAATAATAATAGATCATCAACAAATAAGGAGTGCGTGCATGAGACCGAATTGGAGAAAGAGAAACCCTCTGTATATCCCCACTGTATCGCCATGTTTAGAAGACAACTGAACCCATCCATAATTAAAATGAATATTAGTGGAGACAGTGCGCAGCCTTGTCTAAGTCCACGACCAGCAGCGAAGAAAGGTGTAGGAACACCATTGATGATAACCGCATAACTGACAGTGGTTATACAAGACATAATCCACCTAATAATTCTGATTGGGAGCCCAATATTCATGAGCACCATCCTAATGTAAGCCCAATCAACAGAGTCATAGGCTTTATGAATATCCACCTTCATCATGATGGCCTCCCTTTTTTCCATGTGCATGGAATGTAAGACTTCTTGTGCAATTGTCGTGGTGTCATGAATAGATCGGCCTTTTAGGAAACCATATTTCTCCTTTGAGATAAAGGTTGACAATGTATCTTTTAACCGCTCTGCTATGATTTTGGAGGTAATCTTGTATAGTACATTACATAGGGCGATCGGCCTGAAATTTGCAAAAGTTTGGGGATCATCCTTCTTTGCAATTAGAGCAATGAACGTAGAGTTGAGATTGGCCGGCATGAATCCCCGAATCCGAAGATGTTCAACGACCCTTGTCAATTCCTCACCCATCAGGTCAAAAAAATGGATAAAAAATTCCGCAGGCCACCCATTCGGCCCTGGACATTTATCCTTAGAGAATGTTTTCAGGACCATTAATACTTCATTCCCTATGACAGCATTATCCAATAAAGAGATTGCATCATCATCGAATAAACGAGAGACATGTTCCAGCAACCATACCTGGTTTTCCTTGCATATCCCATCCTGTCTAGTGTAGAATGATGTGAAATATGCTAGCGCTTCATTTTGTATATCTTGGCATGTATGAGCGAAAGATCCATCCGCTTTTTTAATACGCCAAATGGCGTTTCTATTTTTCCTCTCATTTGCGCACTTATGAAAATATTTTGTATTCTGGTCCCCCTCAGCCAACCATTGAACCCTGCTCTTTAACCTCCAGGTGATCTCTTCAATCCGTAGGATTTCTCTTTTTCTTGCCCCCAAGCTCTTGAGATTGTCAAGTGTTTTCTCATCCAGATATGTAGTGAGAAAGGAATTAATAATCTTCTCCATCTGGTCCTGTATATCCAGATATTCCACTCTAAGTTTCATCTTCTTCTTTCGCTCCCATGTCTTGGACACAGCCTTTATTTTCTGGAGTCTATGATGAAAGAAATCCCATACCCCCGAAGTCGGGAAATTGCAATCAGCCCTCCATATCCCCTCCACAATGCATGTATATTCCGGATCCTCCAGCCATATTCTATTGAACTTAAAAGGGCGCTCAAGAACCATCCCAACATTGGACCATGTAAAGGTAATCGGCATATGGTCCGAGATGTCAGATGCCAATGTAATAGATCTAGGACCTCCCAAGATATCCATGATTGATTCATTAACCATCACCCTGTCAAGCCTTTTCCCAATAAAATTGTCAGCCGATCTTCTGTTGGTCCATGTTGGTGCAAGAGGATGTGGTGTTATGTCCACCAGTCCATGTGATAGAAAGATGTCATTTAAATACCTGGCCAGAGAATCCATACGAGCGCTACTGCTCCATATTTCATCAACATTTAGTGTTGAGTTGAAATCTCCCATTATGATAAAATTTGGGAGAGATAAAATACCCGCCAACTACATTCTGTCCCAGAAAACCCTTCTATTTGAATATGGAGCGTAAATATTGATCAAATTAAAAATACTTTGCATACCTCTGAGGCGTCCAGATAGCAATATACCCCGAAAGAAACTGTAAGCTTTGAAAGATACTTGATCTGGGTTCCACATTGCAACCATTCCCCCAGATCTGCCATTTGAGTTTGTCGCAGCGACATGCCAATCTTTCTTGATTTTTAAAAACAAATTTATAGTCTTCGATCTTTCAGACATGGTCTCCTATCCCATAAAAATTATCGGATTCTTAGATACTAGTAAATCCTTCAGGCAATGGAATTTGGGAGCATCACCCAACCCCCTCAAGTTTAATGAGATAATGTGAGTCATGGAGAAGATGTTCGAGGGTTGCTTGCTCTAAGCGCCCTAGTGATGTTGTCCATAACATCATTTATGTGGATGGGAACATCTGAAAGACCCATATCATCATCAGAAAACAGTGATATCGATTTTAGCTATCATTTTTCCGGCGACATGTAGCTTTTGCCTTCTTTTTGATGGACCTGATAGCATCCGATAAAGTAGGGGATTGTTTTGCAGTTGAGGAGATAGGTTTGTCAAAGAATGTTAGTGCGGCGAGATCGAGGTTGAAATGACATTAAAGTTCTATAGGAAGATGAATTGTTTTACATTAAATTTTTATAATCATATATGAAATCGAAGTGGGTGAAACTTCTTTATTAAAGTTTTATAATGATATATGGAACGTAGGTAAGGAATAATTTTGTTTTCCCAACTAGCGAAGGTAAAATCGAAATAATGCACCTTCTGAGTTTATCATCAAAAAAAATTAAATTGGACTAATAAATTGACTATAATTATTATCGAAATAGAGAGATGCTTCTATGGAGGTATGCACACCGGATTTTTTGTTTCGATTGAAAAATCAATTAAAATGAAGAACTCGTTGCCTCTTGAATAATTAAAAGAAAAAAACATAAAACAGTTAACAACTTCATCAATCCTATATCATTTAATCATTTTACAACGCCACAGTGATGTGCTTCTGTAATTATTTACGGCGTGAAAGGAAACGATTCTGTTGAATTGGAAAGGTTGTGCTTCTCATTTTTGGAATCGATTGTATCACATTACTAAATGCAATCTATCATCAGTGTGCCCATAGACTTTCTGATCAGAAGATTATTTATGTTTAAGGCGAAATTTGTGGAAAGCGTTTTGAAGGGTAGCACGCGGTTCTGAGCTCATATACAGAGTATAAGTGGCTATATTTATTTATCAGAGGTTTCAGTTTTCACATATTTTCACCTCCGCCATTATATTTAGTTGGACAAATCAATAACCTTCCCTCTAAATTCCATTACCCATTTTTTCAACGACAAATAGGTAATTGGCATTGCTTCTATTCACCTGATTATCATTGGTATTTTCCACACACATAGAATCTGTCGGTGCTATTTTGTGGATATCAATTGTAAACTACCCATAATATCAAATTCACACGGGATTTATATAAGGAGATCAATTGTAAACTACCCACGTATCAATTTACACTAATTTTATAACCCAACAATCAATTCATAATCTATCAAAGTATCGACAACAGAAATTTAGTCATGCAAACTCATCCGATTCGGCTGTGATGATAATTAACACACACGAGGATAAATGGGTCCGTTCTAAAAATCAGCGCAAACTGTTTTAATGAGCGAGACCCTATCAAAGAAAACCCTTGAATCCACAGATTTAAATGACCCCTTTGAAAAGTGCAAATTCACGCATATATTCATATTTATCAGCAACCCGAGCCTATAATTGCTAAAGCAATGACCCGACTCGACATGAGAAGGGTTTTTAATGAAAAGTATCCGAACTCGTTAGACTTCAGAATACCTTGGCACTCAGAGCATCCGATCCGTGAATTCCCGATCCACCCAAAAATGAGGGTTGTGATACTCCATGCACATGCTGGGTATATTCCGCCCAGATTTAATCTCCACCGTCTAAATATATTTAAAGAAAAAAGTCAACATATCTACATCCAATATAGAAAAGCTTCGGCTAAATATTTAAAATTGGCATAGTCTATAAATGCTACGAATTGGACTTCCCGGCATCGTTTTTTTTAATTCTCCGGCACGTTGACCCTTTTCTCCGACGGCCGTCTCCGTTTCCATTTCATCTCCGACTCCCTCTTTCACCGTTTTACCTCCACGACGCACTTCAGTGGCAGTAGTCAAACTGCAGTTTTGAGCATTTTCCGTGTGATTCAAACTCCAATATGGCGTCTTCCCAATTCAATGTAAAATTCAAACTACAATGTGAGTGCAATTCAACAGAGAAACGAAGCCGAAGACAGAAAGACTCTGTTCCAATTGAGTTTTTTCTGGATACAACTTGTCCAACCATATATTTGAAGCAGTTAGGTGCAGACGTTGTGCATTGAGGTCCTGTAACATTAATGGTTACTCCGATACGATGCTTCAGGGCACTGTTCATAATGGACAAGGCACCTATTACCAGACATATGCACCAGATGAATTAATGTTAATGAATCTGCATTGGAAATTGCTAGAAATTGTTAGTTTCCAACCCACAGGTGACCGATGTGAAGGATTTTCAGACCTTAATGTTGATTTAAAGGACAATACCTGAGAAAGCCTTGTTGGTGAACAATGTAACACATTGAATCCATGATAGAAAGAAAATCCCAATGCAAAACACTCATCCTGCCTTTAATTTGCCAGTCCCGCATTTTTTTTTTTAGTACTGCAACAAATCTTTCAATATTGATGCAAGTGTAGAATTTAAGAATAATAACACACACTTTTGAAGTCCGAAGTGACAAATTTACGAAAGGCAGAAAAACTAAACAGCAGAGTAAGAACGAAATGAAACAGCAAAATGGTGAGAACACACACAACGTTTGATGGATTCATTAAACTGAATTTATACAAGGATATTGGACGGTTATCCAGAAACTGAAATGTAACTAAATCAAAACTGATCCTAAACTAATCGCATTAGCACAGCGGAACTAATTCTTTAACACTCCCCCTTAATTTTGAGGGTTACATATGTTTTATTCCTAACTTATGACATTGAAATTCAAAATTAACTTTTCCTAGCGGTTTGGTGAAAATATCCGCTAACTGCTCCTTGGAATCACAAAATTTGAGAACAATGTCACCATTCTTGACGAGTTCACGAATGAAGTGAAAACGAGTGTCGATATGTTTGCTTCTTTGATGAAACACATTGTTCTTTGACAAGGAAACAACGGAAGTGTTGTCACAAAGGATTGAAATCGGTTCATTTTCTGTATATCCAAAATCAGAGAGAAGTCTTTTTAGCCACACTGCTTGACATGACGCTGAATTTGCTGCAACATACTCAGCCTCTGTTGAAGATAGTGCAACTATGGGTTGCTTTTTGGATGACCACGAGATCAAATTTCTGCCAAATAGAAAAGCATAGCCAGAAGTGCTTTTCCGATCATCAATACAACCTGCATAATCACTATCTGTATAACCAACAAGCTTACTATCTGCAGAGGCTGCATACGATAAACCATAAGTAGATGTACCTGCAATGTATCTTAACACCCTTTTTCCAGCTTTCCAATGACAGTATTTAGGAGATTCCATAAACCTGAAGATATAACTAGCTGCAAATGCTATATCAGGCCTAGTAGCAGTAAGATACATAATACTACCAGCAAGTTGTTTATACAAAGTCGCATTAACAGTAGTACCCACATCATCTTTACTCAACTTTGTACCAACTTCGATAGGAGTATCAACCAGTTTACACCTGTCCATCTTAAACTTTTTCAAAATGTCAGTAGCATACTTCTGTTGACTCATAAACATACCATCCTGTGTTTGTTTCACTTCGATACCCAAGAAGTATCTCATTAATCCAAGATCTGTCATTTCAAATTCATTTTTCATTGCAGATTTAAATTCATCTAACTGCATGTTACCTGTATAGATTATGTCATCAACATAAAGACACAATATCAAAATATTACCTTGATGATCATTCTTGATATACAAAGTAGGCTCGTGGTCGCTCCTTCTGAAACCATTATTCAACAAGTAATGGTCTATTCGGCTGTACCAAGCTCTTGGAGCTTGCTTCAAGCCATACAATGCTTTTTTTAACCTGTACACTTTATGTTCATGATTTTTGATTTCGAAACCAGGTGGTTGATCAATATACACTTCTTCATTCAAGACACCATTCAAAAAAGCAGACTTTACGTCCATTTGGTAAATAGGCCACTTGTTTTGTGCTGCAATAGCCAATACAAATCGAACTGTATCAATTCTTGCTACAGGTGCAAATGTTTCACCATAATCTATGCCAGGTTGCTGAGAAAAACCTTTGGCAACTAATCGTGCTTTGTGCTTATCAACTTCACCTCTCTCATTTAACTTTGTTTTAAAAACCCATTTGACACCTATTGAGTTTTTATCATGAGGTAGATCAACCAAATCCCAAGTTTGATTTCTTTCAATAGCATCGATTTCAATATTCATAGCATATACCCATACTTTATCATTTATAGCCTCTTCAAAACAAGTAGGTTGGAATGAAAGAAATGCAAAATTTACAATATCATCAACATCATCTTGTGCATAAATATCACTTAAGTTTCTCATCTTTGGATTATCAGAATCAGACTCAGAAGACGATGAACTGCTACTGCTCGATGAACTACTACTGGTTTTTTCTTGAACTTGTAATCTTGGAGTGCTTGTTGCAGGTGTCTGAGGTTCATCTAACAGAATAAAAGGATCAAGACAAGTATTGTTCTCCATTTCATTCCAAGACTTATCTTCCAGAAATTTCACATCTCGACTTACAACAAATTTCTTAGTTATAGGATTAAACAATCTGTATGCCTTAGATTGATCACTATATCCTATAAAAATATACTTTTCACTCCTATCATCAAGCTTTTTCTCAATTTTTCCGGAACATGAGCGAAAGCAACACAACCAAATACGCGAAAGTGTGAAACTGTTACCTTTTGTACACTCCATGCTTCTTCAGGTACAAAATTTTGAACACTGGAAGTTGGCGATCTATTCAAAATATATACCGAACATGCAACTGCTTCAGCCCATAGATCTTTAGACAAATTTCGTGTTTTAAGCAAACTTCGAGCCATATTCATAATTGTTTGATTCTTTCTTTCCGCGACTCCGTTCTGCTGTGGAGTATAGCTGGTTGTCGTTTGTTTTTTAATACCATGTTGTTTGCAAAAATCAATGAATTCGTTAGATTCATACTCACCTCCTTTATCAGACTTCAGAACTTTAATAAACTTGCCACTTTGTTTTTCAGCCTCGGCCTTGAACTCTTTAAACTTCGAAAATGTTTCTGATTTATATTTGATGAAATACACCCAAATTTTCCTGCTAAAATTGTCAATGAAAGTAAGAAAATAGAGACTGCCAGCAACTGATTTTTCTTGCATAGGACCGCATAAATCTGTATGCACTAACTCTAGTTGTTCTTTGGCTCTATTGGAGGCTGAAGAAAAACTATCTCGTTTATGTTTACCCATAATACAACTTGTACATGAAGAGATATGATCAGACAAAGAAGGAAACCCTTTCACCATGGACTGACTTTGCAACAAACTCATACTTTTGATAGGTAAATGACCATATCGCAAATGCCACAAATCAGAGTTAGTTGGCGTTGAAACATTATGTGCATACAACTTCTCACTTTTTAACTGTAACTGATACAATCTGTTCTTTGTCATTGGAATATTTGCAACAAGAGACTTATGCTTATCAACAATCGTGCAAGTAGTGTTGTGAAAACTAACATCATAACCATGTGCATCTAACTGACCAACACTCAACAAATTATGCTTGAAATTGGGTACATAATAAACATCATAGATATTCTTCACAACATTTTATTTGGTTAAGACAGGTACAAAACCTTTTCCTGAAGCTTTAACCTGACGATCATCACCCAAACCAATAGATGAACTGAAAGATGTATCAAGATGTGAAAAAAAATCACTATGACCAGTCATATGATTACTACATCCACTGTCAACCAACCAAACATCTTTATTAGGTACTTGCACAGTTACTTGGCATGCCAAAAATAAAGCATCTGATGTTTCACATTCAGTGTTTGTAACATTGGCTTTATTTTTATTCAGAACATACTGTAGTTTTCGACATTCAGACTTATAATGGCCATATTTTTTGCAGTAGTGACACTGAATTTTAGATTTATCTATCCACTTACGACCATGATCATTTTGAGACTTCTCTGAATGTGTTTCAGTTACCTGTGATCTATTATCAGACTGAGACTGTCCTCTACCTTTACTTTTCCTGCCACGAAAACCTCTGCCTCTACCTCTATCCATTGACGCTTTAGATTTAAAAGCATGCTCTAAATCACTGACATCTAAATTAATTCTTGCTTCATGTGCCAACAAAGAACCAGTTAATTCTTCCACAAATAATTTTGTCAATTCTCCCGATTCAAAAACGGTAACAATCATATCAAATTTTTTTGGCAAACATCTAAGAACTTTTTCAACAATTCTTTGGTCATTTAGTTCTTCACCATTCATCCGAAGCTGATTTACAACACCCATAACTTTAGTCATAAACTGATCAATGGTTTCTGAGTCAGTCATTTTAAGCGTTTCAAATTAGGTTCTAAGTGTCTGTAATCTTACCATTTTTACTTTATCATTTCCTTGATAAGCAGCCTTAAGTATATCCCAAATTGATTTAGCAGTTTTAGCAGCAGTAATTTTAGGAAAGATAGCGTCATCTAATGAATTTAAAATGCAAGAATTTGCTCTACCTTCTTTCTGTTTAATTTCATCAAATTGTCTTCTTTGGGCAGCAGTCATACCAGCAATTTCATTTGCGTCAGGTTCTTGGAACCCCAACTCTATTAATTCCCAACACCCTAAGCCTTGTAAACATGCTTGCATTTTAAGACTCCAAAAATCATAATTTTTTCCACTAAATGATGGTGTCGGAATGGCAAACTGACTTGTTGAAGCCATTTTTAAAAACAATCACCTTTAATAGACCAGCAGTCTTTACCCCTTTACAAGTAACAAATAAAAAGAGCCTCAACCCAACATACTCTTTTAAATGTAAACAAAACTAGCAGATAATGTTTACAACAAAAAATCTTTCCTAGCTATCAACTCTGGCAGAAAAGAACTCATTTCTCAAAGCTTAGAAATTTGACCAAAAACTCATCTCAAACTGGTCCAAGCAGCAAAACTGGATCTCCAAGATTCGAAGCACTGGTTCGATTTCAAAATGCCAACAACAGGTTCAGACAGCAAACAAAAGGGAACTTTAAAACGCTGTTCTTTGATGGCAGCAAACATCACCTTCAAAATGTTGTTCTTTGGTGGCAGCAAACAGAATAAGGATCTTCAAACAGCGGCTTCATGCACCGATCTTCAAACAGCGGCTTCATGCACCGATTCCTCTACTTCAAACAACGACTCTACTTCAAACAACAACTTCTTTGCACTAAACTTCTCTGCACAAACACTCAGGCAATAGAGATCCTAACTAAGCTCTGATACCATGACAAATTTACGAAAGGCAGAAAAACTAAACAGCAGAGTAAGAACGAAATGAAATAGCAAAATGGTGAGAACACACACAACGTTTGATGGATTCATTAAACTGAATTTATACAAGGATACTGGACGGTTATCTAGAAACTAAAATGTAACTAAATCAAAACTGATCCTAAACTAATCGCATTAGCACAGCGGAACTAATTCTTTAACACGAAGTGGCATCAGTTGTAATTATAATTCAACATTATTGGAAAAAAAATTGCAGACCACAGACGTATCTATTTAGTTGACCATAGAATGTGCTATAAATAAATGGTGTTAAAACACCTTGATTCGACAATCAATTTCTGCTATATGACAAAAAGTTTCAATAAGAAGGAAATAAACAATTTCAAAACAATACCAGTATCACTCTTCATTTTGACCATCAATTTCTGCTAATAAGATAACAACAAGGTTGTGTTTGTTGGGAAGCTCGTCTCCTCTTATATGTATAGTATGCTGTTTAAGGGCTTTGAAATCTCTTCTTTCTTCTCCTATATCTAAGGTTGCATGCGCTAGAGGTTATGCCGGCTTGCAATTTGCAACAGAGTTCTTCTGGTTTATTGTGATTTAGGTTACTTTGTAAAAGTGGCTACAATCAATTCTTCAATCGTTTCCAACTCCTTTATTCTACTTTCCAATTCTTAATTTTCATTAATTTTCATTGAAATGCTAGTTAATCTTAGTTATTTGTTTTAAGACATTTTTCACTGCATTTATAGAAGCTTAGAATTTTTGTCTTTTTGTGCGTGTGTTTTATTCAGCTTTATGAAGATGCTGTTGTGCTAGTTTATGGTTGATAGAGTTTTTCAATAAGTGGACTAAAATCCTAAAACTCTCCAAGGTCAAGCCATGATCAGAAACTTGGATTGAGATTTTTTTATCATGATTAATTCATCTGGTGCATATGTCTGGTAATGGGTGCCCTGTCCATTATGAACAGTGCCCTGAAGCATCGTATCGGAGTAACCATTGATGTTACAGGGCTTCAATGCACAACGTCTGCACCTAACTGCTTCAAATATATGGTTGGACAAGTTGTATCCAGAAAAAACTCAATTAAAAAAATTACAGTAAAACAGAGTCTTTCCGTCTTCGGCTTCGTTTCTTCGTTGAATTGCTCTCACATTGTAGTTTGAATTGTGCATTGAATTGGGAAGATGCCATACTGGAGTTTGAATCATTCCGAAAATGCTCAAAACTGCAGTTTGATTACTGCCACTGAAGTGCGTCGTGGAGGTAAAACGATGAAGGAGGGAGTTGGAGATGAAATGGAAACGGAGACGGCCATCGGAGGGAAGGGTCAACGTGCCGGAGAATTAAAAAAAACGATGCCGGGAAGTCCAATTCGTAGCATCCATAGACTACGCCTTTAAAATTAAGGGCACTGAATTTGGTTTGAAAATTTAAAATCTAGGAAAAAATAGATGACTTTTGCAATTCCATATGGACTGCAACTACATATAAACAGTTGGATTATTAATGAAAATTTAAAAATATTAATAAAAATAAAAACCGTTTCTGAAAGAGTTGCCTATGAACTAACATAAAGGAGTTGTCTATGAATTAACAGAATAGTTTATGAGGTAGTTTTTTTTGTTTTTTTTTTCAATAAGTTATGGAGTGTTTGAATTGTTTTTTAAATAGTGAAAATGGATTTAATTTTATCAAAAATTTATAGGCTACCCAAAATATTGAAATTTAAAGATTATAATTCATTTTTTCAAAAAAATTTGCCAGATTTTCATAAACTAAAATATTTTTGGATTTTTCAATAACTTTTTTTTTCGACTAAGGCTTGTTGAAAATGGAAAATTTTGTTAAAATTCTTTTTATAAAATTGATAGAAAATAAATAAATGCAGATTTTATACATCACAATCCTGTGCAAATTGCAAAGGTTTGATATTTAGAATACCGTGTACACTGATATTTCTTCCGAGTGATACATACTTATCTGACGCTAAAGGCCAACATTGTGAATGGATATTAAAATGGTTATAAGAAATACTTGTGAAGTTGGTAAAAAATAATCGATATGGAATTGGTCGGAAATAAATAAAGGCAGATATTATTAATCAAAATCCCGTGTGACTTTGTATTTTAGATGAAAATACCATTACCATGTGGTCTGGAATAATAGATTTGGATTTGATAGATAAATACATGCATATTCTATTTATTATGGTTCCGTGTAGACTTTGTAGGTTTTAGAATCCCACGTGGATTGGGTATATTAGATATATATCTATTTCTAGATAGTGATTGATACTTATCTCCTACTTTACAGAAGGTTTACTTGCTCCTTTACAAAAACTCAAAAGGTTGTATTGTGAATGGAAATGAATAAGCTTACTGCTTAAAAACAAAGCGTATAAAGTAAACAAAGGTTGGATCATAAGTGGTTATGAATTTTTGTTTTTTCTTTAATTGATTAAGGTAGTGTGGGGTTGTTATTCGACATTGTGAATCAAATGATGGTAGAATATGTTGATATATAGGAAATATTTAAGTATAACTTAGTCTAGTGTAAAATTAGGTAAAGTGTGTTTCTTTAATATATACTTTTGTCATTTATAATCTAGTCACGGTATATAGTGATTTGAAGGTTCATTCTCTCATTGGTATTATAGACACTTCATCTATAGCTTAACACTCGATTGGTTCATGATCTCTATTTAAAGAGCATGTAGGGTCATTTGTCCGGTGACCCTTTATGAGAGAAGCTTATGTAATTTCTCTTTCTTTATATTAATAAATTCTTTGAAGTGGTTGCGTTGGCTCAAGCTGTGGACTGTTTCCTTCTTTGATAGTTTTAATCACGTCAAATAATGGTGTATTGATCTGTGATCTGTTTGTGAGAGATGACACTTGCTATTTAATGTAAGGAACTTATCCTATAAATTCCTACATGGTATCAGAGTTGTTTCAGGGTCTCATCTATTGTTGATCAAAATCCGAAGCTGGTTTGACTGCATATGACTATTGTTTTCCAGGTCTACTATTTCTGACCACTTTCGAGCCAGGATCGCTGCTCGATTGTGTCCATAATATTATAGTGAGGAACCTCTTTTCTTTCATGTGAAAAATTTTCAAGTTGCCCTAGTTATGTCATTTTAGATCTCGAGATATAAAGTATTTTTTTTTTCAGTTATATTTATTTATCCATCTGCTTATTTCAATAGATAGTAATCTTTTTTAATTACTAGATCTATACCCTTTTCTCTGTGTATGCCCATTTCTCTGCGCTCTGTGCGATCTAACAAACCAGAAATAGAAAGACAATATTTATCTCTTATGTATGCTCTTTCCTCGTGACTTTGTGTGATCTCGGAAAATCAGAAATAGTGAGAAAAATATTAAGTTTCCAGGTGGACTAAAAATAAATATAACATTATACTGCAATATATATATATATATATATATATATATATATATATATATATTTTATTTGCATGGTTTTTTTTTGCAGTAAAAATCACGCAACATTAAAAAAAAAAAAAAAAAAAAAAAAAAAAACCTTCATCCTTTTCTACAATTACTAAACCTTTTAACTAGCTCACTTGGTGTAAAGTTACTTAATGAAAATAGTGGTTTTAGGTTCAAGCCTTTTTGTCAAGGTATTTTTTGCAAAAAAATGTTTTTGTCAAGTTACTTTTTCTAAAAAGCTTTTTCTCAAGTTACCTTTTTAAAAAATGTTTTTTACTCATTTTTTTTTATGTTTTAAAGTTACTTTATGTAATAGTGTTTCTCACCCATTATAAAAATCTAGTCACTTATTGTCTAAAGCACTTTATATTTTATTTAAATTATAGTCTAGTTTGTCATTAGTTCATAAAATAACATTGTAAAAAGTGATTCTCACTTATTAATAAAAATGAGTCACATAAATTAGTAATAATTAGTGATTAATAGAAAGAATTTTAAAAAAAAATAATGTACAAATTCATCATCAAATATCAACCTATTTGAACGAGCGAGACCCTATCAAAGAAAACCCTTAAATCCACAGATTCAAATTTATGCAGATCTGTTTAAAATCCATGCAAATTCTCGCATATATTCATGTTTATCATCAACCCGAACCTAAAATCGCTAAAGAAATGACTCGACCCAACATAAGAAGGGTTTTTAATGAAAAGTACCCCACGCAGATCGAACCTGTTAAACTTCAGAATACCTTGACACTAAAAGCATCTGATAGGTGACTTCCCAATCCACCCAAAAATGAGGACTGTCATACTCGATGCACATGCTAGGTATATTCGGTCCAGACTTAATCTCCAGTGTAAATACATTTAAAGAAAAAAGGTCAACATATCTACATCCAATATAGAAAAACCTTCAGCTAAATATTTAAAATTAAAGACACTGCACTTTATTTATATAATACTTTTATTCATATAATACTTTTATTCTAAGAGGTTTAAAAATTTAAAATTTAGGAAAAAATAGATGACTCTTGTAATTCCATATGGACTGCAATTACATATAAATAGTTGGATTATTAATGAAAATTTAAAAATATTAATAAAAATAAAAAAGACTTCTGAAAGGAGTTATTTACGGTATGGAAGTATTATGATAGTTTAAAAGGTAGTATTTTGTCAGAATTATTTTTTCAAAGATTCAGGTTGTTGGAGTGTTTGAATTGTATTTTTTATGGTGGAAATGGATTCAACACCATGAAAAACCTTTAAGACACTCAAAACACTAAAATTTAAGGACTATGACCCAAATTTTCAAAAATCTTTCAACTTTTCTAGATTTTTCTGTAGCTTTTTTTAGTCTACAAATTTTTGAAAATGGGAAAATTTGTTAAAAATAATTTTATAAAATAGGTAAAAAAAAAATAATGCAGATTTTATATATTACAATCATGTGCAAATTGCAAATATTTTGGAAGAATTGTTAAAAATAATTTAAATAAAATTGGTAGAAAATAAATAAACACAAATTTTATTGGGTATATTAGATATATATCTATTTCTAGTTAGTGAGTGATACGTATCTGCTACTTTACATAGGGTTTACTGGGTCCTTTACAAAAACTCAAAAGGGGGTGTATTGTGAATGGCAATGAATAAGCTTACTACTTAAAAACAATGCGTATAAAATAAATTTAGATCATGAGTGGTTATGGAAAAGTTTAATAAACTCACTTAAAGTTATTTCTTTCTTTCACTAATAATTGATTAAGGCAATGTAGGGTGCACATTTTTGTTTTTATTTGATATTGTGAATCAAATAATGTTAGGATATTTAGGAAATAGTTAAGTATAATTTGCTTTAGTGAAAATTTAGGTAAAGTGTGTCTTTTTAGTATATATTTTTGTAACTTATAATCCAATGGCCATGGTATAGTGATTTGATGGTTCATTCTCTCCTCGGTATTACAGACACTTGATCCGTGGCTTAGCACTCGATTGGTTCATGATATCTATTTAAAAAGCTTGGAGGGTCATTTTTCTGGTGACCATTTATGAGACAAGCTTATGTAAATTTTCTTTCTTTATATTATAAATTTCTTGAAGTCGCCGCGTTGGCTCAGACTGTGGGCTATTTCCCACTTTGATGGTTTTAATCACATCAAATAATGGTGTATTGATCTGTGATCTGTTTGTGAGCGATGACCCTTGGTGTTTGATCTAAGAAACTTAACCTATAAATTCCTACATGGTAAGAAAGCTATTTGAGGGTTGCATCTGTTGTTGATCAACATTTGAAGCTGGTTTGACTGCATGTTGCTGTTGTTTTTCAGATCTATTGTTTCTAACCACTTTCGGGCCGGAAGAGCAGCTCTATTGTGTCCAAAGTCTCTGTTATAGTGAGGAACTCCTTTCGTTTCATGCGAAAAAGTTTATGGTTTCCCTACTTATGTCATTTTAGGTCTCGAGGTATAAAGTATTTTTTTCCAATTATATTTATTTATCCCTCTGCTTATTTTGGTCAATAGTAATTTTTTAAAATTATCAGATCTATACCCTCTTATCTGTGTATGCTCTTTTCTCCACACTCCATGTGATTTGCAAACCATACAAAGAAATACGAGATTTATCTCCTACGTATGCTCTTTCCCCGCGACTTTGTGTGATCTCGGGAAATAAAAAAGAGTGAGAAAAATATTAAGTTTTTGGGTGGACAAACCATAAATACAGCATTATGTCGCAAGGTCTGTATATATATATATATATATATATATATATATATATATATATATATATATATATATATATATATTATTTCTATGGTTTTTTTTTGCAGTAAAAACCACGCAACCTAAAAAAAAAAAAAAAAAAAAACCTTCCTCATTTCTAACAATTGTTGAACCTTTTAACTAGCTCACTTGGTGTAAAGTTACTTAATGAGAATACTAGTCTTGTGTTCAAGACTTTTTGTCAAGTTACTTCTTCCAAAAAAATATTTTTTTCAAGTTACTTTTTCTAAAAGGATTTTTGTCAAGTTACTTTCTAAAAAAATGTTTTATTATCAAGTTTTTTTATGTTTTAAAGTTACTTATGTATTAGTGTTTCTCACCCATTCTAAAAAGCGAGTGACTTACAATCTAAAGCATTTTATATTTTATTCAAATTACAGTCTAGTTGGTCATTAGTTCATAAAATAACATTGTAAAAAGTGATTCTCTTTTTTTATAAAAGTGAGTCACATAAAGTAGTATTTTTTTTAAAGGGCGAACTTGTTATATTATGTTTGGAAATGGGGGGAGTTTAACAAATAAATAATGTACAAATTCATCATCAAATTTCAGCCTATCACGTGGCTACATGGTATCTACTACGAATTTTTTTCAAAAAGACAATTTCTTCATCCAGAAGCCATTGTTATAGAATATTTTTAAAACTGGTCTAATTTTTTCAGATCTTTCCCTTGGAGCTGTTTTTTTCAACCTTTACAGCTTCAGTTTTTAAAAATCGAAAGTGGATGCCTAGTTATTCTTAATAGCACCATTTATTTCCAAAGGTTATCATATATGGTAGACTTACGTAGAAGTAAATGGATTTATAGAATATCCTCGAGACTAGAATCTAAAAATACCGATGAAGATAAAAAGGCTAAATGAGAAAACAAACAATATGAAGCATGAGGGTTGATAGAAATTTCCATTGCTCAAGATCTTAGATTTAATATCCAAGAAATTGACTCCTCCAATGAAGCTATGAAAAATTTTAACACTGTTTTTGGCATTCAAAATGAAATCAGAGTCCACCAGCTTGAAAATGAGTCACTTACTTTGGACTCCAATAATTTCTCCTATATTGAAGATTTTTTATCCAAATTCAAGATCCTAAGAGTTCTCTTAGAAGCTTGTAAGGTCAAAAAGGAACATGGTAGTATTATCTATTCCATTCTTACTAAGTTAGGCCCTACATACTCTGTATTTTTTTCCACCTTCCATTCCACTAGATAAGCCCTAATTTCTCAAGGAACACTGTATAAATCCTCCTCTTGTGATGCCTTTTGTGATTCTTTGATAAGATAACAAGAAAAACTCTTACACCTTGGTTTTATTAATACTATAAATTCTTCTAATAAATTCTTAACATCCCAACAAAAACAAAATCCAAAGAATCCTAAGAAGCAACATCCTAAAAAGAATGGTCCTTAACCAAACAAGGGTCTTAAGCAATCTAAGTCGCAAACTAAAAAACAACTCAACAAACTGATAAGGAAAATAAAAACAAAGGGAAGAAGAAAGATAAACATTGTAACTTTTGTAATCATGATGGCCACGTAGAGTCAAAATGTTTTAAAAATATGGAAGCCTTGGAAGAAGTAATGAAGAAGCACAACATCCATTTGGAGAACTCTTTGAATTCCTTTTCGGTAATGACACTTTCTCCATGTGGTTGTCAAACATCAAGATCTAGTTATACATTGAATGTATCTTATTCTTCTAATTATCATGAGTGCCTCATTGATTATGAAGCCTCTTACCACATGGAAAAAAATAAAGGCATTTTTTATTCTTTAAATGATTGTAACACTAAAAATATTTATGTTGCTGATGATAGATCCCTTAGTGTTGTAGGGTCTCCAACCATTCATATAGATAATGGTCAATTTAATGATGTATTATGTATTATGGTGTTTGTTCTAGTTGTGTAGCTGGAAAACATCATTAGTATAGTTTTGTCAAACGTGCCTCTTGGCATGATTCAGCAGCTTTGCAACTTCTGCACAGTGATTTATGTGGTACACTTCCAGTTGTTTCTTTCTTTGGCTACAGGTACTTCTTAACTTTCATTCATGATTTTTCCAAACACACTTGGGTATACTTCTTAAGACTCAAGATTGAAGTTTTTAACATGTTGTTGGCCTCTGTTGAGAAACAATCTGGACATCAAATTCTTAAGTTAAGATCTAAAAATGGAGGAGATTATGTTAAAAAAAAATTTATCAACTTTTTCATTGAGAATGACATTCAATTGCAACATATTGTTCCATATAATCTACAACAAAATTGTGTACCTAAAAGAAAGAATCATACTCTAAAAGAAATGGCTAATTATATGCTTCAATCTAAAGGATTTAGTCTTAATTTTTGGGCATAAGCAATTAACTGTGAAAATTTCATATTAAATTGCAATCCTACTAAGGTTTTAATGAATATCACTCCAAAAGAAGCATGTAGCTTAATCAGACCAGATGTAAGTCATTTTCTTGTTTTTGGAAGTGAAGCTTAGGCCCATATTCCAGAAGAGAAACATAAATCCTTAGAACCTAAGAGTGAAAAATGTATTTTTGTTGGATATTCTAAAGATATCAAAGGATATAAACTTCTTCAACCCAAATCCAAAAATCAAATCATTAGAAGAGATGTAAAATTTGATGAACATATATCAATCTGTGAGCCCAGGTCATCAGGTGTGCCACCTTTGGCTCGCGAGCCTAATTTGATATATGTGCCACTTCTCTTTATCTCCTTTATTTTTGACAACATTCCTTCTACTTCGGATGATGACGTCAAGGATGAAAATCCTCCTCCACCTCCTCGGGATCTTCCTTTAGCTCCACAAATTCCAAAATGGGTCTGCTCTACTTGGGATGCAACAGGTTCTCTTGCACATGACCCTGAAGAACAACATCATACACATTCTTAGTTCGACAGAGCCTCTTCCTTATCGGTTCAAGTTCTAGAAAATCATGATCTAGACACCTTTGAACAAGCTTGAGGTCATCCAGATTAGGATGCAGCTATGAGTAAAGAATACCTTTCCTTATTGGAAAATGATACTTGAAATATTGTTCCTCTTCCAAAGGGGAAAAAACTTGTCAGATGCAAGTGGGTTTAAATAAAAAAAATTGCACGAGATGGAGAAGTGGATAAACATAAAGCTCGTCTTGTTGGTAAAATATTTTCAGAAGTTGAAGGAATTGACTATAATGAAACCTTATCCCTTGTTTCCAAATGAATTCTATTTGCCCTGTTCTTTCCCTTGATGCATCCTTTAAATGGGAAGTCCATCAAATGGATGTTAAATCTGCCTTCTTACATGGGGACTTGCATGAAGAAATATACATTGAACAACCCCATGGCTTTATCCAAAAAGACTCTAGCCTTGTTTGTCACCTTAGGAAGTCTCTCTATGGTCTCAAAATAGCCCCTGGGGATTGGTATGCCAAAATTCATAGCTTTCTCTTAAATAACGGATTTTTTAGATGTCATTCCGACAACACTATCTACAACAATAAAGTGGATAAGTCTTTAATCATCCTTGTTTTTTATGTTGATGACCTTATCCTTACTGGTAGTGATCCCAACCATATAAACCATGTGATGTCTAGCCTCAAAAATATGTTTGAAATTACAATCTCAAAACACTTGAATTATTTCCTTGGTCTTCAAGTCTTGCAATAAAAAGAATATATTACCATTTCTCAGTCCATGTATGTCTGTGATATTCTACACCAATTTCACATGGAATACTATAAGCCAAACCCTTCTCCCTTTCAGTTTGGATTCAAGCTTTCAGTCACTTGTACTTCCCCTGAAGTTGATGCTGCCTTATATTGTCAACTTGTTGGTAAATGTTAGAGCCCTATATTACTAGTATAGTCCCTTATTTTTGTTAGTCTGGCCCCCTTATTTTTATTACTATACCCCTATAGTCCCCATATTGTTATTATTGTTCCCTTACATTATTATTGTTAGGTTGGCTAGGATTATATTGTGACCCCATGGACTCCTATATATAGAGAGGAGGTTTTGTCATTTATATCATCCAAGAATTGTTAATTTGTGTAATATAAAGGAGGTTTCCCCCTCTAATTGGTTGACTTCTATGGCGTCGTTCTCTCTTTTCTTCTATTTTGGGAGCTGGCCTCATAACATTTCATACCAGGGCTTTGGATTCTAGGGTTTCAGCACTTCAAACAAGTCATCATGGAATTTTCGCTATAAATGTTTTTCTACGAAGGTTCAGAAGCTAAAAAAAACCATTTGCGAAGAAATCCTGAGTAAATCCGTGTAACAATTTCAGATCATGGTTCACAACATTTTCGGAGAAACGATCTCTATAAGTTAGGGTTTTATTAGGCTCCGGAATTCCATCTAAAAAGGGTGACCTTGTGAAAACTGTCATAATTCTCTCTTTAAGAATCAGATCGGAATTCTATTAAACATGGCAAAATTTTCACCGACTGTGGTTTCATGTGTATCTAGTTTGGAGCTGAAGGAGGAAATAGTGACACATGGCATGCCGTACAAGTTTTCTCTACTGAACTAGTCCATAATTAGCAATTGTGCGAGATTAGGCTTAGCTTTGTCTTGAAGAATCCAATTAGGTCATACCTGTGGCATTGGAAAGAATATTCAGAGGGCTACTAGAGCACCGAGGATAAAATCTCAGGGATCCGAAAATAAAGAGATACATCAGTTTCAATACCGAGCTACACAAATATAATTAAAATTTATGAATGTTTTTTTTTAAATTGTATAAGTATTGTTTGAAAAATCAGTTTGAAGTTATTCCAAGGGAATATTGAAGCATAGATATCGATATTGGGTTCTAAAATTCCCCCCTAAAACTAATTCATCACCCATTAAGCCCTCAGAATGCTCTACTATGAATCAGGACGAGGAAGAAGTGTAACATGATATATCAAAATTACAAGACCAATTGCAACAAATTTCCCTCCCAAAAAGAGTAACAAAAAATGAAATGGAAGTTTTGACGAAAGGCGTGGAAGCTAATATGGATGGTATAGAAGGAAACATGGATGGTTTGAAGAAAGACATTGAAGCTAAGATGGATGGTTTGATGAAAGGTGTGGAAGCTAAGATGGAGGTTATACAAGGCAACATAGAAGATTTGAAAAAAGGCATGGAAGGTTAGAAGGAAGGTTTGAAAAATTTGCTACAAGAAAAGCTTCCTAATGGCGAAAAGGTAGTAGAGGAAACTCATGATCAGAACAAAATAAATTTTAATCGTGATTTCATCGACTCTAATGTTGGATTTAAAACCCACCATATTCTCAAGATAGATATGAGGAATTTTGATGGCAAGGATATGCTAACTTGGATACTACAAATGGAGGAATACTTTAAGCTCCATAATACACAAAAAACACAAAATTACGAATTTCAACTTTATATTTTTGAAGAAAATTAGGTCCTATGGTTTCGATGGCTTTGTTCTCATAAACCACTAGTCACTTGGTCAAATTTTATGGAGGAAATGATCGTGCATTATGAGGATAAAAAGAGCAACACCCTCTTTAGCCAATTGATCAATCTAAAAAAAGGGGTTTAATAATGGAGCACATTGAGGACTTCCAAAATTTCAAAATATGGGTAAAATAATATTCGAGAGGAAAATATGATTGATGTCTTCATAGGGCCTCTAAAGGATAAAATTCAACATGAGGTTCTCCTTTGGGAACCTAATACATTAGAGAAGGCATTCAGGTTGGAAATAAAAATTGAAAGAAACATTATGGAGACAAGGAAGCCTACCACTCACAACTATAAAGATGGAAGTGTTGCTACTCCTAGACTTACACAAACTACAAGGTTGACACCACAAAAATTGGAAGAAAAAAGAGCAAAAGGGTCTTGCTATAGTTGTGATAGAAATACACTAAAGTTCATAAGGGTGTTGAGAATAAATTATTTTACATATATTGTGTAGAGGAGGAATAAAATGAACAAGAAAAGTCAAAAGAAGAGGATATACACCAGGAACCAACCCTATAGGAAGAAGAAATGAATCCAACCATATACTATAGTGCATTGGCAGGAATTACCACTCCTCAAAATCTCAAGATAGAAGGACATATCAAGAATAAAAAATGTAGTAGTGCTTATTTATTCAAGCAGTACCCATAATTTTATTCATTTTAAGGGAGCTAAGGAATTGAATTTCTTCCTATACCCTGTGCTATAATGTCAAGTGATGGAGGAAAATGGAGGAACTATAAATTTCTCTGGAAAGTGCCATAATACCAAGCTAGCCATGGGAGGATATGTATTGAATATTCCAATTCTTTCCATTCCAATGGGTGGTACTGATGTTGTACTATGAGTACAATGGTTAAAATCTTTGGGGACAATAGCTTTTAATTTTCAAGAATTTTTCTTGAATTTTTTCAGAAGGAAAGGAAGTTGAATTACGAAGTATCGCAGGAAATATAGGAAAGATAATAAGCTCTAATGTCATGAAAAATCTTATGAATAAAGAAAAACGAGGCACCATTGCACAATTATGCTCACTAGAAGTTCTAACATCAAAATCATCTATTTCTCTAGATCTTCAAAAAGTCTTAGACAATCATTCGAAGGTGTTTGAAACTCCCAAAGTACTCCCACCTATTCGTGATCATGATTATGCTATCAATTTTATTATGGGGAGTTTTCCTCCAAACATCAGCCCTTACAGATATCCTTATGTCCAAAAGAGTGAAATTAAACGTATGATTGCATAATTGCTAGAGGCTGGTATAATTAAAGGCTAGTCAACGTTCTCTCTGCTCGAGTAGTATTGGTGCACAAGAAGGATGGATCATGGTGCATGTGTCTAGATTATATGGAGCTTAATAAGCTCACTATTAAAGATAGATTTCCCATTCCTATGATTAATGAATTATTGGATTAATTACATGGAGCAATTTATTTCACCAAGTTGGATCTTTTTTCAATATACCATCCAATTATAATGAGGACAGAAGACATCCCAAAAACAACAGTTCAAACTCATGGGGGTGATTATGAATTTTTGGTAATGTTTTCTTTCCTTACCAATGCACCTTCTACATTTCAAGGGTTGGTGAATTCCATTTTAAAACCCTTCCTTATAAAACTTTTGTTAGTATTTTTTTATGATATATTAATCTACAATAGGTCCTAGAAGGCTCATGTTCAACATGTTGACATGGTGCTCAAACTATTGGAGGAGAACCAATTATATGCAAAAACCTCCAAATGTTTATTTGGAATACAAGAGGTTGAATATCTGGGTCATATTTATCTCATGAGGGTTTTAAGGAAGACCCTAACAAAATTAAAGCCATTAAGGAATGGAAAGTCCCCACAACCATAAAGCAGTTGCGAGGATTTCTCGGGTCAGCAAGTTATTATCACAAGTTTGTTAAGAATTATTGGGAAATAAAAACACCTCTAACAACATTATTGAAGAAATACGCATTTTCGTGGACTTCGGAAGCAACTAAGGCCTTTGAACATATTAAAGAGGCAATGTGCCAAGCACCGGTCTTAGCTATTCCAGACTTCACACAAACATTTATTGTGGAATGTGATGCCTCATGAAATGGAATTGATGTTGTTTTAATGCAAGAAGGAAGACCCATTTCTTTTGAAATTCATCTAATCAAAGGAAAGTATTTACAGAAAGCTATTTATTTGAAGGAAATTTTGGTGATACTACATGCACTAAATAAATTGCGACCATACCTATTGGGAAGACACTTCAAGGTAAAAATTGATTATGATAGTCTTAAATATTTTTTGGAACAAAGACTATCTTCAAAAGAGCAACAAAAATGGGTCACAAAGATGTTGGGTTATGACTTTGCAATCATTTACAAAAAAGGGAACCTAAATTTTGTTGTAGATGCACTTTCAAGAAAGAATGAAGATGTGAAAGCATTTCTTTTTTCCATTTCTATTATCCAACCAAATTGGATAACCAAAGCAGGGGAGGAATGGAAGAATGAAAAAGAAGTATGGATACTCATTCAAAAGTTGCAGCAAGATCCAAGTTCATCTGATACATTTTGTTGGAAAAATGATTCCTTATTGTACAAATATCGCTTATATATTTGTAAGAATTCCAAACTAAAACAAAATATTGTTTTGGAATTGCACACCTCTCCCTTAGGAGGACACTCGGGATTTTTAAAAACTTACCACAGGGTGAATAAATAATTTTTTTGGGATGGCCTTAAATCTAATATTCAAAATTTTGTGGCAGAATGTTTGGCTTTCCAGCAAAATAAATTTGAGACAATTAATACCCCGGGTCTGCTACAACCTTTATCCATTCCAAATCAACATTGGGAGGAAGTTTCAATGGATTGTATCACAGGTTTACCTAATTCCGAAGGAAAGAGTGTCATAATGGTGGTAGTTGATAGAATTACCAAGTATGAACACTTTTTTTCATTATCTCATCCATTTAAAGTGAGTACAGTTGCTATTTTTTATGGAAACAATTCAAAAGCTACATGGAAACCCAAAGATTATTGTATGTGATAGAGATCCCATATTCACTGGAAATTTTTGGATGGAATTATTTTCTTTTTTGGGTACTCAACTAGCTCATATCTCATCTTATCATCCTCAATCGGATGGGAAAACTAAGATATTTAATTTTTTCTTGGAAGGATTCTTTCATTGCTTTGTATCTGATAAACAAAATCAATGGGTCAATTGGTTACCTCTAGCTAAATGGTGGTATAACACTTCCTTCCACACTGTAGCAAAAATGACCCTATTTATGGCACTTTATGGATATCATCTGCCATCCATCACATCATATTTAATAGAAAATTCTAAGGTTCAAGAAGTGGAAGATAACATCAAGCATCAACAAAAAGTTCTCCAACTCTTACAAGATAACCTAAATTTGGTACAGAATCGAATGAAACAACCAGAAAATCAACATCGCAACGAAAGAAGTTTCGATGTAGGCAACTAGGTATTTTTATAGCTACAACCATACAAACAAATGTCCCTCAAGCAAGCTAAGAAGGATAATAAATTATCGCCAAAGTAGTATGGTCCTTGAAATGTGCTTCAAAAGATTGGTACTATGGCATACAAATTGGAGCTTCCTGCATCTTCCCAAGTGCACCCAATTTTCCAGGTTTCATGCTTAATGAAGGTTATAGGTGACAAACGTCTGGTTGAAAAACTATTTCCAGAACTTGATGAGGAAGGAAAAATCATATTGGAAACTGAATTAGTCATGGAAACAAGAACTCGATAGCTTTAAAATTGCTTAATTTCAGAGTATCTCATCAAGTGGAAGAACTTAGCCACCGAATATTCCACATGGGAGGATGAGAATTTTATACAAAAGCATCCAAAACTACTCAAGCATTGAGGAAAACAACTTTTTGAAGGAGAGGGGCATGTTAGGGCCGTATATTACTGGTGTAGTCCCTTATTGTTGTTAGTGTACCCACTTTATTGTTATTGTTGTACCACTGTAGTCCCCATATTGTTATTATTATGGCCTTACATTATTATTGTTAGGTCATAAAGGTTTATATTGTGACCCCATGGACTCCTATACATAGAAAGGATTTTTTTTCATTTATATCATCCAAGAATTTTTCATTTATGTAATGTAAACGAGGTTTCCCCCTCGAAGTGGTTGATTTCTAAGGCGTTGATCTCTCTTTTCTTCTATTTTGGGAGTTGGTTTCATAACAATAAACTTTTGTATCTAACCCATATCCATCCTAACCTTTCGTTTTTTGTTGGTCTTGTTTCTTGGTTTATGAAAAAACATCATGAAATTAACTGGAAATAATCTAAAATAATACTTCTATATGTTTTAGGTACATCTTAGTTCCGGATTCATTCCAGTGTAGGAGCATCTCCATTGTTGGTTGGTTTCAGTATTTCTGATTGGGCTGGTGACCTTGGTGATCGAAATTCAAGTGTATGTTATGTATTCACTCTTGATTTTGGACCTATTACATGGTCTTGTTAGAAACAAAGTGCCATATCTCTTTCTTCGGCAGAAGCAAAGTATCTTGGTGTTGTTGAAGCGAGCAAGGAAGCCATGTGGCTTCGTCAGATCCTGTCTAAATTTGGTCTTCATTAGCAGCATCCAAATACACTTTGGTGTGATAATAAATGTTCCATTCAGCTATGAAAAAATATAGTTCAACATCAACGCAACAAACACATTGAGCCACACATGCACTTCATCAGAAACCTCATTCATGATCATGTTTTTGAAGTGCACTATTGTTCAACCAATGATCAAGTTGTTTATATATTTACAAATTCTCCCATGGAATCGAATTTTACCAAAATTATATCGTTCTCCTATTATTTCACCTTTTTAAATCCTTCAATTCTATCCCAATTTGTTCTTAAGGGGGAATGTTAGAATATTCTGACACATAGGAAATATTTAAGTGTAACTTGGTCTAGTGTAAAGTTAGGTAAAGTGTGTTTCTTTAGTATGTAGTTTTGTAACTTGTAATCCAACAGTCACGATATATATTGATCTGATGGTTCATTTTATCCCTGGTATTACTGACACTTGATCTATGGCTTAACACCCGATTGGTCCAACATCACTATTTAAAGAGCATGGAGGGTCATCTATCCGATGACCGTTTATTAGAGAAGCTTATGTAAATTTTCTTTCTTTATATTAATGAATTTTCTGAAGTGCATGCATTGGCTCAGGCCTTGGACTTTTTCCCTCTTTAACGGTTTTAACCATGTCAAATAATGGTGTACTAGTCTATGATCTGTTTGTGAGCGGTGACCCTTGGTGTTTAATCTAAGGAACTTACCCTGCAAATTACTAAAAATGTGGGATATATGTTTTTTCATTATTCAAGAATTTTTCGTTTTAGTAATTGTTTCAGTTATCTATTGTTATTTTTGTATCCACGTTCTGCACTATGCATAATGAAAGGTGACTCCGCACAGTTTTCTCTGCAACTCTGCATTCTGCACATGTGGCTGGTCAACAGTATGTCTTAGAATTTTTTATACATTGTTCAAAGAGAAAAGTTATGGATTCATACATTGTGAAGAGTTCTAAATTTAATATTGACCAAATACCGAGCAATAATATAATTTTTTTTTTTTTTTTGTAGGGAAATGTATGTGGAGTTGTAGGTTCGTCTAATCTACAGCGGTCAAAAATTCATATTAAGAATATACTGAGGAATATTAACACTAAAAATTAAAATCTTTCTTGTGTAGATTCATACATTGTGTGGAGTCTCAAGATTCATATGAAGAAAATACTGAGAAATATTATATATGAGTTCCATAATGAAATTCTTCTTCGTACAATGAAACCCATGTCTGCACTTGCACAATGAAAATTTTATACCCACAATAAAAGTCGTTGTAGATACAATGAGCAATTTATTGAGCTACTTTTGAACAATAAAATCTTATCCACATTATCTCAGGCATAAAAGTGTTGGAGAACTCACTAATGAATTGGTCGCCCACAAAATTAGCTTTTTTTTCCATGCCTCAATTTTGCATACTTAATTATCTTACACTAATTAGTTGATTAAGGCAATGCAGGGTACGTATTTTTTCATTATTCGCACCTCCGCACTGCGCAAAAAATGCAGGATATGTGTTTTTTCGTCATTTGAGAATTATTTGTTTCGACAATCGTTTCAACTATCTGCTTTTATTGTTGGGTCCACATTTTTTCATTGTGCACAATGAAAGGTGAATCCATGCAATTTTCTTTGTGCCTCATTATTCTGCACATTTGGTCGGTCAAGAATATGCCTTAGAATTTTTGATACATTGTTCAAAGTGCAAAGGTGTCATATTGAGAAAATACTGATCAATATTATATATCAGTTTATTTGCGCGAAATAGAATGTATGTATAGGTGTAGGTTTTTCCATTGTGTGGAGCTCAAGAATTCATATTAAGCATATAATGAGGAATACTAAGCCCAAAAACTACAATCTTCCTTTTTCTGATTGATACATTGTGTAGAGTCTCGAGTTTCATATGAATCAAATACTGAGAAATATTATATATCAGTTCCAAATTGAAATTATTCTCAATACAATGAAACCCATGTTCATATTATGCACATTGAAAATTTCGTACTCATAATAAAAGATGTCATGGAAAAAATTAAAGTTTTATTGAGCTACTTCCATGCAATGAAAACTTATCCAAATTGTGCACACTGAAATTTTTTTCCACATTAGCACAGTGAAAGTTTTCTTCATAGATGCAAATTCCACATAGTAAAAGTCTCTCTTGCAATGAATCCTACAAATATACAAAACAATACGCAGAAATAGCTTATGTTCATAGAAATAGTTTATGTTCGTTGCTATGGACACTCATTTTCCTACACAACACCTCTTCCTTACCTTCATTAAAAATAAAGTTAATTAAATTTTTGATACTAAGTATTTAATTAATAGTATTTGAAAGTATCTGATAGAAGGAGTGTGGGAAAGAAATTTTTCGATGAGAAATTTATGTGGAGGACTAAAACATTGTAGATGACAGTTTTTGTCACATTACAAACTAAATTTTTTGTTCTTTTCTATGAACAATCATCCTCCCACTCAATAGTGTTTTCTCACATGCATAAAAAAGACACTTGATTTAATATTGGATACTAAGTTTCTGCTTAAAGATCCACATTAAAAAGAAAATTAATTGAATATTCTATAATAAGTATTTAATTAATAATATTTGAAACCATCCTAAAGAATGAGTGTGTGGAATAAATTTTTCGATGGGAAATTTATGTGGAGGACCACAACATTTCAAATGACAGCTTTTGTGTTAGGTCCCTATAATACTAGTGTATCCCCTTATTTTTATTTTTAGTGTAGCCCCTTTATTGTTATTTTGTGCCCATGTAGTCCCCATAGTGTTATCATTATGCCCCATAGAAGCCCACAATTGTTATTGTTTTGCCCTTACACTATTATTGTTATGTAGGCTCTTATTATATTGGGATGCCTTAGACTCCTATATGTAGAAAGTAGGTTTGTATCATTCGAATCATCTAAGAATTGTTCATTTATGTAATGTAAAGGATGTTTCCCCTTTGAAGAGGCTTATTTCTAAGTCGTTGATCTATCTTTTATTTTATTTTGTGAGTTTTTTTCATAACGTTTGGTATCAGAGATTGAGATTCTAGGGTTTCACTTCTTCAAACATGCCAGGTTGGAATTTTCGCTATAACGATTTTTATTCGAGTCTTTAGAACCTGAAATTTTTACCACGTGGATAAAAAATATTTATGAACTTCTTGTAAATATTTTAGACCTTGGTTCGCAATATTTTCGGAGATATGATCTGTGGAAGTTAGGGCATTTGAAGGCTCCATAATTTCACCTCAAATAGGTGACTGAGGGAAAATCGTCATAACTTTCATTCCGAAATTGGATGGGAATTCTATAAAAAATGGTCAAAACTGCGTAGACTATAGTTTCTTCTGTATCGATTTTAGGGCCAGAGGTTGAAACAATGACACATGGCATGTCGTACAATTTCGCTCTATTGAACCAGTCCATAATTAGGTAATTGTGGGAGTTTGTGCATAACTTTGTCTTGAAGAATCCAAATTAGGTCTAACCTATGGAATTGAAAAGAATACTAAGAGCGATACTATAGGACCAACGTTCAAATATTGGGGATCCAAAATAGGAGAGATACATTATTTTCAATATCAAGCTCCTCAAAAAACAGAAAATTGTGCGTTTTTGTTTTAAAATTGTATAAATTTTGCTTAAAAAAAATCAGTTTGAAGTGATTCCAAAGGGCATATTGAAGCATTGATATCATTATTGGGTTCTATAATGCATCCAAAATATAATTCCACACCCATTAATCCCTCAGAAATCTCTACTATGATGCATGAAGAGGAAGAAGTGAAACATGATATATCAAAATTATGAGACCAAGTGCAACAAATTCCGCTCTCACAAAAATTAACCAAAAATGAAATGGAATCTAAGGTGGATGGTTTGAAGAAAGGAATGGAAGCTAATATGGATGGTTTGAATAATTTCATGTATGGAATGGAAGCTAAGATCGATGGTATAGAAGAAAAACTAAAAGGAAACATGGAAGACATGAAAAATGGTCTAAAATCAGAGATGGAAGGTTTGAAGGAAGGGTTGACAAAATTTCTACAAGAAATGAATCCTAATGGTGAAAGGGTAGTAGATAAAACTCATGGTGAGAACAAAAAAAAAATGTTAATCGTGATTTCATAGACTTTAATGTTAGATTTAAGACCCACCATATTCCAAAGATTGATATCAGGAAGTTTGATGGTAAGGATTAGATAACATGGATACTACAAATGGAGCAATACTTTTAGCTCCATAATGTGCAACACACACAAAAGGTATGCATTGAAACTTTATATTTAGAACAAAATCAAGTTGTATTATAACAATGGCTTTGTTCTCGTAAACCACTTGTCACTTGGTCAATTTTTACGGAGGAAATGATAGCACATTATGAGTATACAAAGAGCAACACATTCTTTAGCCAATTGATAAATCTCAAACAAAAGAGTTCAATGATGGAGCACATTGAGGACTTCGAAAAATTGAATATAAGTGTAAATAATATTCCAAAATAACATAGGATTTATTTCTTCATAGGGACTTTAAGGATAACATCCAACATGAGGTTTGCCTTTAGGAACCTGATTCATTGGAAAAGGCATTCAGGGTGGCAAGAAAAGTTGAAAGAAAAATTATGGCAATAATGAAGTATACCAATCAATAATATAAATATGAAATTTTTTCTGCTCCTATCCATCCATAACCTACAAGGTTGACACCACAGCAATTGGAGGAAAAACGAGGAAAAGGGATTCATTATAGCTGTGATAGAAAATACACTGAAGCTCATAAGTGTGTTGTCTTCCTGTAATTTGCAAGATTGGCAAGAAAAAGCAGTAGGGAACCACATCAAACCACTTTGGAGTCCAAATACCTAGCCTTCCTGGACTCAGAGAGGGCTTTCTGTGTGTTTATGATTAATTGATTTAGCTTTATGATTATGTTTTTTGGTTTTAAGCTAGTTATGAAGTTTGGGTTTTTTTGATTTTTTTTGTTTGATTGATTGTAGGTTGGATAGATAGAGTGAGAGAAGCTTAATCCATTGGGCTATGGAGCCATAAAAGGTTTAAATTGTACATCAATTCTTCAACGGTTTTCAGAGGGAAAGCTAATTATATCAAAATGGATCTTCTTAGGTAAGATGAATATGAAATGAGAGCAAGCTGTGAATTTAGTAAAACTAAAGGGAAATTAAGAACCCTTTAACTATAATTCAATAAGAAATTCCTTTAAGATAAATAGTTTAGGAGAAACTACAGAGCAGAACACCTCTAAATTATTTAGTTAAAATTTTTCTAAGAAAACTTTAAGACAACAATCCAATAATACTAAAGAGTGGTTAATAATTATTTAGGAATACTTTCAGACAAAGAAATCAAGCAAGATAATAGTTCAGTGAAATTAAAGAGCAGAACACCTTTGAATTCTTTAACTAAACTTCAAAGAATGTCTTTAACATAAATAGTTTAGGAGAAACTAAAGAGCGGAACACCTTTGAATTCTTTAGTTAAACTTCACTAAGAAAAACTTAAGACAACAACTAGGTAAAGCCAAAGAGCAGAACACCTCTGAATTCTTTAGCTATACTTTGTAGAGGAAAACAAAAAGATAATAGTAATAGATAGAGTTAAGTTTCCGAAACATCATATCTCAATCTAAAATTTATGTTTCATTATCAGAGAAATTGATGTACAATATGGAACAAAAAGGAGAAAACATTAACAAAAGAGGGATAACATCACCATTAACATAGCTGAATAATCCTGTGAATGTGCTTGTATTACTGATGTCCAACTTAAAAACAGTTACAATTCTCTAGTGCAAAAATCTTTGCAACTGAGATTCTGATTAAAATCTAGCTTAGCAATCAACCAACCAACAATAATAATGAACAATACATGCCGTATTTAACTGCAAATGAGGAGTTTTCACTAATATAGGGTGAAATATTTGCATTTACTACAGAGTAAATGATGTTTGAAAATTGATACCATGCAAGTCCCAATGCCAAAATATCACTGACTCATCTATTGTAGTAATAAATTTCTAATTTATTGCTGAGATAACTTTAAAATTTATTTGACTTATTTGCCTTAAAACATCAACTTTATAATAACTTCTAAATTGCTACTAAAATATCTCTAGCTGTAATATTAACTGTAGATGCCTTCATTTAAAGAAAAATTAGGCCATAGGTGGCCAATGTGACTGTGAAGAATTAAATGCTGAGAGGCCTTGACATCTGGCATTGTCTTCTTTGTTGATTTATCCTCTAATTTGTCTTTTCCTTAATTTTGTTTTATTTTGCTTCCTTTGTTGTCACTGTAATATCTTCTTCAACATTCTTATCTATTTGATTTGTTTTCTTCTTTTGTGTTTCTACCTCTGATAGTTGGGTTTACCTCTCTTTACCTTTAAGTGTTGTATTTATCCTTAATTAAGTCCTTTTAACCCTATCTTTTAACTTTAACCTTTGATTGATGTTTTATTTCTTTTACCTTTCACTGTCACAATGAATATTTTACCTATCACTGTTCTATGACTATGTTTTTCATTTGTCTTCATCTCTACCCACGCAACCACCGTAAAAAATTCTCCTTTTTCTTTTGCTTTTCTTTTGAAGACACCTCGTTGTAGGATCCTGATTGATCATAATCCATTTCTACTTCTAATTGTTCTTGCGCTCCTAATCCCTTGATGAATAAGGTTTCTAGATCGTCACCATGAGAACCCTGTTTAAGCAATTTTTGGATTCAAGAATGAAAATTATGCATTTTCTTATACATCGATCACCTACAAAATTAAAAAAAATTATTAAATAAAAACAGGATCCCACAGGGAGGTAATATGACTTTGAAAATCTTGGGAAGTATGTGGAAAGGGTCTAGGCAATGGTGTATTTTGGTTTCTACATTTATTGGCGACCTTTTGGGTCCTTAGAAACATTGTAGGGGTTCATTGCAAAGATTCAAGGTTTATCACGATAGGACACGACTTCAAAAATATTTGAATGGGTTAGTGGTTTCATATTATGGCATGAGAGCGGTTTCTTGGTTTATCACGTTGTTAAAAGTGGTGGGGAGGTTTATTTTTCAAGGATGCGATGAATTAAGGGAGTGACGCGTGGTGGATGGGATGGTTCTCAAACTTCCCATTTCGCAAGTCCCCAAAGGTTTTAAACCTCTAGAATTTGGGGATGCGATGAGGCGCAACGGTCGTCGGATCTAGTGGCAGAGATAGAACGATGGTCAAGTTTATGTGAATTGGCAGGCTTAAATAAGATGTGGGGTCCAAGATTTTATGGGGTCAAGGCTTCAAATGAGATGGAGGGTTTTAATATTAGCGCGGGGTTTTTATAATGCGGGGCACGGGGTATATATAACGGGGTCGGGAGGTCTGAATAAACAGGGTTTGTCCAAGTGGGACCCAAATAAATTAAATTTATTTTTAAAACAATGTAAACATGGGTTTTTTACATTATTTTAATGGAAGATGTGGAATGAGTGAAGGGGGAAGGATTTTAGCAATGGGAGTGGTTTTTTAGGTAGAAAAAAGGCTAGGAATGAGGGGATTAGGGGTAGAAAAGGGATTTTAGAGCATGAGAGTGCTTGGAAAAGGTAAAATAAGAGATAATGAATAGGTTAAATGGGAAAATAATGAAGGCAGTGAGATTTCTGAAAATAAATGATAATTAGGGGATATTATTTTCAGCAGATTGTAAGAAATCCACAGTCATCTAGCGATACTGTAGAATACAAGAGATTAACAGTGGCTCTAGCTAGGGAGGGAAGCTCCTTTAGGAGGTATCAAGAACATTTTTAGACCAGTAGCTTGTTTGTATTTGGCTGATTTTCATTATGTAATTGCTGATCTGCTGCAAATTTTTGTGACTTTGATTTTTTAAAATTTGAAAACCATGCTATCAACAAATTAGTTTTTCCTACCCGTCACCTACTCTAACATTTTTTCTTCATTTATTGGGTGCATTTAGACTTGAAAACCCTTGACATAATTTTTCTTTTGAAAGAAAACTATCTAAATCTAACCTTATAACTTCCAAAGGCTCAGATTAGACTGATGAGCTCTTTTATTCTCTACCTAACTACATATCTGCTAAGATTAAACAGTTTGAAATTTTTTTTATTCACTAACTATCAAAATGAAATTTAAAGGATGGATGAATCAAGATTAAGAATTTTGATCATCATGAATTGTGGAATTTTTGAACAAGCTACACGACATTATTTTACAAAAAAGTAAACTAAAACAGAGGGATTTGGTTTTGAATCTTTCATTTACCACCTATCCTTCAATTTTATTTTTCTTTCAGATGAGGCTTTGGAACCAATGTATTTTTCTACATATCTACTGATAAGCCAAGTTTATCAGCAAAAATTCAAAATTTCTACAATCATGTTTAGGTTGTATGATTGAACAAGACCTTTTCAAAAAGTAGTGGTATTTTGACTTGCACACTATCAGAAATATTCCTTTTTTTTGGTATGGGCCTTGCCTTTTTTCTTTTTATCTTCCCTCTTTTCTTCTTTCTTTCTTTTTATCTGACCTCAAAATAACTTTGTTCCATCCATTTCTTGTAAGAATAATGCATTATTACCTCTTGTAGAATGAATGATGTATCGGCTTTTCCACAAGTTATCAAAATTTCCATGCTTGCCTTTGTCCTCTCTTCTTGAATCCCACTTCAACACTTTGTCTCCAGTGCTAAAATCATTTTCCTTGGTCCTTTTGTCAAAGATCTTCTTGATATTTTCTTGTAACAACTATGTTCTATTGTTGATCCGGATTTATGCAGGAATGCAACAGAATAAAGAAATAACCATAAACATAGAGATGCATCAGAAATAGTGCGTCATTTCATTAATATCAAATAACAGAAATATGCTTACAGACATAATGGAAATAAAATAGCTAGGGTGCTGGTAGCGAATCTTTGAGAAGAGATGTGGCAGCTACAAACCTATGAAATGTGTTACAATGAGGCTCGAGGGCCTATTCATTATTGAGAAACAATGGAAAAACTGAAAAGTCCAAAAACCTAACTCTAGGAGATGAAGCGCCAAAACTGTGGGCCCCCGTTTGGGTAAGTTGGTGTCTCAACTTCCCAGGGACGTAACTTTCGTATCCAATCTTCGTTTGACACGATCAATAGCTCATTAGAAATATCTATCCGAGGAGTACAAATTTTGATGTGAGAAACATTGGTCCATGGACCCACATTGCTCCCGGTTTTCCCAAAAAATGTCATTTAGGGCCTCAAAACGGCTCCGGAAGTTCATGACCCGAAAAAATGCTAAAAATAGTAAGTTGTGCTGCAACTTAAAAACTAAACGAACTAATGGTGGGGGTTCAAATGGAATATTTGGGTGGCCACCAATATCCACCTGGATCATTAAGGCCCTAAAACGGCTCCGGGAGTGCAAGACCCGAAAACCTGCTAAAAGTAGTAAGTGGTGCTGAATGTGAAAAGCTACAAGAATTGATGGTGTGGGTCCAAATGGAATAGGTGGGTGGCCACCGATATCCACCTAGATCATTCCTCCCTCCTTAGGAAGCAATGGTCCCCATTTCATTGAGATCCTCCCTTAGATGAAGCAAATTCTGTTGAACTGGGTATTAGATTTGTTGAAGATGTCATGGACCTGTGGGTAGACATGCTAGATGCATTTAGTAAATTTGGTTTCTTTGTCAGCCTCAGACAGTACAAGTGTGGATTCTGTATGTGTATTTGTAGGAGGTATGGTAACATCAGGCAACGGTGCGTTGGGGGTCAGATCAATGGAGTACTTGTCCTGACAGTGTAGAGGAACCTCCGTGAGTGAGGAGAAAATGTCCTCATATTCCTCCATGAATTTTTCCATCAGTTGCAGCCGTGCAGGGGAGCCCTGTTTTGAGGTTGTGGCCACAATATTCTTCTTTCCCTATGAGGGAGTTGTAAGGAAAATGAATTTCCTCGTTTGGAAAACAATCTTATTTCATTGTTTTGCAGTAGTCAAAGAGATGAAAGGAGGTAGTACTACCTCTGGTATCCTATACAAGTTATTTCCCAAAGTAATAATAACAGCATGAGGCCTAGACTCATACACAACATGTTGCCTCCACAATTATGGTTGGCCTAATAATACATCAGCTACATCGAGAGGAGCAACATCACTTAATACCTCATTCATGAATGGCTTGATGTTGTACGGAAGGTGGGATTGTTGGCGGATGCAAATATCTCTCCCTGGTTGAAGCCATCCGATGGTATATGGTTGCGGGTGTGTTATGGTCGGTAGGCCGAGCCACTTCATGACTACTGCACTGAAAATTATCATCTTCACATTCTGTTATCTGTATGAGCTCATTATCACTCATACTTCCTCCTTTGCAAGTCTAACACGTCAGTTCGTCATGTCAAGCCTTAAAATAAGAGAAAATCTCTCAAAATTCTCTAAAACTCTGGTATCGCACTTTCTCTTTGTCTTACCTGCAGTCTCGCACCTAATGTTCATGACTCCTGCGTACCTGAATGAACTTTCTCTGTGTTAAAAGTGCAGACCCCTGTAAAAGATTAAAAAGGAACAAAGTAAACCCAGAAGCTCACTTTCAGTCTTTTCTAGAAGCTTCTGGAAGGAATCTTGTGGTGGCAAGTTCACTCTTTTTACATTCATGCATTCCATGCCTTAAGGAGCTAACCCCTTGATGTAAGGAGCTTATCCCTTTGAAGGAGGATTCTATCCCTTCATAGTTGGAATTGAAACCTCCTCTTTTGTACTATGAAAAGAGGCCTTAGGTAGCCTTTAAGGGAGTTCAAGCTTTAGAATTGTTCTAAGGTAAATCGCTATTGGGATTCAGACTCATTTAACTGAGATTTTGTGAGGAAATATCATATACCTCTATTCGTCTCGATCAGAAGAGTCCAAGGCTTGTCAGAGTAGAGGATATTCTTGCTTCGGACCCTGGGAAGACCTGTTCAACATCAAGGCTAAGGTTGTAAGGTTTTCTTTCATTCAAATTTAATACAAATGAATGTTGGGTGTGGAGCCTGATTATCTTGTTTACTTTGTATCACAGCTTTGGACCCCTGTACCTTAAAAGGGGCGGAAACGCCGCCCGAAATTTAATCGCTGCCGTGGGGGGTCCAGGGGGGGCGGCAGCGCTTTTCGGAGCCCCCCCTAGTAGTGGGGTTCAGTAAGGGCCGCCTAAGTTAAAACAGATGTAAAATTTCCTTGTAAAAGTATAGTAATTTCTAGTCAATCTGGGCCTTTCATTAGGCAAATGATCTGACGGTAGAAGTTATGTTTAGATTAGGGTTTTTTGCCCTAGAAGGCAACCCCCTTGTATATATGAGGGTATTGTATTGTGGCTGTGTATTGTATGTGTATTCTCGGAGCAAGAAACAGAGAGGGAGACTGTGAGAGAGAACAGAGGATATTATAGCGGATCTGCTGTAGGTTTTGTCTCTTCATTTTTGCTGGATAATAGAAAGGAAGGACTGGTTGTTCGGGGTGGACGTAGCCCAAACTGGGTGAACCACGTATATCTGTGTCTCTCTGGTTTTATGTGTTTTGTGTGCTTGCATTTTCCGCATATTTTATGTGTTGCATTGTAGCTCTGTAATATTTAATTTTCTAACAACTGGTATCAGATTCGAAGGTCTATTTGGCTAATAAACTCGCAAAAAAGAAGGGTTCCTGGTTCGAGTGGGAGCAATGGTGGACGATGGTAAGTTTAGGGTCGAGAAATTTAACGACCAAAACTTTCCGCTGTGGAAGATGCAGATGGAAGATTATCTATATTAGAAAGATCTGTACCTACCATTGAGTGGAAAAACAAAGAAGCCGGCTGCCATGATAGACGCGGAATGGAACATTCTTGATAGAAAGGCACTCAGAACAGTATGGTTGTGCCTTGCAGCGTCAGTCGCCTTCAATATTTCGAAAGAAACAACAACAGAGGGTTTGATGCAGACGTTGGTGAAACTATATGAAAAACCCTCGGCCTCAAACAAGGTATTTCTTATGAAACGACTATTTAATATGAAGATGTCGGAAGGTGGATCTGTTGCAGACCATTTAAATGAATTTAATACAATTACCAGTCAGTTAAGTTCTGTAGGGGTAAACTTTGATGATGAAGTTAGAGCTCTGTTATTCTTGTGCTCATTGCCAGAGAGTTGGAATGGTTTAGTAATGGCCATTAGTAACTCTCTCTCTGGATCTAGTACTTTAAAGTTTGATGATGTTTTTGGTGCTATCCTTAGCGAGGAAATGCGACGGACAAGCTCTGGTGAGACATCAGGTAATGCTTTGAGTGCAGAGTCTAGGGGAAGAAGAATGGAAAGAGGAAAGAGCTCGGGATATCGCAGTAAATCAAGGAAAGGCAGATCCAAGTCTAGATCAGGGATAGTGTGCTGGAATTGTGGAAAGAAAGGACACCTAAAGAAAGACTGTAGATCTCGGAAGGGAAAAGAAGGAGACACACAGCAAGAAAACAATCATGAAGCAAATGTGACAAGTGATGTGTTACAAGATGATTTGATTCTTTCTTTCGAAAATGTTACTGATTCTTGGGTTGTAGATTCAGGGGCTTCATTCCATGCCACACCTAATAAGAAATATTTTCATGACTATGTTCAAGGAGATTTTGGACAAGTTCGTTTGGGTGATGATAAACCCTGTAAAATTGTTGGAATGGGGAAAGTTCTTGTAAAACAACAGAATGGAAACCAATGGCTACTAAAGGAGGTAAGGCATGTTCCAGATCTGAAGAAAAATCTGATTTCAATAGGGCAGTTAGGCAGTGAAGGTTGTGTGACAACTTTCACAGATAAAACTTGGAAGGTCACCAAAGGAGTGCTGGTAATAGCAAAAGGTGAAAAGGTTGGTACATTGTATTTATGTAATGGTATTTCTAACTCTGTTAATGCTTTAACTTCCAAAGGAGCAGATGCAGCATTATGGCATCATAGGCTCGGACACATGAGTGAGAAGGGAATGAAGATTCTTCACTCAAGAAATTTGTTGCCAGGTTTGAAGAATGTTGATTTGGATTTCTGTGAGAATTGCATTTATGGAAAACAGAAGAGAGTCAGATTTCTCAGAGTTGGAAAAGAAAAGAAGAGTGAAAAATTGGAGCTTGTGCATACAGATGTATGGGGACCTGCTCAGGTATCATCTCTCGGTGGCTCTCGTTATTATGTTACTTTTATTGATGATGCTACTAGAAAAGCATGGATTTATTGTATTCAGAATAAATCTGATGTATTTGATACTTTCAAGAAATGGAAAGCTTTGGTTGAGATTGAGACAGGAAAGAAGTTGAAGTGTCTCAGATCAGACAATGGAGGTGAATATTGCAGCAAAGAGTTTGATAGGCACTGTTCAGAGCATGGAATTCGTAGAGAGAAGACAGTTCCAAGAACACCACAAGAAAATGGTGTGTCAGAAAGGATGAACAGAACAATCATGGAGCGTGCAAGGTGCATGAGATTGCATGCAGGATTGCCTTTACAATTTTGGGCAGATGCTGTAGATACTGTTGTTTATCTAATAAACAGAAGGCCTTCAAGTTCCTTGGATGGTGGTATTCCAGAGGAAGCATGGACAGGTAAAAAGGTAAACTACTCTTTTTTAAAGCCTTTTGGTTGTGAGGCCTTTGTCCACATTAATAAAGAAAACAGAACAAAGCTTGAGGCAAAATCAAAGAAATGTACCTTTATTGGATATGGTGCTAATGATTTTGGTTATCGCTTATATGATTATGAAAATCATAAAATCATTAGGAGCAGAGACGTAATATTCAATGAAAAGGTCTTGTATAAGAATCAGCTGCAGGAAAAGAAACAGGAAAAAGAAAGCAAGGAATACGCGGTTCTTGATGAGATATCTGAAAAAGTAAAGGTGCCTGAAAATAATAATAATCAACAACCATAGCAACAACAACTACCACAACAGCAACAGGCACCTCAAACACCTGAAAGTGGTGTTAGAAGATCTACCAGGATAAGTAGACCCCCTGAACGATACTCTCCTTCATTATATTATTTATTGTTGACTTATTCTGGTGAACCTGAATGTTATGAAGAAGCAATGCAGGTTGAAAGCAGGAAGAAGTGGGAGCTAGCCATGGAAGAAGAGATGGACTCCTTAATGCATAACTAGAATTGGGACTTAGTCAAGTTGCCTGCAGGTAAAACTGCATTGCAGAATAAATGGGTTTACAGGCTGAAGGAAGAAGATGGAGGAAAACAGAGGTACAAAGCTAGACTTGTGGTGAAGGGGTTTGCACAGAAGAAAGGTATTGATTTTGATGAAATATTCTCTCCTGTTGTTAAAATGAATTCAATCAGAACTGTTTTAAGTCTTGTAGCAGCGGAAGATTTACATCTTGAACAGTTAGATGTAAAGACAACATTTCTCCATGGAGATTTGGAGGAAGAGATATACATGCAGCAACCAGAAGGATATGAGGTAAAATGGAAAGAAAAATTGGTGTGCAGGTTAAAGAAGAGCTTGTATGGCTTAAAACAGGCTCCAAGGCAGTGGTATCTAAAATTTGACAAGTTTATGTCTGAACAAGGTTATACTAGATGCCACTCTGATCATTGTGTTTATCTAAAAAGGAAAAATGATGGAAGCTATATTATATTGTTATTGTATGTAGATGACATGCTTGTTGCAGGATCTAACATGCAGGAAATAAATGTGCTCAAAATAAAATTGGCAAATTCATTTGCAATGAAGGATTTGGGAGCTGCAAAACAAATCCTTGGTATGAGGATAACTAGAGACAGAAAAAATCGTAAATTAACACTGTCTCAGAATGAGTACATAGAAAAGGTGTTGAAAAGATTTAATATGCACAATGCAAAACCAGTTAGTACACCTTTTGCTAGCCATTTCAAACTTAGTAAGGAGATGTGCCCAAAGACCTAAGAAGACATGGATTATATGTCTAAAGTTCCATATGCATCAGCAGTTGGAAGCTTAATGTATGCAATGGTCTGCACAAGGCCTGATATTGCACATGAAGTGGGAGTTGTAAGCAGGTACATGAATAATCCAGGAAAAGAACATTGGATGGCAGTAAAATGGATTCTCAGATATTTGAGAGGTACCACAAATCAAGCATTATGCTTTTGTGGTTCAAACATTGCTCTACAGGGATATGTTGATGCAGATATGGCAGGTGACAGAGATAACAGGAGGAGCACTACAGGATATGTATTTACCGTAGGTGGAACAACTGTCAGTTGGGTTTCAAAAATCCAAAGTGTTGTTTCACTTTCAACAACAGAAGCCGAGTATGTTGCTGCTACAGAGGCTAGTAAAGAAATGATTTGGTTACAAAGGTTTATGGATGAATTGGGTAAGAAGCATGATATGGGCACACTATACAATGATAGCCAAAGTGCTATTCATCTTGCAAAGAACTCAGCATTTCATTCCAGGACTAAACACATACATCTCAAGTACCATTTCATACGGTCAGTATTAGAAGATGGAGAGTTGAAGCTGGAAAAGATACACACTAGCCAGAATCCTGCAGATATGCTAACAAAAGTTGTAACCAGGAGAAACTGAGAACATGCTCAGTTTCAATTGGTCTTCAAGGATGATGATGAAGATGAGAAACAACCAAGTCCAAAAAGGAGTCATTGTTTAGCAAATAAAGCAGCGGCAGAGTTGCTACAATCAGTCTCCAAGTGGGAGATTGTTGGGTGTGGAGCCTGATTATCTTGTTTACTTTGTATCACATTTTTGTATCACGGCTTTGGACCTGTGCCTTGAGGGCGGCAAGCGCATAAATTTAATCGCGCCATGGGGGGGTCCCGGGAGACGCGGAAAGCGCTTCCCGAGCCCCCTGGCGGGGATTGGGGCGAGCGCCCCGAAGTAAAAGCAGGATGTAAAATTGCCTTGTAAAAGTATGGTAATTTCTAGTCAATACGACCCGTTCTGTGGGAAAACGTTTGATGGTAGAAGTTATGTTTAGATCCTTAACTTTGCCCTAAAACTAACCTTATTGTATATATATGAGGTATTGTGTTGCGGCTGCTGCATCATGGGTGTATTCTCGGGCGAAAGCAGAGAGAAGCATGAGGAGAGAACGGAGAGGATATTACGGTGGATCGGTCTTAGTTTGTCTCTTCATTTTTGCTGGATAATAGAAAGGAAGGACTGTCTGTTCGAGGTGGACATAGCCCAAACTGGTTGAACCACATATATCTGTGTCTCTCTGGTTTTATGTGTTTTGTGTGCTTGTATTTTCCGCATATTTTATGTGTTTCATTGCTCTGTAATATTTAATTTTCTAACAATGAATTCATTTTTCTCAATAAGATGTTAATTAACTATTTATTTCATGGATTCCTTGATCACCACGATAGGCATGATTTATAATATTTACTATGCAAGTGATATTTAATGTTTTCTTGCTTGTGACTGTAGGTATTTAAAGATAACTCCTTCAAGTGATCGAAGGACAACTACTTCGAACAAGCATTCGATCTACGATAAGACCTTCACACCTTTATAGTATTCTTTTGTAAATCACATATGTCTAGAGAAAGATAGGTTCGTTTGGTTGTTTGTTGCTAGATTAATTTTTGGTACTAGGGAGATCGATCTTGTCTGCAAGATTGATTTATCCGGTCAACAAATTGGCGACTCCACTGGGGATGGATTCTTTTTTTTTGTTGTCCTTTGTTTTGACTTGAGGAAATGATTTTTCTGGTTTTTTATTGATGGATACTCACCTAGGTAGCTTAGGTTTACTTTTCTTTGAAAATTTTTGAATTATTTTGTGTTTTTCTTGAAATTTTCTGGTGACCGCACTTTGTTTTCCTACACAGTGCGGGTAGTTTCGCAATTTCCTTGAGTAAACAATGCGAGACCGCGCCTGTTACTTCTGGGGCCTGCGGACCCTGTTAAAATTTTTAAAAAAATTTATATTTATTCTTCCAATTTATGTTTAATTTGATTTAGGATTTCTAGTATCTGCACAGATCTATATTTTTCCTATCAAAAACCTCTTGTGAGTGAGTTCCAACCGTAGTTGTGTTTTGAGAGATTTTCTAGAAGTTTTGCATACTTGGACTGGTTTCACTTGGTCTCTGTAGTGACTCAAAGATTAGAAGCTTGAAATACCTCAGATCACACTAATATTTTTGTCTTCTTGATGAGTCTGACTTCGTTGCGAAATCCATCCTTTTTGAGAAATAGATCTAGTTTTCTCTTTGCAAATCTTTGAACAAACTTTTTTATAAGTTTTGAATTTCATTTTTATAAAGGAAAACATATCTAGATGTTTTTGATTTATTTGTTATTCTGGGAAAATGAATCCTTGGTTTACTGAATAACTAATTAAAACATTCTCAAAAAAAAATTAAAGCTTTTATTCAATTAGATTTTCAAAGTTTGTAGACCTCAAAATTAGTTTTACGTAGTTTTGAGTGCTTTTTAGAACTCGTAGATTTGTTTTGAAAGAAAAGTTGTTTTTATAGTTTCGAGTTTTGAAAGTGAAAGGGATTTATTGTGAGCATTGATTATTTATCTCATTTTGAGTTCTTATTGAAAAAAAAAAAAAAAAAAAAAAAATTCCTCCATTTATTCTTCATGTTCAAAGAAAGAATTGTCTCTTAAAAGAAATTCATTCTCAAACTCTTTCTTTAGCTAGAAATTCATTAAAAGAAAAACGAATTTTTTATCATTTTAGGTGCATTTTTTAGGGTGTTTGGAAGTCGAGTCTTCACACCATCAAAGTTTCATTTCCATACCTATTGACTTAAAGAACAACCATAAAAATAACGCTTAATTAAATTTGAACTAGTAATCTTTTCTATTTCTAGGGCTCTTATCACCAATATAGCTTAGGCTAGTATCTTGGAGTAGGGAGTAATTAACTCCCCAAGATAGTAAAAACAAACAAGTAGATAAATCTTGCAGTAGGAAATAAATCCAATTGTAATTGGTACAATATAGGAAGCTTCTCTTAAAGGAGTTAATCACGAGATCATGTTTGAACCTTTGAGACAATCAATTCTGTTTCATTAGGAAAGATAGAAGATCTGCATGCATTACAAACAATGAACCTCGGATTAACCATTGCCGAGGAGCTTGGGTTCACTTGTTGGTAAACCTCGGATTGAACATGTCAAGGAGTCTTCAAGGGGATTGAGCTTTGTTAGTCTGCCCTTGCGCATGGAATCGGATGGTAGACTATTCCCCCAGTTGTATTTGTTACTGTTGGTAATCTTAGTCTCCATAAGATTAATATTATTTCCTAAGGTGACGGTGAATGAAAGATCTCACTGTACCTGGAGCAGACGTTGACTAGACTCACTTGGACTATCTGAGGGGTTCTCTTCACTCGAGATGGTTTTGTGAAGAAACTTGTGCCAGTCTGTTTCATTAAGCAGGTTGTTGGGGTAACTGTTCCAACCGCCCTTTCTGTATTAAACTTCTACTAAGTTGGATTTGATCACCAACTAGCGTTTTTAGTACGGGAAGTTAGTGTTTGTGCGTGGTTTGAACTCTTAGATGTTTTAGGTGTGTGATTCAGTTGTTTGTTCCTTTAGAGACTATAGGTGTTTTTATTGAAATTTTCTTTGTTTACGTGTGATTGATTAATATTTAATCGTGGCAGAATTACTTAGACAGTCTCGGAAACTTCAGGGGAAGCCCCCTGAGTATACACCAAGTCAACTTGAAGGGCTACATGCTCTAGTATCATCTAGTAGCGGTAGAATTAGATCAACAGAAGTCGGAAGTTCATCTATAGTTGTTCATCCTGATCATCAAATACCCACGACTGAGCATATTCAATAGCCAATTTCAGTTTCTGAAGTTCATCTATAGTTTCTCATCCGATCCAGCCTCTACAGAAACTATCCAGCACATCGGTAAAATGACTATCCCTTACAAGGATGTTGGCGTAGGTTTGATTAAATATTCTGGTTTACTAGGAAATTTTTCCTTTCCTACTCCTAACGTGTCACCTCCTATTGCAAATATTCATATGATTTCATCGAATACTGTTACTTTTGAAGATCCTTGGATTGTACCTTTCGATTCTTAGATGGATTCATTTGATGGCGCGATGCCTTTGAGTCCCTTTGAAATTGCATATCAGGCTGTACAATCGCTTTATGATCCTTCTTCAACTGAAACTGATGCAATTAATGTGATCCATGAGGAATCACTTTCTATATCTAGCTCAGCCACAACGACATTTCTCGATCTTGTTCATACTAATGAGCAGATTCGTGAACTTTTGTCTGTTAACGATTTACCATGCGAAGATCTACATCATTGATCTTCATTTTTACCTAAGCTGGATCATTTTGAAAATGATTTCTTTTCTATTTTTACTGTTGAATATGTTAAATAACAACAGAATCCATTGCAAAATCCTGATTCTGAGTTAAATTTGGAAAATATCTCTTGAACGGTTCCTATTGACATTTCAATTAAGCCTGGAATAATTGAAAAAATTCATATAGGTGCTTCCTGTACGAACGATGAAATCCAAACTTATAAAGCCCTATTTCAAGAATTCCGTGATGTGTTTGCCTAGTCATATGAATAAATGCCAGGAATCGATCCATCAATTGTTGTACATGAAATTAAGACTCTCTCGGATGAAAAACCTGTCCGACAATGCTTATGTCAGATACATCCGAGAAAAGCTGTTGCTATCAAAGCTGAAGTTGAAAAATTACTTCGTGTACGTTTCATTTATCCAATTCCTTTAACCGATTGGGTATTGAATATTGTTCCTGTTAACAAAAAACAAGGAATGATAAGAGTATGTATCGACTATAGAGATATTAATCGAGCTTTTCCTAAAGACAACTATCCAACCCCCTATATCAATCAAATCATTGATGATTGTGCTGACAGTGAAATGTTTTCCTTTATGGATGGGTTTTCTGGTTACAATAAAATAAAAATACTCCCTGTTGATCATCCTAAAACAACTTTCATTTGTCTGTGGGGGACATTTTCTTATTGCAAACTACCTTTTGGCTTGAAGAATGTTAGGGCAACTTTTCAAAGGGATATGTCTTATGAATTTCATGACATTAAGCACATTGTGGAGCCTTATCGCGATGATTTACCTACTCATTCATCGCGTAGAGCCGATCATCTCACTCATTTACGAGCTATATTGATGAGATGTTGGAATTATCGAATTCGGCTGAATCCACACAAATGTGTTTTCTTTGTAGAATCAGGTCACCTACTGGGATTTTTTATTTTGAAAGCAGGCATTCATTTTGATTCGTCGAAGGTCAAAGCTATTGTCAATCTACCTCCTCCTTCGACTTTGCGCCAACTCCAAAGTTTACAAGGGAAAGAAAACTTTTTACGTCGTTTTATTCCTAACTACGCAGAGTTAAAAAAGGGTTTTACCAAGTTGTTAAAACAAGAAGTTCCATTATTTTGGGATGAGATCGCTAATTGATCTTTTGATGCACTAAAACACGCGTTGACCCATGCACCGTTACTGCATCCTCGCAATTACAACCGGGATTATTTTTTGTACCTCGCCTCTTCTCATTCCACCATTGGGATGGTTTTAGTTCAGGAAGATAAATTCAACAATGAACATGTGATTTACTATCTTAGTCGAAATATGCATCCGACTGAGATTAAATACATGCATGTGGAGAAATTGGCCTTGGCAGTTATTCAAGTTGTCCAAAGATTTCGTCACTGCATCTTATTACGCAAAACCACAGTAATTTCTGACTGTAACCCTACGATGTACATCTTGACCAAACAATTTCTAGGGTGGCAAGTATTCCAAATGGATAGTTATCCTACAGGAATTTGACTTGGAATTTGAAAAATACAAGGTAAAAAAAGCTTTGGTTTTTGCCGAACTGATGTGTGATTTCCCATCTACTGATACTGAAACTGTGGCAGAACAGCCCATTGCAGATGAATCCTTGTTTCTTATCAGTACTCTTGATCCTTGGTATGGGGATATTATTGTTTATCTCCAAACCCAATCTTTTTGGCCTGAAATCTCACGATCTCAGCGATGGAAAATACATTTCCAATCCCAACAATACAATATTATTGGTGATACACTCTATCGTCGTGGAGCGGATTCTGTTTTCTGACGCTGTCTTACTCATGAAGAAGATGAGAAGGTTCTAAATGACTACCATTTTGGAGCATGTAGTTGTCATATGTCTGGGTATGCCACAACCCAAAAGATATTGTGCACTGGTTATTTCTAGTCGTCCTTATTCAAAGATTGTATCTATGTAGTCCGGAAATGCCACAATTGTCAAGTCTTTGATCATAAAATACATGCACCACCCACTCCTCTTCACCCTATAATTGTTGTCGGTCCTTTCGCAAAGTGGGGTATTGAATTTATTACATGTAACCCCCACTCGGCTGGGGGGCATGCTTATATTATCCTAGCGGTAGATTATTTTACTAAGTGGGTCAAGGCGATGCCTAAATTTTCAGCAGATGGCAAGACTGCTACAACTTTCATGTTCAATCATATAATTTCTAGATTCAGTGTTCCTCAAGCCATTATTACAGATCATGGAAGTCATTTTTGAAATATCATGATGACTGAACTGACAGATAAACTTGGCCTGCACCACGATAGTTCTACTCCATATTACCCGCAGGCTAATGGTCTGGTTGAAGCTATTAATAAAGTTTTAGTCACTATGATCAAACGAATTATTGGTATTCATAAGTCAAATTGGCATTCCATGTTATTTTCATCACTTTTGGCATATCGGACCTCAGTAAAAACATCAACTGGTTTCACTCCTTTTCAGCTGGTTTATGGTTTGGAAGCTATGTTACCTATTGAATGTGAAATTCCGTCATTAAAATTAGCCATAGAATTACTCCCAACTACCTTTGAAGAGGAGAAGCATTTTTTTTACTTGGCTCAGCTAGATGAGAATCGACGAAATGCTGCATTAGCAAACGAAGCTCATGTCAAACGAATAAAAACTCAATATGATAGAAATGTTACACCTCACAATTTTTCAAAAGGAGACCTAGTTTTAGTATACGATCAAGCTAATGATAAACTAGGGGCTGGAAAATTTGTGCCTATGTGGTATGGTCCTTTCATTGTGAAATGAAAGTTGGAAAAAGGGGCCTATGAGTTGATAGATTTTGACGGAGTCTCTTTAGATAAACCCAAAAATGGGCTTTATCTGAAGAGATATTATGCTTGAATTTCTAGTGGAGATTTTTTGTTAGATTAGTTTCTTTACTATTGGTGTGTCTTATATTAGAAAAGCATGCTTATTTTAGAGTGAGTTCTTATCACTATTCCTGCTTATCTGTATGTTACTCTTGATATTGCAGATGTTGACGTCTCTTCAAACCTACATTGGTTTTGCTGATGGTGCTTTTCATAGTACATAGAACATTTCTTCCGCAGCTTGGGTTATCTATTCACCCTCTGACGAGTTAGTGTCCATGCATGGGGTAAGCCTCGGTCAAACAACCAATAAAAATGTAGAGTATAGTGCAGTGATTGAGTTATTATCTAAATCCATATCATTTTGAATTCGGATTTTGATTGTTAATTTTTAACTCGTTGTATTACAGCTTAACAGGGTTTATGCCATTACAAATCCAGTGTTATTACGGTTATTTTTTAGAGTTCGTCTCTTTGAATGTGAATTTGATTACATTGAATATCAAGATATTCCAAGACATTTAAATAATTTAACAGATGCAGTTACTTCTAGTATGATAAATAGACATTTGAAATAATCAAAACAATAAATTACACAACATTCAATAACATGTTACACAAATAGCCGGTAATAATGATATATCATAGAATAGATTTGTGTTTCAAAATATACATCGTCTTCGATCATAAGTTGAAAAACACATTATGATCGGAAAAAATGATAATACAAAAGGTCAAAAATGTTATGAGTCTACAAAATCGATCATGCTATCCCTGGGGATGATTACGATAAGAAACCACTGCTCAGCCACCCTACACAGGAACCTCCTAAAAGGTCCTGGGACACCAATCACATATCTCTACAACCTAAGTGGAATATCATCTATATCGGTCTCTGGAATATCTAGTGTCAAGCGCTCTTGATGATGCTCCAGGTTGGTCAGGATCTCTGCTGATTGGCCCTGTGGGGCTGGTGCTGCTACAGCTGGGTGTCTCCTCTCATTAGGCTGGAGAGTGGCTAGTCGTCGTGGGCCTACATCTGCATTTAAACGTTTGATTATTAGTTTTGGGATGATTAAAATACAAAAAAAATTACAACTTAGAAATTTTTGAAAATGATTTTTACTTGAATCATTCGACTGTTCTCCTGCTGGGAGAGCCATGTATTGGTCGCTGCGGAAGTCCATCCCGGCGTATGGAAAGTCCTCTATAACAAAAATTTGGTGTTCCAGCCAACGAAAATATGTAGAATGAAATCGAACAACCTCAATGCCCTCAGCGTGAAAGGCCATCAAAGCAACCCAACGAACCATCCTAGGTTCTCAAGGTTGACCAGCATCGACAGGAATGTGCTGCAGATCTAACATGTGGATCCTCTCTAGAGAAAAGGTGACTAAAATGGATCCATATCCAAAGCTGTTTAGCTTTCCATTCTTTCTCTGGTTATTTGGCCTTTCACATTGGTCAACACAGCTTCACACCAGTTGAAAATGGTGCCTCGAAAATAGTCTACTACAATACGCATCTGGGAACCAGTAGCCACATGCATTGCTAAACTCCTGCATAGTTTGGTAACAGTAAATGCAATGAATTTAAGCTCTGGATGGATGATAGTTTTATATCAATCCGTTTGTCCTTGGGGTCTGCCCGATCATCACAAAACTCTAGTCGAAGACTAGCGACAGACTGGCCACCTGGCCTAGCCCCAAACAGAGAAATTTGTTCACCCCTCTTGGACAAACCAGTTAAAAAATATATATCCTCCAGTTCAATTTCGAGCCGGTGGCTGCCAATAATAAATCACTGGTCCTGTACATTCCATTTGTTCACTAGCCACGTCAGGAGGTCTACCTGTGCCCTCATGCCCTGAATGGCCCAGAATTTGTATAAACTGCATGCTCTCAATGCCTGCATTGTAGGTAAATGATTCATTGTGGCTTCATCTCCATCCTCATGCTCGCATTCTCTCCAAATAAGCATTTTTAATGTCCTGCAATGCATAAAAAGACATATTAGAACCATCTTGTTTGAAAAATTTTGGGCAGAATTTAAGAAATTTAAGTTTGAAATTTCATTGTGCCGGGTCTGCATCCTATTTTCAGACACAGTGCGTAGGTACACACGAGAGCTTTGAAATAGGTGTGAACCCAGGAATTTTTTGTATGTAGAAAAAATTCGGGGTTCGCAGGGCCCGTGTGTTGCACGTACGGACCCCCGCAAGTGATTTTTTCAACCTATTTTTCCTTAAAAAATGAAATTTAAAGCTTAAAAATGAAATATAAATCGATGAAATGCAAGATAAGGAGGACATGGATTACCTGGAGCTGACGGTTCTCGATTTCACCCGACGGATTTTCCAAAATCTTCACAGGAACTTTTTTACCGAAAAGCTCTCACTTTTCACCCTGAACTCAAATGGTAAAAATAAAGTTAGAAAAGCCCTTTTTATAAGTTTTTTTGAATAAATGAATTTTTAATTTGTTTATTTTTCACTTTAAAAAGGTAATTTTTGAAAACATTTTTATTTATCTTAAATAGGTATGTATAATGTTTCGAGTTTTTGTGCAGAAAATTGGATTTTTCGAGAAAATTTATCGTTTTTCAACAAAGAACATATTTTTATCACTTTTTCGGACTCTTTCAAAAATTTACAAAAAATCCAAAACTTGGAGTCCTCTTTTAAGCTCTTTTCAGACTCTCGAAAATTGAAAAGATTGTCGAGCACTTGATTATTCAAACTCGTTAAAATAAATAAATGATTGTCCTTTCAGTATAAGTTTACCCCTTTTACGAACTGAAATGGACTATTTACGAAAAATGTATATGTTGACTAATTATGGTCAACAGAGTCCTCTCCTGCATTATTTTATCCTTTTTCGAGCTCGAGAGACTAAATTTACAAAAAAAGTACAACCATGGAGTTTTCTTAAGTTTTTTCTTCTGACTCCCTATAATTGGAAAACACTGAGTTTCTCCTATACTGGACTCGTTAAAATTTAACAGTAAAGGACCTATTCAAATTTTAAACAGGAACGAACCACTCCTTCTTAGGGTTTGAATCTTAAACTAAGTTGTACTCATCCGAAGGATGAGCTTATAAACAAGCAAATGTTATCCTCCTCAAGCTTGTCAAAAATAAAGAGGTACTTGCCAGAAATGGTGGGGGAAAAGAGGGAAAAACGAACCTGTTTTTTACATTTTGATTATTTGGAAAACCATTAACCACTCTTGAACACGACAATTTTGTTCACCTGGTTTGGGAAAATCCTTTGCCTAAAATTTAGTCAAACCATATTGAAAGTCTTCAACCAGTTTCTGGGTATTAGCTTTAAGATCAATTGTCACCAAGCCATCTGTAGTGTCGTTATGTGTTCAAGAGGACAGTTCAAGCAAACCATTCATGTGAAAAATATTTGTCTTCCATTTTGACCATCCATGAGTTAGTCCTTGCCAATATATTTCTTCAAAACTTGATCTATGATTTCATGTTGTGGCCTTGCCTACGACGGATCACTTCCTATCGACGACAGCTCATTATCTAGGAAATTGATCTAGAAATTGTCAGTACCTTGAAATCTGCATGCCTCAATGGCAGGTTTCTCGCCTTTGACAACAGGTTGCATCATTGACCTTCGATCGAATGATTCTGTGACATGTTCAACTTCAGCTCATTCATTCACATTTCATGCATTGTACTGAGTACTTTGAGGGCTAATAACATTACTAGTGGTTACTCTCACACTTGTTAACAATCTACACTATTGACTGGTAATCAAGTGGTTTCTACCATGTTCGATTTCGACACATTTTTTCACATGGATAGAATCGTACTGGTTCGAGAAATGGAAATCAAGACCCTGGATCTAGTTTCTACCATCCATGCTGTGAGGAATTTTGTTATTCATTTATACAGTGTAATATTCATAAATAGATGGTTGCGTCCATACTGTGTATATGCATGTCTATATTGTTGATGTATTGAAAATAATTCCTGTATCAGAACAATTTAAATCAGTTTTCTAGTTAGTTTTGATTTGAGTATGGGAATGCCTACCTAACAATTATATGTTTACATATATATATTTTGCATTGAATTTTTTTACAGATTCCGACTGGGGTGTCCACAGGATAATCTATGAAATGATAAAGTACTTCACTCTTCATACACGACAGACTCTATCTTCATCTACATCAGACTTCGCACTTTAGGGGGCAATCTGTTGCACTGAAAATTGTCATCTTGACATTCTGCTATCTATATGAGCTCATTATTACTCATACTTCCTTCTTTTCAAGTCTAACACACCAGTTCCTCATTTCAAGCCTTAAAATAAGATAAAAGCTCTCAAAAGTATCTAAAACTATGGTATCGCACTTTCTCTTTGTCTTACCTGCGGTCCCACACCTAATGTTCATGACTCCTACATATCTGAACACACTTTCTCTATGTTAAAAGTGTGGACCCCTATAAAAGATTAAAAAGGTGCAAAGTAAACCCAGAAGCTCACTTTCAGTCATTTCTAGAAGCTTCTGGAAGGAATATTGCAGTGCCAAGTTCGCTCTTTTTACATTCATGCATCCCATGCCTTAAGGAGCTAACCCCTTGATGTGAGGAGCTTATCCCTTTGAAGGAAGATTAAATCCCTTCATATTTGGAAATGAAACCTCCTCTTTTGTATTATAAAAAGAGGCCTTGGGTAGCCTCAAAGTGAGTTCAAGCTTTAGAATTGTTTTTAGGTAAAGTGTTGTTGGGATTCAGACTCATTTAACTGAGATTTTGTGAGGAAATATCACATACCTCTATTAGTCTCGGTTGGAAGAGTGCAAGGCTTGTCAGAGTACAGGAGATTCCTACTTCGGACCCCAGGTAGGCATGTTCAACATCAAGGCTAAGGTTGTAAGGTTTTCTTTCATTCAAAGTTAATACAAATGAATTCATTTTTCTCAATAAGCTGTTAATTAACTGTTTATTTCATGGATTCCTTGATCGCCATGATTTATAATATTTACTATGCAGGTGCTATTTAGTGTTTGCTTGTTTGTGATTGCAGTTCTTTAAAGATAACTCCTTCAAGTGACCAAAGGACAACTACTTCGAAAAAGCATTAGATCTACAGTAAGACCTTAACACCTTTATAGTATTCTTTTGTAAATCGCATATGTCTAGAGAAAGATAGGTTCATTTGGCTATTTGTTGCTAGATTAATTTTTGGTACTAGGGAGATCGATCTTGTCCACAATATTGATTTATCTGGTCAACAATGACCTCTGCTGAAATGAGGTTCTTTTGGCTTCCAGTATCAATAAGGAATTACAGCAGAGAACCCTTCACCCACATTTGCGAATGGAAGAGGCGCTCCCCCCCCTCTGGATCCTCCCTTTGGATTTTGGTGGTGGATAAAATGGCACTAGGATCCGCATCAATGATATACTTCCTTTTATCATTTTATTTGTTTGGTTCTGACTCAGGATTAGAAAATGCATCTGATTCGGGTGCCTTTAGTTTGACCACCAATGACTGCATGGCCCGACACTCGTTTGTGTTGTGAGTGGGGCTGTTATGAAATTCACACCACTTCCTTGTGTCCTTCTTTTGATTTGTGGTGTTGTTCTGAGTAGCATCGCTTTGGCCTTGCCCCTTGTTCTTCGGTTCGGGGGCACCTTTTAGATTCGTAGATTCAAAGTCTCGCTTCTTCTGCTTAAATTTCTGCTCAATCTTGGCGGCATAGTGATATGTCGTGCCAAGCGATGTAATGTTGAGGAACTCCATTTCCTCCTAAATGTGTTTGTGTAGATAGCCGCAGTACTTGAGTACCAAATTTCTCTCTGAATCTTTAATACCCAACTTTGTGCATAGGGTATGGAATAGATTCGCCAATTCGTGCACATCTTGATCCCTTTGTTGCCGCAGCGTGGTCCATTCGATGTATTTGTCCTCATATCTCCCCACGGGGTAATATTGTCCCTTGATGTCCTCTCGGAATGAATTCCAAGTGGGTGTGGCCAAGAACAGAGAGGTTTCCCCTTTGTCCTCTTGCTCACGGTAGGCTTCCCACCAGTCTTTGACATGGGGGCCGGCTTTGAGGAGTGCAAAAATAATCTTTTCTCAGTCAAAGAAATCATGGACCGAGAAATACCCTTCCAGAAAATTCAACCATCTATCTACGGCACCTGCATCTATTTGGACTTCAAATACAGGAATATCAAATTTTACTTGTACCTTGAAGGGAGGAGCGCCTCCAGAGTGGCTGTTGGATGCAGATGCGCTGTAGGTGGGCAATCGTTGGAGGATCTGAGCAAAGTTATCCATCATCAAATTCCTTTGTTTCTCGAGGGCCTCCTCGAGCAATATTTTTATAGGATATCTTGCTCTCTCATCTTTATTTTCTTCTGCCATCAGAGGTCATCAGGTTTTGCGAGGCTGATCTTGCAAGGGTTCAACCAGATCGAGCCCTAACTCCTTATACCCTGACCGCATTGGGGACATGTAAATAAAAACAAAGAAAGAGCAGACCGCTATGGTACCACTGATCTTGATTTATGTAGGAATGTAAAATAATACAGAAATAACCATAAACATAGAGATGCAGTGGAAATAGTGTGTCATTTCATTAATATCAAATAACAGAAATATGCTTACAAACATAATGGAAATAAAATAGCTAGGGTGCTGGTAGCGAATCTCTGAGAAGAGATGTGGTGGCTACAGACCTTTGAACTGTGTTACAATGAGGCTTGATGGCCTATTTATTATTGAGAAACAATTGAAAATTTGGAAAGCCCAAAAACCTAACTCTAGGAGATGATGCGCCAAAACTGTGGGCCCCCATTTGGGTAAGTTGGTGTTTCAAATTCCTTGGGATGTAACTTTGACATCCGATCTCTGTTTGACATGCTCAATAACTCTTTAGAAATATCTATCCGAGGATTAAAACTTTTTATGTGAGAAACATCAGTCCATGGACCCATGTTGCTCCCAGTTTTCCCAAAATACATCATTTAGGAGTTCAGGACCCGAAAATCTGTGAAAAATAGTAAGTTGTACTGCAATTTAAAAACTGAATGAACTAATGGTGGGGGTTCAAATGGAATAATTGGGTGGCCACCAATATCCACCTATATCATTAAGGCCCCGTAACGGCTCCGGGAGTGCAGGACCCGAATACTTGCTAAAAATAGTAAGTGGTGTTGAATGTGAAAAGCTGCCAGAATTGATGGTGTGGGTCCAAATGGAATAGGTGGGTGGCCACTGATATCCACCTGGATCAATTGTACACTCCTTCTCTAGTTTGGTATAGCTGAATAGTATGGTTTATTCTGCTTTGTATGTCATTCTTTAGACTGCACCTCTTGAATGATCCTCATTACTCGCACCCCCAAGGTTGTTGGGAAGACTGCATCCATTCCATACTCTAGCTGATAGGGTGACATATCAATTGAATACTTATTTGTTATCCTCTCTGCCCATAGTGCATGTACCAATTTGTTGTGCCATGATTTCTTATTCTCCTCCAACAACTTTTTAATGATGTTTACCAAACTCTTATTTGAGGATTCAACCAATCTATTACCTTGAAGGTAATAAGTTGTAGAGTGCACCAAAGTAATGTGATATATGTGAAAAAATCCACCATTTTCTTGTATTTAAAGGAAACAACGTTATCAGTAATGATTTTCTTAGGACATCCAAATCTAGATAGAATATTTTTTTCAAGAAATATGATAATTACTGAGTTTGTGGCAGTCCTGGATGGAATGAATTTTATCCACTTAGTAAAACAGTCAGTTGTAGTAAGGGTACATTTATGTTGGGTAGAGGAGGAAGGGTGGATCTTTCCAATTAAATCTATACCCCACTGTTGAAAAGGAGCTTCAATAGAAATTGGTTGTAATGGCAAAGGCAATAGCTTTCTTTTTCCCTAAAAAATTTGACATTTATGACAGGAAACTACCATTTTGTGGATGTCTTGGAAGAGGGTAGAACAATATAAACCAGCCCTAAGGATCTTTTTAACAACGGTTTTCTAATAGAGGTGACCTACACATTCTCCTTCATTAAATTCATGCATAATCGTATCTGCATCTTCTTTAAGAAAACATTTAAGAAATACACCACCAGAATTTTTCCAATATAAAACTTTATCGAGAATGCAAAAATTTACAGATTTTAACTTCAAGAATATGGACTTTGTTTTGGACAAACCAGGAGGAAAATTTAGATTAAAAAACACATATTATATATCAGCATACCAAGGAGAGTTCAAGAATTCTTCCTCACTAGGTGGAGTCACCAGCTCCTCCTATTCATCCATTGAGTGAATCATGTTGATGTATAGTGCTTGAAAATTTGTTTCAGCCATTAGTTTAGCTAGCCCTTGTCCTTTGATTAACTTGGTGCACTTGATTGCCAGGTAATTTTCCAATATGAAAGCAATCCACTTACCTCTTTTGCCAACAAGATCTTGTGTCAAGATGTCTTTAACCAATGTATGAGGGACAAATGCAATGATGTGTGAATGCAGAATTTAGACTCTGAAATCCTTTAGTGATTTGATTAAGGCGAAAGCCTGCTTTTCCATGAATTTTATTTCAGAGGTGCATCTCTTACATATTTTCCGAAGAATGCTATGGGCTGCTCCCATACTTTTGTATTTTTTCTGCAATAATACAACAGCAACTGTGTGTCCTGATGCAAAAGAAAAATATTAAGAAATCTTTGGCAAAATCAGGGCTGATCAGAACTCGTGTTTGTGTAAGAGCTTGCTTCACCAAGTCAAAATATTTATTTGCTTTTGTGGTCAATTTGACTTCTCATTCTCTCTTGAGCATTTTATTGATGTTCCTTAGGGGTTCTGCAAGGTTTGTTATAAACCTTCTTAAGAAATTTATCTTTCCAATGAAAGATTGTAGCTCTTTGATATTTCTTGGGTGACTGATTTGCAATATTCCCTCAATCCTATTTGGGTCAATCCTGATCCCTTCTTTAGATATGATGTGGCCTATAATCTTTCCTTATTGTAGGCCAAATAAGGATTTCTTGGGATTCGAAGATAAGCCATACTTTCTACATTTCTCAAAGACCTTTCTTAAGTGAGCTAGATGTTCTTCATCAGTTTTTTAATAGACTGTTATATCATCAAGGTATATCACAATGAAGTAACCTATGTCTTCTGAGAAAACAATATCCATTGCTCTTTGGAAAGTAGCTCCATCATTCATTAACCCAAAAGGCATCTTTACATACATAAAGGTGCCCAAAGGTGTGATTAAATTTGTTTTGTGTTTATCATCGGGATGTACCAGCACCTCATTGTACCTTGAAAAGCCATCAAGTAGTGATGTCCTTTTGGAGCCTACTACCCTTTGCAATATGTAATCCATTTTTTGTAAAGGGTAGTTATCCTTCAAGGATGCTTTGTTTAAATTTCTGAAGTCTATGTAGAGCCTAATTTCTCCTGTCTTCTTCCTCATAGATACAAGATTTGAAACCCATTATCAGTACCTGAGTGGGACTATTATCCCAGCATCATACATTTTCTTTATCTCTTTCTCAACTATTGGCATTTGAATAGGGTTTATTCTGTGTAGTTTCTGCTTAAAGGGTTCCTAGCTCTCTTTGAGTGGAATTTTGTGCTGGATGATACCAGTATCATAGGAATTCAAGTCTTCATAGATCCAGGAAAACACATCACTAAATTCTTTGAAAATGTCAATATATTTCTATTTGATATGTGTTGGAAATGTGTTTGACAATTTTACCATTTTGGGCTCTTGTTTACTGGCTATATTGCACTCTTATACATTTTCTTCAGTGGATTCTATTTTTGGCTTTTTAGCAACATCATCAAAATCAAAAAGTTCTTCTAGAGGGACAAGTCCTCTTGGCAGGGTATTATCTCTAAACTGCATCACTTCAAACTCTTCTTTTTCTAGATATTTACACAATTCTACTCCATGTGGGTGTTCTTTTGCTAACATATTTATATCAACATTATTAAGGGACTCGTCCTTGCATGTTTGTTCCTCAGTAGAGTAGTCATCTTCTCGATTTAAGTCTGAATTTGGAAACTCAAACTCATATTTGGACTGCAGGAAATATTCAATCTATGAGTCACCTTTAAAAACTTGCCAATATCTTATATCATTAGGCACTGTTGGTATGTATTTAACCTTGATTGTGTATTTTTTATTAGCATGAGGTAGTTGACAAGTGTTGGCTACGAATGCTAGACTGTTGACAAGGATGTTCTGATTTCTTGGGATAGAGGTTAGATCATATTATTTGAATGTTGGTAGGAGGTCAAGGGCAGCATTTTTATATTTTCTTAATCTAGAATGTTCATCTGAATATTCTCACTTAACTTGCCTAATGAATAGCTGATAATCTACATGGGTAGAGATCCTTTTAGCCTATAATTTTTTCAGAACTTGTAATCCTAGAAGGAGGGCCTCATACTCTGCTATATTTTTTGTACATTGAAAGTTCAGTTTGTAGGAGTGACGCTCTGCATGATTGTTCTTAGTGTTGTGTACCCAAACACCTTCCCCTGAACTAGTTTTGCCACAAGACCCACCAAACATCATGTTGAAAAGAGGTTCAGGTTCAGACTTGTGTTGTTCATTTTCTATTTTGTCTGAACGTTCTTCCTCTTTTTCAGTTGTTTTTTCATTTATTTCTACTTGTTCATTAATGTTTTCATCATTGTAAAGGATACATGAATCAAGTTCTATGTGGATAGAATAGAGAGGGGAGTTATCAGGCTTTTCTTGACTATTGACCATGTATTTCATATGATTTTCCCTATATAATCTTCTCGGTTGACTAAATACTGGTATCGTAGCATATATCATATCCATTTGGAGGGTGCCTTGAATTTTGGCTCCCAATGAGCGTTATAGGGGCATGCCGTACTTAGGTGGAATGCCAGCCACTACAATGTCCATTACTAGGCTTTTGGCTGGTAATTGTGCTAAATTAACACATAGATCTTTGATCAGGCGTAGACATTTAACTCTACTAGAATCAAAAGAGTACAATTTTTTGTATGGTATAGTTATCTCAAGGCCTAGTCTCTCCATAACAACCTTTGGCATGAGGTTATGAGAATCCCCTGAATCTAACATGGCATTGTGGAGGATCTTATCGTGAATATTCAAACTGATATAAAATGGAGGTACACCTCTCGCTTGAAATTTTCCTCCTACTTCAAGTCCAAACAAAATTTCAGGTTTGTCATCATTTAAATTTATAGAATCAACATTTTCTCCTATGTTTAAAGCTTTCAAAACTTGGGATCTATATACATATTCACCTACCAATTCAGTAAGAGGTATGGAAATTTTTATCATGGCAATTTCATTCTCAATACTGAAGGGTGTCTATGTTTTTGGCAGATTTAAATCAGTTTTATCAGACACTATTTTTGCAACAATTTTAGATTGCTGATTTGTATTGGGGATGTTAGTTAAATCAAATTTTTTAGGGCTAGTAGTTGATCTAATAGTGCTGCTTTCTAGACTGTTTTTGTTTTTATTTTTATGAGAAATTTTAACCATTATGTTTGAAGTTTCTGCTGTCTTTTTGGGATCAGTTTTGGGGATCTTCCTAGCAAAATTTTCAGAGCTCTTTCTTTTGGGAATTTATTGGGCTTTCTTGCTTCTGAGGTCATATTTCATATGTACTTCCATGATAGAATTTTCGAATCCTTGTTTATAATCCTCGGATTCTAAGCATTATTCTCCATTTGGTGAAAATATGCCTTGTTCTTACTCATTGAGGAAAATAGTATCCTCATTATTAACTCCCATTAGATTGATTTAACTCTCCTTTGTTTATTCAACTACCCCCTCATATTCATCAGCATAGTTTTCTTGGAAAGGAGTCCTAATTTTCTGGTTAGGTTCCCTCTTTTTTCTTTGTCTTATTTGAGGAGGGTTTCTCTTAAAGTTTTGGTTTTGATTCTGGTTTCTATTCTGAGGAGCTGCTTGGTTTTCTCTAGGGAAATCTCTCTCATTCATGTTTATTCTCTCCATCATTCTCTCCATGGTTCTAACTAAGATATAAATCTTAGTATCGGCTGTGGAGGCTACAACCTATTCCCTATATGTGACTCTTTTTTAATTTTTCATTCTAGACCTCTTGGTAATTAGATTTTCTTCTACACTTACTGCACCCCTCTGCATATCTTCTAATGTAAGAGGGTCTTTTTCTCTTAGTTGATAATCCATCTATGAGTCAAAAGAGTTTGGAAATTTCATTATGGCTAGACCTTGTGGGGGATTTATGTGAGGAGGGAGGGTGTTATATACATTGTTGAACCTAGTGCAGTAATCTTGGACACTCTCTCCAAAATTTCTCTTAATGTTTTCACATTCTTACAAGATTTGGAGAGGGTTCTTCTTGACTTCCCATTTATTTAGGAATAGCTGATGGAAAGCATGGAGGTCATGTATAGTATTAGGGGTTGCGACTTTAAACCATTTTATTGCTCTCCCCCTATGCTTTGGGAAAACATTTTGATCTTAATAGTTTCATCATCTATCTCTTGTCTATCAAAAGATTCATCCATTTTATCCACATGTTGTTGAGCAGTTGTAGAACCACTTGCATAAAATAGGGGGATTTTGGAGTGATAGTCTTGTGGTAGAGGCACTAAAGGTAAGGTTAAGACTAATGGGGCATACCAAGTTGCCATGGCTGGTGGTTGGGGAAACAAAGGGTGGTTAACAAGTGGAGGGTTGACAAAAGGAGGTGGAGGGTTGAATTAGTAGTGGGTGTATGAGTGGGGGTAAGGATTTTCACAACAATATTCTTCTATAAGATGGATGGGTCTAAAAATACCTTGGTTATCCAACTCTGGGATTTACTCCTAACAAGCTTTGTTCCAGGTGTGAGTTAGATAAGATATCTTGCAAGTGTTTAAGGTTTTTTGGTAAGGAACATGCCTTGTGAATAGGTCTGCTAATAGTTGAATTCCTAGACCTAGGAGTTTTTCTTAGGATATTCTTAGGATTGTCAACTATTGCAGGAGGGTTTGGGTCAGGATGGGATCTAGCACAGATTCTTCTAAAAGCCAGAACTTAGACCCAAGGCATAGAGAGATTGAAATTTTTATAATATTAAAAAAAAACTAATACGTGAAAGAAATATTTATTCACATAGTATTTTGACTGGGTTTCTTTGAGTTTTGATAGTCTAAGGTTGTTCTCAATAATTTCCCAATGGAGTCTGTAGGCCTAATAAAAACTAGTGGAGTCACCAGGTGGATGATTTCAACTTTCTTGATGTTGGCTATTGTCCACCATCAGCAACCAAAAACCAGTCTTGGCTAATATTTTAGTTATTTAAATTTGAGTGGGGTTTCTGAGTTCTTGATGAAATATTAATATTTGTTAATAACTCATCTTGCCAGTATGGTCACCATTATGTTGTCTCGCTGTAATTTTCAAGATTGGCAAGAACAAGTAGCAGGAAACCACATCAAACCACTTTGGATTCCATGGACCTAGCCTTCTTCAGCTCAGAGAGGGCTCTCTCTGTGTATGATTATTTGATTTATCTTTTTTATTATGGTTTCTGGTTTTAGGATAGTTATAAAGTTTTTTTTGTTTTGTTTTGTTTGATTGACTGATTGTAGGTTGGACAGAGAGAGTGAGAGAAGCTTAATCCATTGGGATATGGAGTCATAAAAGGTTTAAATTGTACATCAATTCTTCAAGGGTTTTCATAGGGAAAGCTAACTATATCAAATGGATCTTCTTAGGTAAGGTGAATATGAAATTCCAACAAGTTGTGAATTTAGTAAAACTAAAGGGCAATTAAGAATCCTTTAACTATACTTCAACAAGAAATGCCTTTAAGATAAATAGTTTAGGAGAAACTAAAGAGCAGAACACCTATGAATTCTTTAGTTAAACTTTGCTAAGAAAACCTTATGAAAACAATCCAGTACTACTAAAGAGAAATTCAAAATTCTTTAGGAATACCTTTAGATAGAGAAAACATGAAAGATAACAGTTCAGTGAAATTAAAGAGCATAACACCTCTGAAATAATTAGTTAAACTTCATTAAGAAAAGCTTAAGACAACAACTAGGTAAATCCAAAGAGCATAACACCTCTGAACTCTTTAGCTATACTTTGTAGAGGAAAACATAAATATAATAGTAACAGACAAAGTTAAGATTCCTGAAAAAAATATCTCAATCTAAAAGTTCTGTTGCATTATTAGAGAAATTGATGTACAATATGGAACAAAAAGGAGAAAATAGTAACAAAAGAGGGATAAAATCACCATTAACATAGCCTAAGAATCCAGTGAACGTGCTTGTATTACTAATGTCCAGCTCAAAAATAGTTACAATGCTCCAGTGCAATCATCTTTGCAACTGAGATTCTAATCAAAATCCATCTTAGCAATCAACCAACCAACAATAATAATGAACAATACATGCAGTATTTAACTGCACATGAGGAATTTGCCCTAATCTAGGGTACCAGATTTTCATTTACTACAGAGTAAATGATGTTTGACAATTGATACCATGCAAGGTCCAATGCCAAAATATATCTGACTAACCTACTATAGTAATAACTTTCTAATTTACTGTTAAGCTAACTTCAAAATGTCTTTGACTTTTTTTCCTTAAAACATTAACTTTACAATAACTTCTAAACTGCTGCTAAAATATCTCTGACTATAGTATTAACTGTAGCTACCTTCATTTAAAGAAAAATTAGGCCGAAGGTGGCCAATGTGATTGTGAAGAAGTAAATGCTGAGAGGCCTTGACATCTGGCATTGTCTTCTTTGTTGATTTATCCTCTGATTTTTTTTTCCCTTAATTATGTTTTCTTTTACTGCCTTTGTTGTCATTATAATCTCTTCTTCATCCTTCTTATCTATTTGATATGTTTTCTTCTTTTTTGTTTTTACCTCTGATAGCAGGGCTGACCTCTTTTTACCTTTAACTATTGTATTTCTCCTTAATTTTGTCCCTTTAACCCTCTCTTTTAACTTTAACCTTTGAATGATCTTTCATTTATTTTACCTTTCACTATCACAGTGAATATTTTACCTGTCACTATTCTGTGACTGTATTTTTCATTCGTCTTCATCTCTCCCCGCATAGCCACTGTAAAAAATTATCCTTTTTCTTTACCCTATCTTTTGGAGACACCTCGCTGTAGGATCCTGATTGATCATGATCCAGTGCTGCTTCTGATTTTTCTTGCACTCCTAATCCTTTGATGAATAAGGTTTCTGGATCGTCACCCAGAGAACTCTATTTAAGCAATGTTTTGGATTCAAGAATGCAATTATGCATTTTCTGATACATCGATCACCTGAAAAAATAAAATAATTTATTAAATAAAAAGGGGACCCTGCAAAGAGGTAGTATGGCTTTCAAGATCTTGGGAAGTCTGTGGACAGAGTCTAGACAATGGTGGCTTTTGGTTTTTGCATTTAGTGGTGACCTTCCACGTCTTTAGAAACGTTGCAGGGTTTCATCACAGAGATTGGAGGTTTATCACGACATGAAATGGCTTCAAATATATTCAAACGGGTTAGTGGTTTCATATTATGGCGCGGGAGAGGTTTTATGGTTTATCGCGTGGTCAAAACCAGTGGGGCAATTTATTTTTCGGGGAAGCGATGAATTATGGGAGCGACGGGTGGCAGATGGGATGGTTCTCAAACAACCCATTTTGCAAGTCCCCAAAATTTTTAAACCTCGAGAATTTGGGGATGTGAGGAGGCGCGACGATCATCAGATCTAGTGGTAGAGATCGAACGGTGGTCAGGTTTAAGTGAATCAGCGGGCTTAATAAGATTGGGTTCGAGGATTTTAGTGGGGTTGAGACTTCAAATGAGATGGAGGGTTTTAATATTAGCGCAGGGTTTTTATAATGTGGGGCCTAGGGTATATATAACAGGATCGAGAGTTATAAACAAACAAATTTTATCCAAGTGGAACCCGAATAAATTAAATTTATTTTTAAAACAATGTAAAAATGGGGTTTTTACATTGTTTTAATAGAATAAGGGGAATGAGTGAAGGGGAGAGGATTTTAGCAATGGGAGTGGGGTTTTAGGCATAAAAAGGGCTAGGAATGAGGGGATTAGGGTAGAAAATGGATTTCAGAGCATGAGAGTGCTTGGAAAAGGTAAAATTAGAGATAATCAATAGGTTAAATGGGAAAATAATGAAGGCATTGAGATTTCTAAAAATAAATGATAATCAGGGAATATTATTTTCAGCAGAATGTAAGAAATCCATAGTCATCTAGTGATACTATAGAATATAGGAGACTAACAAAGTGCACTGAGAAGAAATTATTTTACATAGATTGTGAACAGTAGGAATAAAAGGAACAAGAAACATCAAAAGAGGAGAATATACACCAGGAACCAACCCTAGAGAAGGAATAAATTAATCCAAACATATCTTGGAATGAATTGGAAGGAATTACTGCTCCTCAAAATCTAAAGATAGAAGGATATATCTAGAAAATAAAGGTAATAGTGCTGATTGATTTGGGTAGTACACATAATTTTATTCATTTTAATATAGCTAAGGAATTGAATTTCTTCCTAAATCGAGCACCAAAATGTCAAGTGATGGTTTAAAATGGAGGAAATATAAAATTCTCTAGAAAGTTCCATAATATCAAGCTAAGCATGGGGGATTATGTATTGAATAGTCCAATTCTTTCTATTCCAATGGGTGGTGATGATGTTGTACTAGGAATCCAATGGTTACAATCTTTGGGGACTATATATTTTAATTTTTAAGAACTTTTCTTGAAAGTTTGTTGTGAAGGAAAGGAATTTTAATTACAGGGTATTGTAGGGAAACAAGGAAGGATAATCAGATCTAATTTCATGAAAAATATTTTGAAGAAGGATCTACAATAAGTCTTGGGAGTATCACGTTCAACGTGTTAAGAAGGTGCTCAAGCTATTGGAGGAGAAACAATTGTATGAAAAAACCTCCAAATGTATCTTTGGAGTGCAAGAGGTGGAATATCTAGGTCATATTCTATCTCATGAGGGTGTTAAGGTAGACTGTAACAAAATTAAGTCCATTAAGGAATGGAAATCCCCCACAACCCTAAAGCATCTGCTAGGATTTTTAGGTTTAACAGGGTATTATCAGAAGTTTGTTAAGAATTATGGGAGAATAGTAACACATATAACAACATTATTGAAGAAATATGCATTTTATTGGACTCAAGAAGCAACTAAGGCCTTTGAACATCTTAAAGAGGACACATGCCAAGCAACGGTCTTAGCTATGTCAGACTTCACAAAAACCTTTATTGTGGAATGTGATGCCTTGGGAAATGGAACTGGTGTTTATTTAATGCAAGAAGGAAGACCCATTGCTTATGAAAGTCATCCAATCAAAGGAAAGTATTAACAAAAAACTATTAATAAGAAGGAAATGTTGGGAATACTAAATGCACTAAAAGAATGGTGACCTTGCCTAATGGGAATACACTTTAAGGTAAAAGTAGATCATGATAGTCTTAAATACTTTTTGGAACAAATAATATCTTCACAAGAGCAACAAAAATGGGTCACAAAGATGTTGGGTTATGACTGTTAAATCATTCACAAAAAAGGGAAGCTAAATGTTATTGCAGATGCACTCTCAAGAAAGGATGAGGACATGGAACCATTGCTTTGTTCCATTTCCCTTTTCCAACTAGATTGGATAACAGAAACATGGGAGGAGTGGAAGAATTATGAAGAAGTGTGGACATTCATTCAAATGTTAGAGCAAGATCCCAGTACATATGATACATTAAACTAGAAAAATGATTCATTATGGTGCACAGATCACTTATATATTTGTAAGAATTCAAAAATAAAACAAAAGAGTCTTTTGGAATTGTACACCTCACCCTTAGGAGGGCACTCGGGATATTTAAAAACTTAACACAGGGTCAAGAATTACTTCAATCTGGCCTTAAATCTGATATATAAAATTTGTGGTGAAATACTTGGTCTTCCAGGAAAATAAAGCTCAGACAATTAAGACCTTGGGTCTGCTACAACCTTTATCCTTTGCAAGTCAATGTTGGGAGGATTTTTCAATGGATTTTATCACAAGTTTACCGAAGTCCAAAAGAAAGAGTGTCATCATGGTGGTAGTTGATAGACTTACCAAGTATGAACACTTTTGTGCATTATCTCATCCATTTAAAGCCAGTACACTTGGTACTGCATTTATGGAAACAATTCAAAATATACATGGAAACCCAAAGATTATTGTAAGCGACAAAGATCCCATTTTCACTGGAAATGTTTAGACAGAATTAGTTTTTTGTCTGGGTGCTCAACTAGATCATAACTCATCTTATCATCCTCAATCTGATGGGAAAACTAAGATAGTGAAAAAATGTTTGGAAGCATGTCTTCATTGATTTGTATCTAATAAACAAACACCATGGTTCAATTTGTTACGTATAACACTTCCTTCCACACTGTAAAAAAAATGACCCCATTTATGGAACTCTATGCATATCATCCACCATCCATAACATAATATTTAAGAGAAAATTCTAAGGTTCAAGCAGTGGAATATCACATCGAACATAAACAAAAGATCTCTAATTACCAAAGGATAACCTAACTTTGGTGCAGAATTGAATGAAGCAACTGGAAGATCAACATCATAGTGAAAGAAATTTGATGTAGGTGACTGTGTATTTTTACGACTAAAACCATGAAAAAAATGTCCCTCAAGCAATCTAAGAAGGATAATAAATTATCGCCAAAATAACATGGTCCTTACAATGTGTTGCAAAGTATTGGTACTATGGCATACAAATTGGATCTTCCATCATCTTCCTGAGTGCACCTAGTTTTCCATGTTTCATGCTTATAGAAGGATATAGGTGACAAACTCCCAATTCACACAATATTTCCAGAATTTGACGAGGAAGTAAAAATAATATTAAAACTTGAAGTAATCATAGAAGCAAGAACTCGACAAATACAAAATTCATCAATTTCAGAGTATCTCATCAAGTGGAAGAACTTACCCGCTGAAGATTCCACATGGGAGTATGATAATTTTATACAGAAGGATCTAGAACTACTCAAGTGTTGAGGAAAACACTTTTTTGAAGGAGAGGGACATGTTAGGTTCCTATAATACTAGTGTATCCCCTTATTGTTATTGTTACTATAGCCGACTTATTGTTATTATTGTTCCCATGTAGTCCCCATAGTGTTGTCATGGTGCCCAATAAATGCCCACTATTGTTATTGTTGTACCCTTACATTATTATTATTATGTAGGATCTAATTCTATTGGGACCCCTTAGACTTATATATATAGAAAGTAGCCTTTTCTCATTTAAATCATCCAATAATTGTTCATTTATGTATTGTAAAGGAGGTTTCCCCCTCGAAGAGGCTAATGTCAAAATCTTTGATCTATATTTTCTTCAATTTTGTGAGCTGGTTTCATAACATTTTGTCACAATATAAATTAAATTTATGTTCCTTGCTTCACACAACCATTCTCCTACACAACACTCTTTTCTTAGATGCATAAAAATACACTTAATTTAATATTGGATATTATGTTTATACTTGAAGTTTGAATAATTTCATGTCTATAGAATAAAGTTCCCTTTACAACATTGCCCACATAATTAATTGATTAATAATATTTAATTTCGGGTGGGACAAATATGTTCAGAAGGAGGACGTGAAACATCGCGAAATAAATTATTTGTTCATTTATCCTTTTTTTGATGTTCCTTGGAAATCATCTCTCCTTGAAACTTTGGCATATCCCCGAATTCCCTTCCTCCGATTGGAGCCAAAAATATATATCAGCATCTTTGGATATCACACAATGAAAGCTAAACCCTTATCAAGTAAACAAAAAATAAAAACTAGATATCAAAAATTGAAAAATTAATAGATATATTTCAATATGACATATTGAAAATTATTTCATTGTATGAATTGCAAATATGAAAAAGTATACAAATGTGAAATATGCATAATGAAATATTACTCTGCACTTCATAATTCTAAGGAAATATATTTTGTATTGGTTATGAAATGTAGGTAGTCTTTCAGCCTTGAAAATGATATTTGATCTCTCTATTTTCAAACTCAACTACTATGCTAATGGTGGGGGCCCCATTGGTTGGTCTCATATGTGGGGTTGATGAAGCAGATGAAAAATGTTGCAGATGGGCTATGCTGATGGAGGGATGGTAGGACAAATGCGAGGCACGGTAGTGCACTTTCGATCTAGTTGAAAAACCTCGTAGTTCGGGAAAAAGGGTTTTCATTTGATATGGTAAATATTGACCTGATGCATGGTGAGTGATATGTGCATGAGGTGCTTCCCGGACTAAAGTGGTAGGCCATGGCATCATGATTTTTGGATATATGGTCTACTTTGGGTGATGGGCGCCATGGAGGGGAGGCTCTACTGACCAACGAGCATGTTTATCATGTGCAAGGTGGGGTGATGATAAACATGATCGAACACTTAGAACCTATGGTTGATTTCTTATGGAGAAATGATGTCAGGATATGCAGAGTTCTTCTGGGACTCTATCATGCTAAGGGTAGAATGATACCTACTTTGGAACTTTGGGTGGATGGAGCGATGTATGATTTTCACAATACTTGCAAAAACATATCCCAAGTGAAATAATCTGCTTTACTCAAATATTATTGAAATACATGTGCTTTAAAAAGAAGATGAGAGAGGGCATACATGTGATCACTGAAAAATTATTTTTCCAGAGGTGCACATGTGTGGCACTACCCTCGGGCGTTATGGAGTGTTGATCACCATTTTGTTTTTGGTCCAGTAATTGGGCCTTCTGAGCTCTCGTTATGGTCCTCCAAAGTTTCTGAAAAGTGCGACATATAGGTGGATATGGCTCAATTCAGCTCATTTTTTTTAGTGGAGCATTCGAGGTTTTGAGAGGTGAGAGGCTTCTGCGGAGCATTTCTTTTCATTGCAGTCAGCCTGAGTACCTGGGCATAGCGATTTTTTAGTCAGGTAGGCTTCATGATGTCCTACATTTTAATTTTTTTAGTGTGTCCGTGCCAGGGTACGTAAAAGATGGGTTTGTACATATCTTAGGCCAGTTTTTGCCTTGACCACGCGGGTGATCAAGGCACATGCTCGCCTTCTTCATGCAAAACTAAGGGTTTTGTGCGAATTTATCGCGCCTCCACCGGATTTGAGCATGCCTTCTTCACGACTGTGGGAAGAGAAAATGCAAACTCCTCGCGCCTGTCTAAGGAACAGGTGCAGGGAGAGTTGAAGCACACTTTTTGAAAAATTATATGGAAATTTTGTCCAGTTTTTGGTGCTTTTAATGTTACTAATGTGTTACTATTTCGATGACAAGATATTGTGGAGGGAGAGATATTGGCCTGATCTTCGAGCCACTGTGGTTGCTAATGCCAATGCACACCAACAACTGGCACACTGGGTTCTTCTTAAGTTTATGAAGAATGCTTCGATCACATGATCACCTTTTGTGTTACCTAGTTCGATGCTAGAATAGGTGACACAAGGTGACTGACTGTGCTGCGGGGGTATGACCTTGTTATCTATCCCAAGATGGATATCTATTTTGTGACTAGGTTTCTGCCTCAGGGTGAGGTGCTTCCTTATCCACTTCCTCTTGGGAGAGTGGATCATGAGCGATTATGGGCGCATCATTGTGGTGGGGCATCTCTGATGGAGGGGTGTGTAGTGATTGCTACTGTTATTGACTTGGCCAAGTGGTGTGATCTGCTAGCCATTGTGTGACTAGCGGGGTCATCTGCTCCTCATCGCTCAATGAGACCGTAGATTGGCGTCTTAGGTTGGCTAAGGTTCGGGCACTTTTTTTACTTTGCTCATTTTTGTTATGAAAGGATGTTGGTGGAGCTTTCCATGGTCCATGATGGATCAAGGTTGTTCACTTATGCTAGCATCCTATGCAGCATCATGTATGAGCATGTGGCGTTGCTGATACCTATGGTGGCTATGCCTGCTGGGGAGCTAGGAGAGTCTCGCATGAAGAGGTGGGCCCCTGTGATGCCTCTCATATGGGGAGGTAGGGTGGGGTATCGTTAGAACTCCACCATGGAGGCTTGGTTTGAGGCCAATCCTTAGATGTTCCCTCCATTCCCTTATGTAGGGATGGACTTCCTTGGAGACCCAAACAGGGGTCTTCTTGTTGGATATGCTTGGGGGACAGAAGGTATGTTTTCATGTTTTATTCTTATTTACTTGAGTATATATGTTTTGCATGTGTTTTATGATGACACTAACATAGTTTTTTTACTCTTGTAGATTTTGGCGAGGTCAGACGTCCCATGGCTCGGTTGGTGGGACATCAGCCACTTCGGTGACCTCAAGGTGGTCTACCTATGGGATAGGGAAGAGCTCCAATGTAGCCTCATGGTGGAGCACCTATAAGGGGAGCTTGTCCCCCAGGGGAGGGCAATAGCTTGGCCACTACCGAGGCTAATATTGAGTGGGCTCGTGCCTAGGTGGCAGAGGCTCGTGTTGCTGAGTTGACAGAGCAGGTGGCTACTCTAGAGGTTAGAGCTTGGGTGGTATAGGATGCATGGGATCAAGTGGACCGTTTGATGTAGGGGATGCCTACCCGAGGTTTTGTGGATGACCTCAACGATGTAAGGCTAGAGATATTGATGGCTGAGGAGAGGGTCTATCGGCCAATTTTGCGCTGGGTGGAAGTCGCTGTTTTGACGGCAACTCCATCACTGGTATCAGGAGTGAATGTGGGTCCAGGTGTCCCTCGTAGGGGAGCACCACCATAGATTTTTATTTTACACAGGGAAATCACCCATTATGAGGATGCTTCCCCTATTTTTGTCGAATTGTACTTGTGTATATTTTGGGTTCACTTACGGATCAAAGACACTATTTTTTGTACTCAGACACATACATTTTTGGTATTTATGCAAGAGATATTTTTTGTGGCTCTACATGGTGTGCCTTCTGCTTTTGTTTATGGATTATTCTATGCTGATGGATATCTATGTTTTCTATGTTTTTGTTTTTCATACATGATGGTTTATCCGAGATGCATTCCAGTTTAGAATATTTTTAGCTATGTGATCAATTGTTTGGTTTTTATTTCTTTGTATATTTGTGAATGTAATGTGGTCAAACTATCGGCTTAATATTTTTGCATGCAATTATTTTCTAAATAAATGTTAATCCCTTATCTCAAATTCTTGGTTTAACTGCGACACTACTAACTAGGAATCAAGGTAGATATGCATATGGAGTATGCCTTGATTAAGGGCATTGCACATAAGTATGATGACGGCATCATAGTCTTCCTGATTGTTTTTTGTTGAGCTGATACAAACACCACTGGTGAAGAGTGGTGATCAGTCAGGGCGATAGATAACCAAGGCAGCTGTTGCTAAAATTTGATACCATCACGATGCTCCATCAAAAAATCTAAAGTAATGGTCAAGTTGGTAATCCATTGTGGGACTAGAGTAGATTTTGTGATAAGTCTTTTGGTAAAAAATTTAAATTTTATGGGTCTGTGTACATTGACTGTAGGGGTGGGCCTTCTCGGCCCTTATGGGTAGAATTTCTTGAGATAAAGGTCGTTGATGGGGTTGTTGAGGCATGTTCCATCTGGCTCAGTCAAGATGTATGGCCCCTTGAGGAGGAAATGTTTTATGATGTAGGGTCATTTCCACAAAGTTTCAAACTTTCTTGGCCCTAGGGATTCTTTTGCGACATTGTAGCGGAGGACTAGCTCTCCCTTAGTGAATGAGCGAGGGTTGATGTGATGGTCGAACGATGCTTTTACGCGTTTCTTTCCGGCCTCATTATGTTGCAGCGATTGCCGTCGGCTTTCATCGACGAACTCTAGTTGTACTAAACTCTCTTCTACAGGTTGGTTATCATCAACGATTTCGATGGTGGCATGTAAATTTGGGATCTCGTGGAAATCGATGTAAAAGCAAAGAGTGCCATGATTTTTGAAGATGTGAATAGGATTGGAAACCTAGGATGTGTGAGTGATGGGGTAGATAAACCCCACTTTGTGAAGCTTTTCGATTTCTCATTTTATTTCTTCTGCCTTTGATGGGTGTAGTTGATGTTGTTTCTAGCGTATTAGAGATATGTCAGGCCAAGTACCAATGTGGTGCTCTACGATAGTGGGACTAAGTGCAGTAATTTTGAAGTAATCCCATGCAAAGGTGTCCTAATTGTGGTGTTTTTCCCCCATGCCTTGGTTCCCTTTGCGATGCTTCAGTCCATTACTGCAGTCCTGAATAAAACAGTGGCATATTCCCGTAGTCCATTACTGCAGTCCTGAATAAAATAATGGCATATTCCCGTTTGTGCGAATTTAATTCCACATTAATACTTCCCTCTATACTCTTGTAGAAATTAGCTATAAGAGATTATTTCTTATGGAGAACATGCTACCCCCAGTGATATTTCTTCGACCTTTCCAGGATTTTGGCAGATATTCACCTTGACGGTAGGTGATATGTTTGACATGTTTCCTTGAATGCATCGGGTGCTGGGATATGGTTCTTGGACCAAACAAATTTCCCTATTGGGAGGAAATATTTTGATTCGATCGCATAAATCTCCTGTTCTTTTCTCTTGTTAGGACTGAACACTTTTTTGAGTAGAAAAAGCAAGTGGTGATGCATCACATCACATGGATAATTCAGATCCATCATGTCGTCTAGGATGTCCTCATCTGAATGGCATAGGGATCCTAAAGGGGATTGATTCTGCGCCAGGTCATCTGGAAAAGGTTCAGTCTGCATGGAGCTGGTTGATAGACATGAAAAGGATTTCATCATTGACATGGTGGAACTAGATGTGGTCCACATAGTGCAGAAATATTGAGTTTGCACTATAGTTGGTATAGTTACTCTCGTAGTTGCAGCTAACTCGACACCTATGGCAGATGAGCAGACAAATCGAGTCATAGTTACGATACATGATGATATGAATCATATATGGTGTATCATGTCATCGGCATTTTGTGGCGGAGGAGGGGGGGGGCAGGGGGGAATTTCCATGATGGGAGCTTGTGTGAGCGCAAGGATAGATCCCTCGTAAGGATGGGAAATTTCTGGTAGGTTGAAATTGTATTTGTTGTAGAGCTTCTTGAATGTTTCCATTAGTCGGCATGCCTCTGGTTCGTGGTTATGGATAGTGAAAATGGTGCACGGGACAACTATGCTAACTGAGTAGATTGTGTGGAAGTCGACGCTACTCTTCATCCCAGATGTGGATGTTTAGAAAGGATCTGATGTAGAAGATGAGGTTTTTTCTTCCATTTCGGAATTTTTGTCTTGGGTATGTCTAACTCTTTTAAGGAGTGTAGACTTAATGCTACTCTTGCTGCTCTAAGCTTCAGGATATGCTCGCATTTTATTGTATGATAAAAGTGTGAAAATATCCACCAATAGCTGTGTGTGATCTTCTCTTGGTTAGAGATAAGTCTTTACGGGAGAGAAGAGACTGTGAGAAAATTGTTTGCGAGGTGCTTCAGTTCTTTGCATTGATCGACCGATGGCCAATCAGGTCGCATAGTTTGCATTTTATCCTAGGTTGAATGTGGTTCCTTCTTGGTTGGCCCGACTTCCTAACTTTCCCCCTATGGTGACCTGGGTATGGAGTGGATTGCCTGGGTGTGTTCTGCCTTCCATATTGGTTGAGAAAATCCTTGCGTTTATTCTCTAATATATGTATCATGTTAATTAGAGGAAGTACTTGCGGGATAGCGATACAACGCTACTCATGGTGATTGCCATCACATACTAGGAAAAACATCCTAGGAATGGGGTTCATGTCTTGCTCGTTAGATGGTGTGACTGGGTACTAGTTTCATAGTGCTTCTAAGTCAGGGAAAGTGGTGACCATATGATTGGGCATTTTACACCACGCACATGTTGGTCTTGTCTGCGGAGTATGACTAGGGGTAATGAAGTTTTCCCCGATTGGTCGTTTTTCAGTTGATAGAAAGAGGATGGATCTACTCGTCACATCTTCCTGAGTTTTCGAGTTGTTCATGGATTCACTTCTTGAGCCATATTCTTGGGAGAGGTGAACTATGGCTGCACGTAAACTGGCTAATGCTAAGAGGAATCAAAGGATATAATGGTACTACTCTAAAGTGTGATTGTCAACACATAAAGGACATGTGAATTGCGCAGCTTGCATGCCAACATAGTAAACGCGCTTTGTCGGATACCATCTGTGAATGAGTTCCAGGGCTGCACATTCATCGATGATGTGGTCATGTTCATCGCAAAGTGCATAACGTATGATAGGAGGGGGAAGATGAATGCAAGTCTTTCAGGCAACTTTCTTTCCTCCTGAAATTATAGAATGGCATGAGGTTCATCTTTAGATGACTGGGTGGAGCGATTTTAATTCGTCGAGCTTTGGGAAGATGTGGGTAGGGTGGCCTACTATGTCAAATATGGCGCAACATGGTGATTCCTATGGCATGGTGGGATTCTCCACCTTTTTCCTTATCTATTGGTTTTATTAATCGTAAGCATCAACTTTTCGATGGGAATTTCCTTTGAAGGGATGTTTGCGATAGTATCCTAAAAGTTTGGGGCTTGCACAGGAATGAGAGGGATTAACCTTGTAGAGGTGATGTGTGCGAATCCCATTATGGTAGGTGGGACTAGGTACCAAACAGGTATTTCAAATGTTACGTTTGATAGGACCACCATAGCCTTGAACTGTTACGACACAAAACAAGCTGGGGGGAAGAGGAAAGGAGTTTGGGAGGTGGCGTAGGCTAGAGAGGTTATCATGGCTAAGGACTCTTTGTCATTACTTCTTGTCTCCATGTCTTGGCTAGCTTTGGTGCTAGATGTGGAGATCATGCGTACCAAAGCCTTTGTGATGCGAGATGATGGTTCTAGGATAACATGAGGATCTCCTAGGAATGACCCAAGGATGGATGATGGTTTCAACTGGCTAGGGCCATATTCTTGGTATGTTGTAAGAATCTCAACGGATGTGTCTATGTAAGGTAGAATGACATCAGTATTTTTTAGGGATTGATTTTCACTGTGTGTCAACTGGTTGACAGTAATGATGCAATCCTCATGGGGGAAAATCATAGTTCAAAAGATGGAAGAGGTTATAGCTGACATGGCGTACATATAACTCTGGCCAAGGATTATATTGTAATCCAGTTGGGCATCCAAGACTTCAATGTCTATAAGGACCGTCTTGCCAGCTAAGCAGACCATGATGTTTTGGTATAGACTGACGGGGGCTGAAGGGCATCCATCGTATGCTCTAAGTGTGATGTCTGATGACTTTATTTTTGGAGACCCTAATTTTTTCTGGACGTTATTTGACATGATGCATGTGGATGAACCCTCATCAATTATACATCGGTGGATGGTGATGTTTTGAATTGACACTGATATCTGAAAGGCAACCATCGAGGGAAGCTTAGGGGTGGCTTTATCTAAATCAAAATCCATCAAGAGTTATTCGGCAGGGTCACTGGTGGCTAATGTAGAAAGTAAGGATTTCCTTTACTTTGGGCATGATTGTAATACCTCCAAAGCTGACATAGCAGTGGGATCTTGAGCTAGATCATCCACAATGCTATAGTTATGGGCTGCTTTGGAATGGTTTGCTACCCGCCTAGTTGGTCCCTTAGCCATTTTTGGCAAAGGTTCAATAGGCATATTTGATATGGTCAAAAGTGCTATTGGTGCACTTGTACTAGCCCCCAACGAATTGGTGTCTAGTGTGGTATCGTAATTTTGGTTCCATGTCTGAAAAAAACATTTCTTCACTAGTCATGTAGATTTCATGGTTGTTATTTTTGGAATCGTCAGGAGTTTTTTGTTGTAGTTGAGTGCTAACTGTCCCTTGATGGGGGCAAGGCTCCTGCATAACTAATGTCTGCTAGGAGGATCCCCCTTGTCCACGGTTACCTTGAAGATTCTTCAGCTCAGGGAGGTCGGGACAGTGGTGAGTGTAAAGGCCATAGTCACCATAGATTGAACAAGAGTGGTTTGTTCGAAGGTTTGCACTCTTGTTCTATCTTTGGGGATTAATTGGTTCCTGGTTTTGATTTCGGTTGGAGTTTCCTCAGGTCTGAGATCGTGGAGGGTGTTGTTGATTGTTGCCCCCTATCTAAGATTTACTTTAGGCTTGTTTTTTCGTTTTTTCTTAGCCGCATTGGGAGGAAAATTTGGATTCTCTTGATTGTATGGCTAGCACGGTTGGGCTTGGGAAGGTTGCACAAAGTTCACTTGCGCATTATTGTGATTGGGTTGGTTTTGTGCTGGGGACTGGGCATATTGCAGTCCTTGTCCCTGGTTTATAATGGTTATTGGGGGAAGCTCTTCTGTCAGCATTTCTAGCTGCATACTCGGTCCCCTGAACCAAAGGATAGGGTCCTCCATGCTGATGGTGGTACGATGACGCCCTACTGTTCAAATTTTGCAGAGGCGCATGATGACTTTGGTAGTCGGGTTGTGGTATGTTCTGGGTAGAATCATATGCATAACCGGGGTATGAAACGCTACTGCCTAGGTGATTTTTAGTCAACGACCCAATTAAATAGTCTGCGGAGTTCAACACGCGTGGAAATTCTTTGGAATTTTGTTGGCATGGGGTGTTGGGTAGGATATTATAAATATACCCTAATTGCATATAGATCAGCTCAATCTATTGGTCCTTACTAATGGCGTCGTCTTTCGATATGGGATTTTTTTGGGCCACATCATTTGAAATCTCTGAGGTGAGAGTTTCTAGGAACAGGCCTAACAGAACTCGATTGTCGAGTTTGGATTTGCACAAACTACAATGCCACTGCCATTCGTGGAGATGGTTCGAGATATGGATGGCGGTTGTTTGCCTAAAGTGGGTCAGTAATTCCATTCCAGAATCGTGGTGGATGGGTAACTGAAAATAGGTTAGAAACGTAGTAGCGAGGGCACTAAAGGATCCATGTGTTGCAAAGGGCTGCTCCATATACCATTTCATGGCTATTCCTGTTAGGGTGCATTGAAATAGTCTTAGTCAAATAGTATAGTCAACGATGTTGTTTGATTAACACCACAAGTGGAAAGTCATAACATGATTTCCAGGGTTTTCCGCTTGCTTCCCTTAGAACTTTGGAATGTCCGAAGGGAGCTTTGTGGACATGGGAGGCCATGTGGGCTTGTGTGCAATGGGGTTGTTTGTCAACTTAGTTAAATTTGGTAGATTTAACGAAGCTAAGAAAGGTGACTGCGAGTTTGTATTCATTGCAATTTGTGAAAAAACAATGTCTTGGTTAGGAATAGGATTTTTCTACGACGTACCCTCCTGTGCATTCACCTGGCTTCCCAAATGGGTGGCACTCCTCAGTCCCCTAGGGGTTGTGGGAGGAGTAGTATGTGGTGACCCTGTGGGGGTGTTCACCGGTGTGGCGTTGGGTGACTGACGAGGGTTCCCAACTAGTGATGCCCTAATAAAGGATGATCCAATAAGGGTGGTAGTGTTCTGTCTTTCATGTCTAAATGGAGAAAGACCTAGAACCCCTCCCGGTAATGGGGGGAGGTTCAAAAGACGTCTAGATGGACGAGGTCCTGTTGGGTCCATTGGGGCATCGACTAGGTATGGTTTTGAAAATATTTGAGAGGATAGAGATTATAATTAGAGAAAAAATCTGATAACATACATAAAACAAAGAGAAAAATAAAAGATAAATTTTCCCTTTAGATTAATCCTATGTGACTAGTCAATAAAAAAATATGGTTTTTATTGTTTTTCTGTATGATACTCAAATCCTAGTGACCTAATCATCGTCACACGCTCAAATGTAACTGGGCCTTAAGAATGTATCTTGTGAATTCTTGCACAACATCCTGAAAGAACTGGCGACTTCCCTATTCAACCGAAGAAAGTCAACCAAGGTAAGGGTAGAGGATATAGTGCTACCTGCACCGTCACCTATAATGAAGGATGCTCTAGTTTTGGCCACTAAGTATAGCTGTCCCATGTGAACATTTGAATCTTTAGCTTCTTGGTAATTCTTCTACCAATACCGAGTATTAGATGGGCCAGGTAGCCCCGAATAATACCACACACACTGGGCCTAAGCCTAATCCCCTCTGAATTGGGTCTCTACCGCGCTCGGGTTTTCTTTACCATGGGAGGATAGATGGATTCAAAAGTTCCCTAAATAGTTAATTCAAGATGTAAATTGACCAAGGTGGTTTATTAGATGCCTATCCCCTTAGTCCTAACTTAAGCTATAACTTCTCTTGTGGCCCTTGTGGGGAGAGTTTAATGAGTTTAGTTAAGTTAGTTTAAGGTGGCTTTGATTCACTTAAGGTGTGAATGTGTGTGAGAAAGAGGTAAAAAAGTGCATAGTTTGAACATGTGGATATGTGGTGATCCTTTTCAAAATCCCGTATTTAAACAAGGTTTGGTTGTTCCTTGCTCAAAAGAATAACATGTGCAGATGTGGGCCGCTTCTAGTGTTTCCTAGTTAATCTAAATGATCAACTATATGGAGGTGGTGAATTATCAGCATAGACTATTCATATTCTTGCCTAGGATCACCCAAGGGTGCAAAGGCAGCAAAGATTACTTTCTATCTAAGGATAATTCGGTCCTGGTCCCAAATCCTAATGCAAAAAATTGAACTAAAACTAATGACTTTTACCCTAGGAAAATGAAAACGATTTAGCTAAGCATGCGTGGACTGGGGCCACTTACTTTGGCTAATTAACTGAGTGTTTTTTGGTGCCTAAATTCGCAAAACATAAATTATTTCAGAATGAAAATTAATTTTCCTCCTACTTAAACTATGTGTTAACTTTGCAAAAATAAAGTTGGAATTTAAAAATAACGTCTAAACTACTAAAACACAGCCAAGAGAGAGCTTTAACAAGTAATGGGACACCTCAACCAGTGCTGACAGATTTCTTATGGCCTGCCAGTCACTTTTATAAGCAAGAAATAAATGGAAATAACACCAAATCTGTGCTTCTGGTTTCCGCACGCAAAAGGCTGAGACAAGAGTGAAGTCTGCACACACGTCAATGCTAAACACATGCACTAGGGTGCGTTTATCTGTGAGAAAGCCGCAAGATTTTCCTACAAAGAAATTTTGGGAGCTCTTCAACTTTAGCCTCTCACTTAGGGTGAATCACGCATTGAAGGAGAGAAAGGGGGCAGTTCCAGCCTAACTCCACATCACTGAAAGAGGTTTGTGCAAAAAGGAACAACCACATAAACTTGGAAAAAAAGTAGTGGAGTCTCCAATCCTGTGTATGTGTGTTTGGCACATGAATGTACCAAATGGCACCTTCTTAAGATGAGTGTTTTTTCCTCTTAAGTTCTTGGTCACATGCAGAAAATAAAGGGAGTCAAGCAAGTTAGTGAACAATGGTAAGAAATAAAAATACTAAATAGTGAAATAACATGCATATTCAAAAAGCGAAACTAAACTAAAAACATAACACAAAAGCTCTAAATAGAGTCAAACAACTTCAAAAATCCAAATGGTGCCACTTACGTCCCCTCTTATTGAGTGTTGGTAGGAATAAAGGATGAAATGTTCACCCACTTGCCAAGGGGTCATTAGAACTAGGGAGTTCTAAGTCCTGATGTAAGGATGTCTTTACGTCCAAGCTACCTTGGCGCAGAGTCTCCCTCTCTCTACTTCGAAGGACTGGAGTTTTTGGATGGCCAACAACTGAGTCCCCTCTATCTCTGCTCTAGATCACACACTGTTGGATTTCTTGGGGCAATTATGGCCATCATAACAATGTGTTCTCCCATTGTTCATCTCTTGGTGGATTTTTATATGAGAATTCAAACTCTCCTTCCCTCTCTTGGTACATTGATGGATAGAGACCCAAGAGAGGAGGATGATTCCATTATGTGCCACATTTATTCCATTGTGTGCTCCCTTGAGGTCCCAAGGAGGCTTGGGCGGCTATCCTTAGGCGACATCAAGTGTGGGGTCAATTTCCTAGAGTGTGCCTTGTGGTCCCGAAAATAAAATTCCGCCACTCTCAGGTCCGCGCGGTTTTTTGAGGAAAAGCTGCACAAAGGCGCGCTTATCAAAGAAAAATGCGTGCAAAGGGGCATTTTGTTGTTTTCTTTACTGTATATTTTGATTTTCCTCTTAAACCTTAGATATTTTTAAATATTTCAGATTCTCTAATGTGCCTCAACCCTGTAAATCTTTTGCCTGACATTTAATAATGCAATATTTTCTTTTCCAATGTGCCAGTGATAACACATATAATCCACAACAAAATGGTGTTGCAGAAAGCATGAACAGAAAATTTCTTAAGATGGTAAGGAAAATGATGTTTTTTAAGAATGTAAAATTGATGTTTTGGGGAGAAGTAGTGCTCTATGCAACATATACTAGGAATAGGTGCCCTTACTCTCTCTTCAACAACAAAACTCCATATGAATTGTGGTATAATTGTCTTTCTATTGTTAAACATTTCAAAATTCTTGGTTCTCAATGTTATGCATTGATTCCTAAACAACAAAGAAACAAGTTGAGTGAAACAAGTAGAAAATGTATATTTTTTGGGTATTCTATGACTTCTAAGGCATACCAATTGTATGATGAAGAGAACAAGAAGTTTATTTTGTCAACAGATGTAATTTTTCTTGAATTTGATAATTATTCCCTCACTGTTGATACTTAATCAGATAGAAAGTTTTGTGCCTAAAAAGTTTTATTATGAATCAAATAATATTATTCCACATCCTGAAGGGGGGATTCTTATATTAGATCAGTCTAGGGATTTTCCTTCTCTCAATGATGATAATTCTGTTATTGAAAAGAAATTGATTAATGATAATTCTACTACTGAAGGAAAATTGGTTAACGAAAGTGTTTTTACAGAGATGATAGGGACATAGATGGCAAGAACTGAGACAGATGAAAAATATGAACAACTTCCCACACAATCTTTGCGAATATCAACTCGTATTAAAATATTTCCAAATAAATATGGTAAGTTCAATATATGAAGTTCCTCAGGTAACTATTCTCATTGTGAATTTAATTTTTAGGTCGATTGTGGACCTACTTGTTTTGAACAAGTTGCTAGTCATGGTCAGTGTAAAGATGAAATGCAAAAGGAATATGAATCTCTCATAAAAAATGACACATGGAGGCTAGTGAATCCTCCTGTTGGCATCATACCTATTGGTTGCAAATGGATTTATAAAACTAAGTATAAATCTAATGGTTCACTTAATAAGCATAAGGTAAGACTTGTAGTAAAGGGACATGCACAGAAAGATGGTATTGTCTATACATAGACATTTGATCCTACAAATAAATGGGGCACTATTAGATATTTTTTTCTATTGCAGCTAAAAAAGAATGGAAAATTCATCATATTGATGTCAAAATTTCCTTTTTATATGGAGGTGTTAATAAAGATGTTTACATGTTTCAGCCAGAAGGTTTTTCCGTTAAAGGGAAAGTACAAAAGTTTTGCAAAATAATGAAGTCTTTATATGGCTTGAAACAAGCTCCATGAGCATTGTATGAGAAGCTAACTTGGCATCTTATTAAGTTAAATTATAATAATTTTGACCTAGATGATCCAACTCTTTTCATTAAAAAAGTTGCAAGATCAATTGTATATCTAGTTGTATATGTTGATGATTTGATAATCACAGGGAACAATGATGAATATATATCATCTATTAATAAGGAATTGAAAAAGGTTTTTGATATGACAGATTTAGGTTTACTTCATTATTATCTTAGAATTGAAGTTGATAAAAAACCACAACATATTTTCATCTCTCAGAAAAAATATGTTGAAAAGTTATTCAACATATATAATATGATGGATTGTAATCTTGTTTCTACTCCAATGGAACATAATTTGAAACTCACTTCAGAAGAAGGAAAATTGTTTGAAGATCCATCAAATTACATGCAACCTGTTGGAAGTTTGATTTATTTATCTATTACTCGTCCTGATATAACCTTTGTTGCTGGAATAATTTCCAGATTTATGCATCATCCTTGTAAGGGGCATTGGGTAGCACGAAAAAGAGTTCTGAAATATTTAAAAGGAACCCAAAATTACGGCATCAAATATTCCAAAGTTTTAGGCTTCCATCATGTTAGTTATTCTGAATCTGATTTTGATGGAGATAAGGATATGGAGTCTCTAGTCTAGTTATTTGATGAATCTTGGATCAACAAACATCAGTTGGAGACCACACAATAAATCTATTCCTATTGATTCTACCATCAAAGCCAAATATGTTGCAGCAAGTCAAGCCACTAAGGAAATCGTTTGGCTTTAGAAAATACTTGAATATTTGGAGGAGAGACAAAAAGCTTCAACCCCTCTATTTGTCAAAAAATCTTCTGAAAATCAATTGGCCAAGAATTCTAAGTTCCATGATCGAACCAAACATATCAATACCAAGTATCATTTGATTCTACATCATGTAGAGGTCAAAAAAAGTCATCTGACACATTTTCCTACTTCAGAACAAATTGTAGATATATTTACCAAAGCATTAGGATGTGAAAATTTAGAAAATTTCAGATCTTTACTTGGCATTTTAGACTCTCCCTTCGGATTAAGGGGGGATGTGAAACTAATCCTTAGGGATTTTTGTACATTACAAGGTTTAGTTATTTCTTTTTTCAATTTTTCCCATATGGAGAAGTTATTCAAGCATAACTGTCTCCCTCTCTTTTTTCATATGTATAAATTACTTTTTTTTTATCAATAAAGATGTATGATTCCTCTTGGTGGAGTTGATTTTGGGCCTATTTGTCACATTCTAGGAAAGAAATTAGGTTTTGTGAAATTTAATGGTTCCATGTAGATAACGGAGACTGCAACCATGAGTTTGGCAAGAGAATCTTCTTCCCTTTCTTCAAGAAATAATGATTTTGCATCCTTTCTGGATATAGAAATACAGTTTATCCCTTCTTATACATTGTTAGTTAATGAACAGCCTAAAGAAGAGAATAAGTCATAGTTCAATTAAGACCTAAATGTGTGCAAATATTCTTCCAATGATGTTGCAGAGGTTGGACAGGGGTTTAGTGGCTACAAAGAAATATTTGCTAAAAGAAGTAAGCGACAAAAATTGGCATATTTAAAAATATCAATCTAAGAAGCTCAAATTGTAGTGGTCTACCAAGGTTGAAGGAAGATTGGTTTAAGTTTCTAAAGATGATGATAATGAAAAGAGATTGTTAGTTGTAAATGAAAGGGAGATAAAAATAGTCGCAAATTTATTTACATTTTGTGAAATGGATTTATCATCCACCACTTCAAGATATATGGATCTCAGGAACTAGTGGAAGCCTCATAGAATTATTGTTCGAGTTTTGTACTCTTAAGGATATGAAAACTGTTGAAAGTCCCTTGCAAGTATTGAATTGTAGGTTTCTATGTTTATGACATTTGTTCATATCTGAACTCATATGATATGAAAAACAGTAATGAATCTGATTAATTCCAATCATATAATGTGAAAAAGAAAAAGAAATTCCATTAGTTTAGAAGATTGGAAGCAATGAGAGATTCATATGATTGATGTTACACAACATTATCATGGCAAGTTTTCAACCTATAACAATGTATTGTAAAAATATTTGTGGCAAAGGATCAACATACATAGAAAAAGGGAAGTTGAGAACTTTTTTGGGAGATAACAACTTAACAACCCTAGATTTCAAAGAAAGATATCAATGACTGATCCGGATTTATTCAGGAACGCAACAAAATGAACACATAACCATAAATACAGAGATGCAGTGGAAATAACACTTCATTTCATTAATATCAAATAACAGAATGATGCTTACAGACATAATGGAAATAAAATAGCTAGGGTGCTGGTAGCGAATCTCTGAGAAGAGATGTGGTGGCTACAGACCTCTGAACTGCTTTACAATGAGGCGCGAGGGCCTATTTATTATTGAGAAACAATGGAGAACCCTAAGCATCCCAAAAACCTAACCCTAGGAGATGAAGCGCCAAAACTATGGGCCCCGTTTGGGTAAATTGGTGTTTCAACTTCCCAGGGACGTAACTTTGGCATACTATCTCCGTTTGACGCACATGATACATCATTAGAAAGCTCTATCCGAGGACTACAGCTGTCGGGACAAATTTTATCAAAAAATTCACTGGCGCTTTCATACCCAAAAAACGTCGTTTAGGGCCTCAAAACGGCTCCGGAAGTTCGGGACCCGAAAAACTGCTAAAAATAGTAAGTTATGCCGAAACTGAAAAACTGAAAGAGACAATGGTGGGGGGCCAAGTGGAATAGGTGGGTGGCCACCAATATCCACCTAGATCATTCCTCCCCCTTAGGAAGCAATGGTCCCCATTGCGTTAAGTTCCTCCATGAGATGAGGAAATTTCTGCTGAACTTGGTCCCTGGTGAACCACTTTCCTTGGTGCAGGAGTTGGCTGGCTTTGACAACCCGATATAGTTGGATCTTCTGCTGGCGAGTGTTCTTGATTTGCATGTCCATGATGCAATCTGTGGTGGCCTGTTCCATGCAGTCTGGATTTAACTCAGTTGGTGTGAGTTGTTCTGCAATGTCCGAGGTGTCCAGTAGAGGTGGGAAGTAAGGACGAAGGCGATCCACATTGAAGACTGGGTGCAGACCCAGGAATGGTGGAATACTGAGCTCGAATGCATTGTTCCCTACAGCCTTGGTGATGGTGTACGGCCCGTATCGGAGCGGGCGAAGCTTGCGGTGGGGTCCAGTGAGGCGCTCCTTCTGCAAATGTAGCCATACTTTGTCGCCCACCTGAAAGTTGTGTGGCACCCGGTGTTGATCATGGCGTTGCTTGTACTTGGCATTGGCTCTGTCCAATATATCATGAACCTGTTGGCGGATGTGTTGAATGCGCTCGATGAAGCTACTTGCTTTGTCAACTTCGGACTGGACATGAGCTGAATCGGCCTGAGCAGCTGCAAACGGCATGGCTATGTCAATGGGACATAGTGGTTGGAATCCCAAGCCCACCTGAAAGGGGCTATGGCCAATTGAACTGTGGAGAGCCCGGTTATAACTGTGTTGTACATAGGGGAGGCTCTCGTCCCATGTGCGTGGATGCCTTGAGTTGTACATGCGCAGAATGTGTACAATCATTCTGTTGACGACCTCTGTCTGGCCATCTGTTTGGGGATGGAAAGCTGTGGACTTGGTGAGCTTTGTGTCCAACATTGACCGGAGGCTGGACCAAAATGTGCTGAGGAACCTGCTATCTCGATCTGATATGATAGACTGTGGGATCCCAAAGTGCACCCACACTCGTTCAAAGAAGAGTTTAGCAGTGGCTTCTGCTGTGATATTCTTCTTACAGGCCGCCATGATGGCCACCTTCGAGAATCTGTCAACGACCACGAAAACATAGTCATTTCCATTCTTAGTAGAAGGCAGGCCCGACATGTAATCCATGGAGATGGATTCCCACGGTCGACTAGGGGTAGGTAGTGGAGTATATAGGCCTTGCTTCTTGATGGTCGGTTTTGCAATGGCACAAGCAGTGCAGGATCTGATGTGCTTCTCGACATCCTTTCGAAGGTTCGGCCAATAGAAATACTTCTGTAGTATTGCTACTGTTTTCTCGACCCCGAAATGCCCAGCGACTCGGCTGTAGTGTGCTTCCCATATCATCTTGGCACGCTCGCTTGAAGGAACACAAAGGTGTCTCAGGTGACATAAAAGTGCATCTTGGAGGTGAAAATTTGGAACTCGTGTGCCCCCCAAGAGTGCCTTGTAAGTGTGGCTGAATTCTAGGTCACTCTCATAGAGAAGCGGCCAATCAGAAGTCTCGTGCCCACAAGAGTTGAGCACGGTGGTGAGTGCCACGATCGGTGGTCGGCTGAGGCGGTCTGCAACATTATTGGTGCTACCCTTCTTGTACTTGATGTTCAAATGAAACTGTTGCAGATATGTGGACCACTTCTGATGGCGATCATTCTGCAACTTCCCTTGTGTCTGTATGAACTGCAGGGGCCGGTGGTCTGTGTGGATGATTGTTTCCTTCCCCAAAATGTAATGCTTCCATTGTCGACGGGCTTGCACAATGGAATACATTTCTTTGTCATAGGTGGGATACTTGCGAACTGTCTCAGACAATGTCTCACTGTGATATGCCACTGGATGTCCCTGTTGAGTAAGAACTGCCCCAATAGCATAGTCGGAGGCATCTGTCTCGATCTCAAATGGCTGCTGCAAGTCTGGTAAGGTGAGCACTGGGGCAGAACAGAGGCGATTTTTCAATTCTTTGAACGCCTTCTGTTGAGGTTCCGACCAAAAGAATTTTGCTTTCGCTCCTCCTTTGGTGACTTGACTCAAGGGCCAAGTGATATGAGAGAATCCCAACACGAATCTACGGTAGAAATTAGCAAGACCCAGAAAGCTACGAAGCTCTGTTATAGTAGTCGAGTCTGGCTAATCCCGAATGACTTGGATCTTGGCTGGATCCACATGCACCCCCCTTTCATCAATAATGTATCCCGGATATTGAACCTGGGTCATGCCAAACGTGCACTTCTCCAAATTGGCACACAACTTGTGTTGCCGCAGTGTTTGGAGGACTTGTCGGATGTGATGAAGGTGCTCTTCCCAAGTCTTGCTGAAGATCAGAATGTCATCCAAGTACACCACTACGAATGAGTTGTTGAATGGCCGCAAGATGTCATCCATCATCCTCATGAAGGTTGCGGGAGCATTCGTCAACCCGAAAGGCATGACCAGCCATTCAAAAAGGCCTTCCTTAGCTTTGAAGGCGGTCTTCCACACATCAGAGGGTTCAATTGGTACCTGGTGATACCCAGACTTCAGGTCGATCTTACTGAAATATTTTGCACCTTGGAGTTGGTCCAGAAGGTCATCAATCCGTGGGATTGGGTACCTATTCCGGACGGTGATCTTGTTCAGCGCCCGATAGTCAATACAGAGTCTCCACGTCCCATCCTTCTTCTGTACCAACACGATCGGGCTCCCACGGGGCGATGAACTTGGTCTGATGTGACCTTTCTGCAACAGCTCCTGAATCTGCCTCTTGATTTCATCATTCTCCATAACAGAGCGCCGATAGATCGGTCCATTAGGTAGCGGCGCACCTAGGGTCAGATAAATCGGGTGCTTGACCTGACAGTGCAGAGGAACCCCTGTGGGTGAGGTGAATATGTCCCCGTACTCCTCCACAACCTTATCCATTTGTTGTTGTCGTGCAGAGGGGCCCTGTCTGGAGGTCGTGGCCACAGTCTTCTTCTTGCCCTGGGGGCGGATCATCGGGAAAACGAATTTCCTGGTTTGGGAAATGAGCTTACTGCATTGTTTTGCAGTAACCAAAGAGATAGTCGTAGGAGGTGGTACCTCTGGTATCCTGTACAACTTATTTCCCAAAGTAATAATAACGGCACGAGGTCGAGACTCATACACAGCATGACGCTTCCACAAGTATGGTTGTCCTAATAATACATCAGAAACATCAATAGGAGCAACATCACATAATACCTCATCCGCGAAGGGCTTGATGCTATAGGGAAGGTGGCACTGCTGGCTGACGCGGAGATCTCGTCCTTGGTGAAGCCACCCGATGGTGTATGGATGTGGGTGAGCTGTGGTCGGCAAGCCCAACCGCTTCACGGCGTCTGCAGAAATGAGGTTCTTTTGGCTCCCATTGTCGACAATGAACTGTACGGGGGAGCCCTTTACCCACATCTGGGAGTGGAAGAGACGTTCCTCCTCCTCTGGATCTTCCGGTTCCTCCTTCTGGACCTTTGTAGTGGCAACGGTGGCGTTGGGCTCCGCATCAATAATCTGTTTCCCTTTTTCATTCCCCTTTTCAGGTTCTGATTCGGAGTCAGAGCATGCATCTGACTCAGAAGCCCTCATCTCGGCCACTAGCGACTGCTTGGCCCGACACTCACTTGTGTTGTGAGTGGAGCTCTTATGGAACTCCCACCACTTTCCCGTGTCCTTCTTTGGCTTTACGGTGTTGTTCTTGTCTTGTGGCTTTGATGGGTTGTCTTTAGCCGCCATGCTCTGTCCTTTGTTTTGCGGTTTGGAAGCACCTTTTCCTTGCTTTTGATTCGCAGATCCAAAGTCTCTCTTCTTCTGTTTGAATTTCTGCTCAATCTTGGCAGCATACCGGTATGCCGTACCAAGCGAGGAGATGTCGAGGAACTCCATTTCCTCCTGAATGTATCTGTGCAGACAACTGCGATACTTTAGCACCAAATGTTTCTCTGAATCTTTGATACCCAACTTTGTGCGCAGGGTATGGAACAGATTCGTCGGCTCGTGCACATCTTGATCCCTTTGTTGTCGCAGCGTGGTCCATTGTATGTACTTGTCCTCATAGCTCCCCACGGGATAGTACTGTTCCTTGACGGCGTCTCGGAAAGAATTCCAAGTTGGTACGGCCGAGAACAGAGAGGGTTCTGTCTGGTCCTTGTTCTCACGGTAGGTTTCCCACCAGTCCTTAACATGGGGGGTAGCTTTGAGGAGTGCAAAAATAATCTTCTCCCGGTCTGAAAAGTCATGAACAGAGAAATATCCTTCTAATAGATTCAACCATCTATCTACGGCATATGCGTCTATTTGACCCTCAAATATGGGAATGTCAAAATTTACTTGTACCTTAAAAGGAGTCGCGCCTCCAGAGTGGCTGCTGGATGCAGATGCGCCGCTGGTGGGTAGCCGTTGAAGGATCTGAACAAAGTTATCCATCATCACGTTCCTTTGTTTTTCGAGGGCTTCCTCGAGCAATATTTTGATAGGATCTCCTGCTCCCTCATCTTTCTTTTCATCCCCCATGGGCGTCCGTCGAGGTTTGCGAGGCTGATCTTGCAAAGGTTCCACCAGATCAAGCCCTAGCTCCTTATACCCCGACCTCGTTGGGGACATGCAAAGAAGGATCGAGAAAAAGCAGACCGCTCTGATACCACTGATCCGGATTTATGCAGGAACGCAACAGAATAAACACATAACCATAAATACAGAGATGCGGCGGAAATAACACTTCATTTCATTAATATCAAAGAACTGAAATTTGCTTACAGACAATGGAAATAAAACTAGCTAGGGTACTGGTAGCTATCTCTGAGAAGAGATGTGGTGGCTACGGACCTCTGAACTGCTTTACAATGAGGCGCGAGGGCCTATTTATTATTGAGAAACAATGGAGAACCCTAAACATCCCAAAAACCTAACCCTAGGAGATGAAGCGCCAAAACTATGGGCCCGTTTGGGTAAATTGGTGTTTCAACTTCCCAGGGACGTAACTTTGGCATACTATCTCCGTTTGACGCATATGATACATCATTAGAAAGCTCTATCCGAGGACTACAGCTGTCGGGATGAATTTTATCAAAAAATTCGTTGGCGCTTTCATACCCAAAAAACGTCGTTTAGGGCCTCAAAACGGCTCCGGAAGTTCAGGACCCGAAAAACTGCTAAAAATAGTAAGTTATGCCGAAACTGAAAAACTGAAAGAGACAATGGTGGGGGGCCAAGTGGAATAGGTGGGTGGCCACCAATATCCACCTGGATCAATGACCATTCAATTGATTTCCTGACTCCAACACATAAAACTTGTAAACAAGTCCAAATTTCCTATCATTTTTACTAAGATTGTTTTTATTTTTGGTGCAATTTTGGTTGAAAATTCGGTATGAATACATGGATAACACATGTTATGGGTACGAATTACGTAATTACGTAGATGGTTTCCCCATTCAAACGAAGGAGAAAAGATTTTTAGCAACACATTCAACCACTTCAGTTTTAAATAGTTGAAGGATCAACAATAAAAGGATCATATCTGTATTTTAAGGATCATATCTGTATTTTAAGGAAGAAAACTAGGACTAGTAAATGAATTTACAAAATTTAAGGTAGAGGAATTTCCAGTAGTTCTATGTTTCTTGCAACAAATTAGAGATATTATTTCTTTTTAGTTTCTTGTCTAGGATTTATTCTTGAAAGCTTGTAGTAGCTTTAGGATTGTAATTTTCTCTATATTGTTTCACTTGTAATGAGCAAGGGTTAGATTTTGGCCTCAAAAACCCTGATATTTTTGTAAAGCTTGTTACTTCAAAATTCTAATTAAAGGCTTCTAGCTTCAGTTTAATGACATAATTTGTTACTATGTGAGTACTTTCCTATAATGTGCATATATTTTTCTAGATATATTTGAGGTTGTATAGAATATTGTGTAAGGCTAGGTGGAGTGTCAACCTCCATGGAAGCCTACCGTAACGTTATGTTCTTTACCGAGTAGATCAATGTGATAGTGTGTCATGTTGATCGCTTTGAATCAGTAGATTGTTGCTTCCATACAATGCTTAAATGCATTGATGTTTAGCTATAAATAGTATTCTATATCAGTATATATATTCAATTTTGGGATGGTGAATGATTTTATGTTCAATTCCTAGTGATTAAGTTTATTTCAATGTTGTCTCGATGGGGCAACTAAACAAGTGATTAAACTAAGAGTTCCAATGTACAAATCCCCCCGATTATTACTGGGTTTGTGGAGAGGACACATCATATACCCCATAGGTTAGCTACATGTCAAGTGGGTTGTTGGGTTCCTCTAGTATCCTAAAAAAAAAGGTATGTGGGATTTTTGGGTTCCTCAAATATAATAAAAAAAAAAGTTTATCTACTAGTAGCTAGATGTCAAGTGGGTTGTTGGGTTCCTCTAGTATACTAAAAAAAAAGTTTATTTACTAGTAGCTACATGTCAAGTGGGTTGTTTGGTTCCTCTAGTATACTAAAAAAAAAAATTATGGGTTGTTGGGTTCCTCTAGTATAATAATAAAAAAAATTTTATAGGTTGTTAAGTTCCTCTAATATACTAAAAGAAAAAATTTTATTTACTAGTAGCTACCTCAGAAGTAGGTTGTTAGATTCATTTAATATAATAATTGTTGGCCCTCCTGTAATATACTAAAAAAAATTCTTAAAAAATCCATTACTATAATTTATCATCACGAAAATATAACTACCAACCACTCTTATATAGCTATAGTTTAGTATATGAAAACAACAAAACATTGATGTAGTCTTTTACATTCATGCGAAGATCCTAAATAAAAAATGAGAGACAAAAGTATATAAGATTAAAGCTGATCCAATATGACAGGTAGAACTATATGAGATTAAAGATGATCTCATGAATATTTTAGCATTCATAATGCATGGTTTCACAATTTTTCGGAACTTTAATTTTCGGGAATACAAATTTAGCATGTGCTTATTTGTAATAGGTCTGTGTTAAATGTGAAGCCATATGTCGGCGCCTAACCTAGCCGACCAACACTGTCACTGATGACACCGAACCTAACACGCCGCCCAACCACCATTTCACGTGAAGAATTATCCCTGTTCTGTAACTATAAATTCATATTCTTGCCTCTACCTAAACATGTCAAGGCAAGCAAGTTCTGTGTAATAAAAATTCGCTCTGTGTTGTTTCTCCATTTCCATTTCTGTTTCTGTATTTCACTTCTTTTCTCGCAACAACTGGGATCAGAGCTGATGGTTTCGTCTTGGTTGAGTGTTTGCAGGGGTGAGTGCCTGCAGTGGATTGTGTTGTGAGGAACTATATGCTAGGCAGATTGAATGAGTGTTTGTGGAGAAGTGTTGATGGTATATGCAGCGTTGAAACATGTGAGATATTTTCGTTATAATTGGTGCTAAATTTATAAATTTGCTGGTGTACTTGCTGGAGTAATGTGTAATATTTTGCCAGAGTATGGAGATACTTGTGACCCTGAGTAGTGCGCCTCAATGGGTAGATTAAGGTGAAGAAGGTGTGGTTGACTTGAGAGGGCCTAGATTTGTGAAGGTTTTGTTGAGCCTACCGTAGGCCTTCTGCGTTGGAGCACTAAGTTTCTTATTTGCTGAAGGAAGCATAGTCAAAGTACGTGTGCTAGAGCCGTTGATCTCTACTCATTGAGCTTGTGTGAAGCTTGTTGATAGTTGTCTGCTCATTGGCTACCTTCAAAAATGATTTACGGGAAACAAGCTAGAATCAGAGCGATGAATGGTTGACTCCTCTTATTTTCATAATTTCTTTTTACCTCTTTTAATAAGGACATGGATAGTTTTATTAAAAATAAAGAGGAATGAAATGCATTTTTTATATGGTTTATAAAAAATATAAATATATGTTTTGAAATTATGGCAAAGTGTTAAGCGTGGACACTTTAAAGTGGAAAGTAGGAAAGGTTCAATTTTTTATATTAAATTTTTAAAGAGACTAAGTTTTGCCTTTTTAAATGTGGAATAATTAAAGTTTTATTATATAAGAGGAGTTTGATTTTTTTGGGGGGTGTGAATTTTATTGAAAATGGAGACAACAATCACTGACATGGAGAAGCTGAGCGGGGCTAAATTTTCCCTATGGAAATCACAGATGCAAGATATACTAATTTTAAAAGATCAGTATTTGCAAATTGAGGGTGTAACAAAGAAACCGTCATCGATGAAAAATGAGGAATGTGATAAGCTAGATAGAAAGATGATTGCAACAACCTGCTAATATCTAGCAAAGAATGTGTATTTCAATGTGTCAAGAGAAAATACGGCAACAGGATTATGGAAGAAGCCCCATGATCTATATGAGAAGAACATTCCATCAAACAAAGTGTTCTTGACAAAGAAGCTTTACAATCTCAACATGGAGGAGGGTGATTCAGTTGCTGAGCATTTGAATGAATTCAATATTATAATTAGTCAACTTTCCTCTGTTAAAATAACTCTAGATGATGAAATTAGAGCTATTTTTTTAATGTGTTATATGCCAGACAGCTGGGAAAATTTAATTGTGGCTATGAGTACTTCAGCACCTGCAGGGACCATGAAGTTTGATGATGTCAGCATTAGTTTAATGAATAAGGAGCTGCGACGTAAGACAATTGTGGAAAACTAGGGAGGAGAAGCTCTAGCTCTAGCTGATCATGGCAGAAGGATTGATCGAGGCCGACAAAGGCGATCAAGATCGAGAGGCCGATCAAAATCAAGGAGGGGCAGGATCATCTGCTTTCATTGTGGCAAACCCGAGCACATGAAGAAAGAATGTCGAGCCTTGAAGAAAGGACAAAAGGATCAAAAACCGGCCAATAGAAATTACAAGTCATCCAACTCAAATGAAGGTGAGACTATTGTTGTAGTCACAGATGGTGATGTGTTATTTACTGTTTCAGTAGAGGATGCATGTTTATATACATCTAGCAGTAGCTTTGATTGGATCCTTGACTATGGGGCATATCATCATGTAACCCCATGCAAAGATAGTTTTGTTGCATATAATCCTGGTGATTATGGTAGAGTGCATTCGGGGAATAATAATTTTTGCAGTATTGTTGGAGTGGGAGATGTCCAGATCAAGATGAAGAATGGACAAGATATATTGTTGAAACAGGTCAGGCATGTACCAAAAATCTGCATGAGTTTGATCTCTATGGGATGGCTAGATGATGAAGGCTATTCCACAATCTTTGGAAAAGGGGGCTGGAAATTAGCAAAGGAGCATTGGTCTTGGCTAAAGGACCCAAGACAAGAACACTATATTCATTAAAAGCAATGATAGGAAAATTAGATTTGGTTGCTGTCACAAGAGAAGGAAATTCAACAGATTTGTGGGATAAGTGTTTAGGTCACATGAGCGAGAAGGGTTTAAAAATCCTTGTTGGTAAAAATTTACTACCAGGTTTGAGATCTTACAATCTTGATCTTTGTGAACATTGTATATATGGTATATAAATAAGGGTTTCATTTCTTAAAGGTGGTCATGGCAGAAAGAAAAATGTGTTAGAATTGATACACTCAGATGAGTTTGGACCAGTTAACATCAAGTCATTAGGAGGAGCATCATATTTTGTAACATTTATAGATGATGCATCGAGCAAGGTTTGGGTCTATCCCATGAAAGTGAAGTGTTTGAAAATTTTCAAAAATTCCATGTTGTTGTTGAAAGAGAGACTAACAAATTGCTCAAGCGCCTAAGAACCAATAATGGTGGAGAATATTGCTCAAATGCATTCAATTAATATTGTAACAGGTTTGGCATAAAGCATGAGAAGACTGTGTCTGGTACACCTCAACAGAATGGTGTTTCAAAACGAATGAATCACACCATTATGGCAAAATTAAGGAGCATGTTGTCCAATTCCAGTTTGGACAAGCATTTTTGGGCAGAGGCTGTGAGGACAACTTGCTACCTCATAAATAAATCTCCATCTACAACCTTCGATGGAGGCATCCCTGAAGAAGTTTGGACTGGTAAGAAGTTGAATTATTCTCATTTGAAAATCTTTGGATGTGAAGAATTTGTACATATTCCAAAAGAAAATAGAACTAAGCTAGATGATAAATCTATGAACTGCATTTTTCTGGGATATGCGGATGAAGAATTTGGTTATTGTCTATGGGATCTAGTCAAACATAAAATTATTAGAAGAAGGGATGTTATATTTAATGAGTCAGAAATGTTTAAGAGGAATGTAGGTGAGGTGGAAGTCAATAAATTTATTGACATGTTTGAAGAACATCATGAAGAAATCCCACCAATGCAGGAAAATGGGCAACAAATTGAAGAGCAAGAAGGACAACAAGGGGAAAGTGATGAACACCAAGAAGAAGGAATCTTGCAGGAACCTTTAGACGAGATTCAACCTGATAATGCACCTCCACAGTTGGTTCATAGATCTTCTAGGCCTCATAAGCCTTCACAAAGGTATCCTCCTTCAAACTATATTCTATTGACTGATGAAGGTGAGCCTAGTTGTTTTCAAGAGGCTTGTAAAGTTGAGCATAGTAAAGAATGGAAGAAAGCAATGAAAGAAGAAATGAACTCTTTGATGGAAAATAAAACTTGGGAGTTGGTAAATCTCCCAAAAGGTAGAAAGGCTTTGCAAAACAAATGGATATATAGAATTAAGCATGAAGGTGACGAAAAGAAGGAGAGGTATAAAGCAAGGTTGGTGGTGAAAGGATTCGCCCAAAAGGAAGGTATTGACTTCACTGAAATTTTCTCACCTGTTGTCAAAATGTCATCCATTAGAGTCATTCTTGGTCTTCTTGCTATTTTAGACTTAGAATGTGAATAGTTAGATGTAAAAATTGCTTTCCTTCATGGAGAATTAGAGGAAGAAATTTATATGAAGCAGCTAGAAGGCTTCATAGAAAAAGGAAAATAAGCCCTTTTTTGCAGGTTAAAGAAAAGTCTCTATGGGTTGAAACAGGCACCTCGACAATAGTACTAGAAATTTGATTCATTCATGTTAGAACATGGTTTTCACAGGTTGGAAGCTGACCATTGTGTCTATATCAAGAGGTATGATCAAGGAAAATATCTCATACTATTGCTATATGTGGATGATATGTTGATTGTTGGACATGATAACAATATGATCAATATATTGAAGAACGATTTGGGCAACAAGTTTGCAATGAAAGATTTGGGTCCAGCACAATAGATATTGGGCATGAGGATCACGCGTGACAAGGAAAACAAAAGATTGTGGTTGTCATGAGAAAAATATATCAAGAAGGTGCTTGACAGGTTTAATATTGAAGATGCCAAGCCAGTTGGTACACCCGTTGCAGCCCACTTCAAGTAGAGTACTAAGTTATGTGCCAGTGATGACAATAAGAAGGACGAAATGAGCAAGATTCCTTATGCTTCAGCAGTTGGTAGCTTGATGTATGCCATGGTATGCACACGACCAGATATTGCATATTCAGTGGGAGTTGTGAGAAGATTCCTTGCCAATCCAGGAAAACAACATTGGCAAGCAGTGAAATGGATTTTCAGGTATCTTAAGGGTACTAGTCATTATTGCTTATGTTTTGGTAATAATGATACTGTACTTAAAGGTTTTATAGATGCAGATATGGCTGGAGATATCGACACCAGAGAGTCCACTACAAGTTATTTGTACACATTTCCAGGTGCAGCTGTATCTTGGGTGTCAAGGCTACAAAGAATGGTACCTCTCTCTACAACAGAAGCAGATTACATAGCTGCAACAGAGGCTTGCAAAGAAATGTTGTGGATGCAACGATTCCTAGGAGAGATAGGAATCAAGCAGGACAAGTATGTGTTGTATTGTGATAGTCAAAGTGCCATTCACTTGGCGAAAAATCCAACATTTCACTAAAAAACCAAGCACATTGACTTAAGGTACCATTGGATCTGACATGTGTTGGAGGAAGGGCAATTATATTTGGAAAAGATCCATACACATAAGAACCCTGCTGATATGCTCATTAAGATTCTACCAAAAAATAAGCATGAGTTATGTAGAGGCATGATAGGTATTAGTGTGACTTGATTCAAGATTCTTCGTTCAGCTTCAATTGGGAGAATGTTAAATGTGAAGCTGTATGTCGGCGCCTAACCCAGCCGACCAACGCCGTCACCGACGGCGCCGAACCTAACGCGCCGCCCAGCCACCATGTCACATGCAGAATTATCCCTGTTCTGTAACTATAAATTCATATTCTTGCCTCTACCTAAGCATGTCAAGGCAAGCAAGGCTTGTGTAATAAAAATATGTTCTGTGTTGTTTCTCCATTTCCATTTCTGTTTCTGTATTTCGCTGTTTCGCTCTCAAGAGTCTGAAAGGTCTAAATCAAAATTTCCTGTACCAATTTCCTGTGGACGAGGTTGGGCGTGAACTTAAAAAGCAAACAGATAAATATTCAAGTTTCAATTTTGCAGCTGCTTTCATTTACAACATTGCACTCGTCTCCTAATCCCAATTGCTCGAGAGCTCTTCTCCCACTCTTCAAACCTTAGCTAAAAACTATTTTTTTAGCTGTCAAATGAAACTACTGTAATGAATATTGAAATGAAGAGAAGGACCTCTAACGCAGGTTTTTAATTCTTATTAAAAATCAATATTCTATGAAACTGACATCCATACCATCCACGTTTTTAAGAAAACTAAAAAATAGGGAGACCTTTTTCCGAAATATACCAAGCCTGTCGGCTGAATTTCAATCTCATCCAAAATCAGGTCTCGTGTTTCCCGTGAAAAAAGCGCCATTCGAAATCATGTCACGTGATTCCCGTGGAAAAAGCGCCAAAAATAGCATCGTTTGACTCCACCGCCGTGGTTATATGGACTTGGATACCTCTCTGCTCTGCACGGTTGCCGATTGTTCTTCATTTCCAATGGATATTGGATGGGTGTTATGCTATTCTATTTTGGGCATCACCTCCACCATCGTACTCTTGGTGTTCGATTTGTGGAGGAGGAAAACCCATGGAAGGCTTCCTCCAGGGCCCCCGAGATGGCCGATTCTGGGAAACCTGTTACAGTTGGGTAATAAACCCAACGAAGCTCTATTCCACCTTGCTACCAAATACGGCCCTCTCATGTCTCTCTCTCTCGGAATGAAAACTACTGTGGTGGTCTCCTCTCCTGCCATGGCGAAACAAGTTCTCAAAACCCATGACCATGTCCTTGCGGGCCGGAGCGTCATACAATCAGCCCAGTGTTTTTCCCACGACAAGTCGTCAATGATTTGGGGCCAATATGGATCTCGCTGGCGTATGCTCAGACGTATATCCAATACAGAGCTCTTCAGTGCTAAGAGACTTGAAGCTATGGAACATTTGAGAAGAGATCAAGTGCTACAAACTATCCAGCAGATTCTGCATGAAAGTATGAAGGGGAATACTATAAATATCGGAGATACCGTGGTACAGTCCTCTATAAATTTGTTGGGCAACATGGCCTTTGGCAAGCACATGTTCGATCCCCATTCTCCAGATTTCCAGGAGTTCAAAGACAGCTTTTGGAAACTGACGGTGTTGGGAGGAGCTCCCAATCTAGTGGACTACTTCCCCTTTCTTCAGTGGTTGGATCCTCAGGGTGTGGCACATAACACGCGAATCTATATGAAAAGGATATATAACATTCTTGACAAATTCATAGAGGACCGCCTCGCCACAAGAAGCGAAACCATGGACGGGAGTGACGGTCCGAAAGATCTTTTGGACGCTCTGCTGGACATGAGAAGCCATGAATTTACTCTCACCGACATCAGAGGCTACTTAACTGTAACCCTTCTCCTTATGTCTTCTGGTTATCATACAAGCCGGTCAATTTACTTGAGTGGCAGGTTTAAGAATCATTGAACTTTACTGCAGGGATAAATATTGCCAAAATCGATTTCTCTGATGTTTATTTTCTTGTTGCAGGACATATTTGGGGCTGGAAGTGACACCACTGGGAAGACAATAGAGTGGGCGATGGGTGAACTCATATGCAATCCAGAGAAAATGAGACGAGCCCAGGCCGAGTTAGACCAGGTGGTTGGGCGCAATCGAAGGGTGGAAGAAAGTGACACCGAGCGTCTCCCTTATCTACATGCCGTGGTCAAAGAAGTTTTCAGGCTGCACCCGGTAGCCCCTTTTCTTATCCCTCACAGAGCAGATAGTGATTGCGAGATTGAGGGATTCTTGATTCCCAAACACACCCAGATAATCGTCAACATTTGGGCGATCGGGAGGGATCCTGCCATCTGGAATGAGCCATCGAAATTCGTCCCCGAGAGATTTCTCGATTATAAGATGAGCGATTTGGATTACAGGGGACAACACTTTGAGCTGATACCATTTGGAGCAGGAAGGAGAATGTGCGTGGGGCTTCCATTGGCAAGTCGGATGATTCATCTGGTATTGGCTTCTCTCATCCATTCATTCGATTGGGCACCTGCGAAGGGCATGAGTGCGGAGCAGGTGGACATGACGGAGAAGTTTGGTGTGACTATCCAAAAGGCAGTACCATTGGAGGCAAGATGTACCCCACGCTTGCCACTGGATGTTTATTAAAATAGGAAGGGACGAAGCTTTTTAATGTTGCATAAGTTTTTCTGGATTCATGAAGTGAAAGAGAATCATCAGAATTCTGATAATTCGTTCACAATTTATTAAAAATTTCGCAAAGAGTTCTGAATTTTCTTTTAAATATTCGTTCAGAATCATACTGTTCCATGGTTGCACCCTTTACCGCAAATGAAAATTTAAATATTCGGATCAGAATCATACTGTTTCAAAGACCACCATATAGAGCATTTCCGACCACGTAAAGTTACATGAATTTAGCAAATGTGAAATTTGGAATAAATTATATTTTTATGCTTATATGTCTACTTTGTTGGAATTGGTTAATGATTTTCTTAATATTTTTTTTTAATGAGACTGTGTAAACTTTAAAATATCAGTATATTAATTTTTTTGCTAATATCAGTATATTAATCTTTTTGTTAAATCATATGTTTAAATTTTATTTAAATTATTTTTTATCAAAAGCCAATAAAACGCTGTTGTATTTGTAGTGTGTTATATTTTTAAAATTATGTATTTCAAAAATCTCAATGGACCAAATATGTGTCTTTTTTTCATTCATTTTTAAAATTATGTGTTTCAAAAATTTTAATGGACCAAATATGTGTCTTCTATTCATTAGTTTTTATTAATTGCAGTTTGATAAAACTGTCAAAATATTAACATAGTTTTATCCCAGAAAATAATGATTTAAGTTATAATAGCAGTTTTAAATTTTAAATTTTAAATTGTAATATAATTTATATATTTTAGGTTTTTACTTTTAATATACTTATATAATATTAAGCTATAGTTTTGTTAAAATAATATATAATATTATATTATATTTTAGTATTAAATTTAATATAAAGAATTGGTTTATTTTAATATTTTAAATGTATGAGAATCTTGCTTACAGTTGTTAAACTTCAGTATTTTGAGTGCCCTAAGGATTTTTGATAGTGCTGAATCCATTTCCATTATTAAAAATGGATTCCAAATACTCCAACTATCTGATTTTTTGAATTTTATTTTATCGGATTTTGACAAAAAACTGCCATCCGGGCTATTCATCTCATGTCTTCTTAATCACCATTTCAAAAGCTGTTGTGATTTTTTTTTTTCTTTAACTATGTTTTGAAAACATTTATTTGATCTAAAATTAATAAACTTATATATATATATATGTGTGTGTGTGTGTACACACACACGCCATCAATCATCATATAATTTTTTAATAAACACTTTATGTATAAATTAAAACAATGTAATGTTCTCAGGCCTTTTAATTTAAGCACTGAATTTATTTTCAAGATGATGGAAGCTTCACATTGTATAGTCAATAATCTTAAAAAAAATTAAGGAAAAAATTAAACAATTACACATTAGATTGACAAATTGCTTTAAAATTCTGCTAATTTACTATGCTATTTGCCAAATTTAATGTGATCAACCAAAAAAGAATGAAACTTGGACACCAATGATCCACAATGAGGAATTTCTCAATTTCAACCAAGCATGAACAAGATGAATTGAAGTTTAAGGCAGTCATTCATAAAGCTTTAATTACGAATCTATAGATAAAAGAGATGATCTTTGCGTGAGGTTCATTTACCAAGTAACCATCATATTTTTTTCTTTAAAATAACCTCAATCACAAAAATTCATTTACCAAATAGAAAATAAGCATGTTATACCATCGCATTTTTTTTTTTCTTTCAAATTACTTCAATCACAAGTATTTCAGTTTGTATCAATATCAACTATATTAATAAATATAATTATAATTGTAGATCGTATTATATGCGATCTACCAATATATATCAATCAAATTAATAAATCTAATTATGCTGATTATAAACATAACTATAGAATCTGTTCTAAATTTATATAAAAAATACACAATCAACCATATCATTCGTGGAAAATTCATCTCTTCCAATATTCTACGTCTTAATACTACTTTTAGAATGTGGATAAAATATCAGTTTATAACCTACCTTTAATAGATAAAGTAATGTTTGTTTATAAAGATAGATTTAATTTATAAGATTAGTTTATAATTGTTTTAGAATTTACTTAAAAATTCTCCAGCCATTTATTAGAATTACAAAATTTAAATTATTAATTTTACACTGTACACATTAACAATGTAGTCTTTTCAACTGCAAAAAATACAATTTGACCCCAAAAAAAAATTATCATTACACACTATAATTAATTATAGTTGCAATAGTTTTTTTGTTTTATTTAAAACAACATAAAAGATTTAAAACCACCATTAAATCTAGTCGTTGCTTCATTTGCAGCTTACGTGTTTCAGTCTTCAACCAGTTTCAACTTGCCATTTTCTCCTCCGAAATTCGTTTAAAAGTGGAGATTTAATACTACGTTTTGAAATAAATAAAACAAACCTTCCTTGATTCGCTGCATTCGTGTTAAATCTTCAACCAGCTTTTAAGCTGCCAGCTGTTTCTCCTCTGGATTTGTGCCCCACCGTTTCTATTGATTTCAACAACTGCATTCCCCTTTTATTTTGAATAAACATTTCAACCTGTTAGCTGTTCTTCGTCAACATCTGCCTATAAACATTTCAATCTGCTAGCTGTTCTTCGTCAACATCTGCCTATAAACATTTCAATCTGCTAGCTGTTCTTTGTCAACATTTGCCGTCCATCGACTTTGTTAATTTCAGCGCAGGCCCCATAATCATCTGAGAGGAGGCGTGGGTTTCAGTCAACCGGCTATTCCTCTTTTAAATTGGAGTCGTCTAACGAGCCGGAGGAATTGTCCGGACGGTCAAAATTGGCCGGAATCCGGGCCAAAAAAATTTTAAAAATCTTGCAGAAACAGTGTTTGAATCCTGATTTTGACATTGGAAATGGATTCAGCACCATCAAAAACCTGTAGGACACCCAAAATATTAAACTTTGATAGTTATAACATGGATTTAGAAAAATTCCTGCCGGATTTTCTGAAAATCTTATCGGAATTTTCATGATTTTCAGGGCGATTCCTCTGGCTAGTTAGACTACGGCTTTTAAATTTGTACCTCAAACTCCTCAGTCTATTTCTAGAATTTCATGTCAATGCTCTCAAGATATTCAGTGCGCTTGACTGTAAGTTTATGACAAGTTAATGGTATATGGTATATTTAGTTTGTAGGTGATTGAATATATGTTTTTTTAAGTTGATTGGGGTCGTTTATATTATATTGGAATAAAATTATGGATGACATATATGTAATATGGTGAGAATATTTTTTTCCTTCAGAGTATCAAAATATTGAAATACCAATTGTTTGCACTATTAACAGTTGTTAAATTCTAAAATATGATAAAAAAACATTAAAAAACTTTCCACTTTCCATTATTGCTTTTGAATTCACTATTTCATTGCTTTTGGATTTGAATTCGCTTTTTCATTGTTCAGTGCATTTCAATTCATGGTTTAATTGCTCTTTGAGTTTGAATTCACTATTTCATTTTTTTTTGCATTTCTTCTGGATTGCACCAAAACCATTGTATGCACATGCGCTCCCAAGCAAGTTAAGTTGGCCACCTCATTGCTTCAAGTATAAGTTATTATTAAGAGTAACTTAGACTCAATAGTAATTTTCACAATTTCATCTTTATTGGGTAGTCTCAACTCAATAGTAACTTATACAGTTTAAAACTCATTGGTAGGTTAATTATTGCTAGGTTAATTTTCATTGGTAGACATCCCGCCAAATCTTGAATACCAAATTTGTAGCTCAATGCCCTGCATATAAAATTTGAATTAGTTGGTAGTTTTCATTTTAATTTGTTATGAGTAATTATGATTTCAATTTAGTGCTTAAAATTCTATGGGTTGAATTTAGATTTTCTTTGATTTAGATTTCTCTTTGATTTTTTTCTATGATTATATTTTGTAAATTTGATTTGTTTATGAGAGTTTGAGACATCAAATGCTTAGAAATAAAAAATACCCTAGTAATGCTCATCATCATGAATGAATGTATTTTTTGTTCGACATTGGGTTCAACGCTCCCTGTGTGTTTCGCATGGACTAACCACCTCTCGTGGATTCTAACTCTGGAAGTTGTAGCGGAACTAAGGCCTGCAGGTTTGGGTATAACGACAATCATGATTCCAATAAGTGGTATCAGAGTGACATGTCTAGAGCTTGAAACTCACCCAACTCGCATTGGGGGGAGATTGTTTGACATTGGGTTCAACGCTGCCCATGTGTTTTGCAACATGGACTAACTGCCTCTCGTGGATCCTAACTCTGGCGATTGTACTGGAGACTAACATGTTTTGGTCTAATGGAAATCATGATTCCAACAATTTCTCCTTTTTCTAGTTAGCTCATAGACTTGGAAATGAACTCGCTGAATGAACCATTCTAAATGCATTAAAATTTGTTGGAACAAGTTCAAAGAGGTTCTATTGCTACCTTGATTAATGCTAATAATTTTTATAATTTAAACTCTGCACTTCATAACATGTGACAATGGCTCTACTTAAAATATACCTTACCACTTCATGAGTGGGAGTTTGTGTGGTTGTACCTCTTCATGAGTGGGAGTGTGTGGCTGTATCTCTTCATGAATGGTACTGTACCTGTGACGGTGGCTCTACCTCCTCATGCCTTGCAATTTAAGGTTTGATTTATATTATTATTTTAAGGTTTGATTTATATTATTTAAGGTTTGCTTTATATTATTATTTTAGAGAACATATTTATATTGTTTTTCATAATTACTATTTGTTTTTATATTCTTTGGATTGAATTAATATAGTCTTTATAAATTCAAATTCTTTGTATGAATTATAACCACTTTATCCCAAACAATATATATATGAGTATAGGAGTATATAAACCAAATAGTTGAATATCAATCAAAACCACAAGTGTAATAGTTTGTTTTAATATGTTTTGCATTAATATTTTTCATTGTTTGGAGTTTATGATTTGAGAGTTTTCTATTCAGTTTTAACAAGGTAATTCTCAAAGCATATAACAAGGATAAAACATAAGGAAACACCTACAAAGAAGAAGAAAAAAAGTTAGCCATCAGGGAGACATGAAACATACCATGGACCAAGACAAAGAGAAGACATTTCATGATGACTCAAAGGATTTTGATATTGATCCAAGACCCTTTGGTGGGTGAAGATGAAGAAAAAAGTAGATATTTCATGAAGATGAAGCATAGATCAGATCTACTATCAAGATTGAAAGATGAAGCAACAATGATGACATCTTGGCATTTCCACCTCATCACGAAGTCCATGCCATCATTGTCAATTTAAAACTTGTACAAGTGTCATGGTAATGGAAAATGTGTGTCCATGTGTCATGCCACATCATCACAAATTTAATGATGTAATTATTAAATAGAAAAGGAAAAAATGTAATGTGTGGAAGTCCAAGAGTCATATGTGGAACATGAAGAGTCACATAGTCATTTATGGATAAAAGAGTCTTTAGGAGAAGTACAAAGGTCATTTAGTGAAGTCCAAAATTCATTTAGAATTTCAAGATTTGTTTAGAAGTCCAAAGGACACATTAGAAGTCCAAGAATCATGAGGGTAATTCAAGGGTCAAATGTCATTCCTCTTGTTATAAAATAAACCTCATAACTCAAGCGAAGGGCTTAGTGAGGCTTAGGCTTTGGAGGGATAATCTTGGCTTCTATACTTGGCATAGGAGAGAAAACTCTTCCTGGTAGAAGAAAGAAGTGACTTAATGTTCCACTGCTGGAACTCTAGTGCCTCATCATTTTGATTATGTACTTGGATATTTCACCTAATTGAAGATCGATGTGCTGACATATTTTCGTGTATGTATCACAAATATTTTAGGACTATTCTTGGAATGTTTACAGTATATGTTGTGTTCATATGTACTGGAGAAATATAAATATTTCTGTGGATTTGGAAGTCATATTGTTGAATGTGTGTTGTATTCTCTTTAACAATTGTTATGTGAACTACTTTTCTAACAAATATTTTCATACTCTCATGTGTCTCTCTTAGGCTAGTACAATTACTTTCTTCCAGAGGCTCACTCTTGTCTCTTGATCATGAAGGTATCCTTCTACACATTGCAATCAGTGTTTCATAATGTCAACTTACTTTATTATTCAAGGTTTATGTATATAATATCTTATGTTATCTGTTGAAACCAAGGCGGACCTTAAATTATGGTTGTTGGGCCGATACTCTGAATGGCACTCCTATTCTAAATGGTGTGAGGTCTAATTGGGACTTCACATCGGGGAGACCCCTTGTATGTTGGCAGTATCCAACACTGTCAATAGTTCCCTTATGTCTCAATATCAAAATGATTTCCTATTACATGAAATAAAATTTTTTTAGGTGGAATGAGTGGTAGAATCGATGCCTAGAAAGAAATCCCCTGGCCAAGATGACTTCACAATGAAATTATTCCAAAAATGTTGGTCAACTATTTGTGAGGAAATATGAACATCAATGGAATAATACAATAACTATGACTCCATCCTATTGTCCTTGAATGAAAATTTTCTCTCTTGCTTTAAAAAATGAAAATTTTGAGGATCCCATTGGATTCCAAGCCATAGCACTCTACAATGTGATATACAAAGTCATCATAAAATTAATAACCAATCTCTTCAAACCATTATTACCAAATTTGATCTCTTATGAGCAAACTAGATATGTTGAAGGATGGAGAATCATCAACAACATTGTTATGTTGGGTATGTGTTATATTCTTTCCACGAATAATCACGCGTGGGGGGGTAAGAGGGGCGGCGATAGCCCCCCCTTTACACCGGGTGCAATGGGCGGTCAGAGGAGGGGTGGTAGCCCCCCTTGTTGGGGTCCGGGGCAGCGCCTCGACAAAATTTTTTTGGTCCTTAATTTCCAGTGGGCGGTCCGCGCCCATGGTTTTGTGCATGGTTTTGGGTTATGATGGTTTTCGGCCCCTGGTATTTTTGTAGATCTGGCCAAGGGAACTACGGTTATGTTCTAATCCAGGGTTAATGGATTAGGGTTTATGTATGCTTTGGCATGTATATATATGTTTTGTAACACTAAAAGGAACATAATGAAATATCAAGTTGGTCATCTCGATTTGGGATCCAGGGGAAAATCTTTGTGTTTATCTGTTTTATGTTTTATGCTCTCGCTATTTTTTATTTTCTGTTATAATATTCGTGTGTAGATAATTTATGTTCAGGGTTAAAGCCTACATTTGGTATCAGAGCTGTTTCGGCTTCAAGGGGAAGCCTTTGCTGCTGAGGGTTTTTTATTCGGGCCTAAGGTAGACCGTGTTCAGTGGGAGATTTGCGGGATCGATTCTTGCGGTGAAAGAAGATGGCGAGTGGCGAAAAGATAGAGATCGATAAATTTAATGGTCAGAGTTTTGAGTTGTGGAAGCTCAAGATGGAGGATCTATTGGTGGATAAAGATCAGTGGATCGCGGTAGATCCAGGTATTAAACCAACGGAAATGTCAGAGGAAGACTAGAAGAAACTGGATCGGAAGGCTAAGAACACAATACGGTTGTGTGTCTCAGATTCAGTATTGTTGAATGTATCTAGAGAAGCTATGGCGAAGAATTTGTGGGAAAAACTTGGGACTTTGTACCAATCTAAGTCTCTAGTGAATAAGTTGTTCCTGCGAAAAAAATTGTATAACCTGAGGATGAAGGATGGAGACTCGGTGACAGAGCATCTGAACGCCTTCAATACTATGGTAAGTCAGCTATCATATGTTGATATTAAAATCTCAAATGAAGATGAGTGCATCAGTTTGTTGTGTTCTCTACTAGACTTGTGGGACAGTTTGGTTATTGCAATAGGTAGCAATACAACTACCTTGAATTTTGATGACATTGTCTCAGCCTTGTTGTCGAAGGAAATGAGATGGAGAAATATGGAGGGCCAGAATGGAGATGCCTTATATGTACGAGGAAGGTCCCAAAACATAAACAAGAATAAGGTTTCGAGTGGGAGATCCAAATCTAGAGGGAGATCTAAATCTCCTGCAAAGTTTGTAAAGGTATGTTGGAAATTCGGAAAGGAAGGGCACTACAAAAGGGACTGCAGATCTAAAGCTCCTGAGAAAGGAAAGGGATCTGATGATGCTCCTTATGGAGAGGCAAAAACCACCTCGGATGAAGGTGGGGATGTGTATTTGGCTTCTTCTTCAAATACACATGTAGATCATGATTCATGGTTGATTGACTCAGGTGCATCCTTTCACTTCACTCCCCATAGGGAGTGGTTCTGCGAGTATGAGAAATATGATGGTGGTGATGTCTTCCTAGGGGATGATAGGAAGGCCAGAATCGTTGGACATGTAAAGGTCAAGCTAAAGCTGCAAGGTGGAAGGATTAGAAAACTTCTCGGTGTTCTACATATTCCTGCATTGGCCAGAAATCTGATTTCTGTAACCAAGATGGATGATGCAGGTGTAAAAACAGTGTTTGATAAAGATGCCTGCAAGATGGTTCAGGGAGAACTAGTATTAATGCGGGGAGTTTGGACTGGAAATCTATGCAAGCTACAAGGTAGCACTGTTATTGATGGGCGTAACAGTTCTGTGGTTCCTGAAAGTGGAGCGGAAAGCCTAGCTGTCTCTGGAGAAAAGACCATGCTATGGCATCAAAGGCTTGGACATATTGGAGAGAAGGGATTTCTGATACTGCATAGAAATGGTATGGTAGAAGGTATGTCTAATTGCTCTCTGGATTTCGATTTCTGTGAAAATTGTGTAGATGGGAAGCAGAATCGGGTGAGTTTTCCTTCTGGTGCTAAGAGGGCGAACAAGATATTAGAACTTGTGCACAATGATGTGTTTGGACCTGTGTCAGTTCCATCACTGGGAAAGTTTGTGTACTATGTTTCATTCATAGATGACTTCTCAAGGAATACATGGATATATTTCTTGAGGAAGATATTTGAATTCTTTGACAGATTTAAAGAATTTAAGGCTCTGGTGGAAAACCAGACAGAGAAGAAGATAAAGGCGTTGAGGACAAATAATGGTGGGGAGTTTTTCAAGAAGGTATTTGAAGATTTCTGTAAGAAGTGTGGTATAGCACGGCAGAAAACTACTCCATACACACCTCAGCAAAACGGAGTTGCAGAAAGAATGAACAGAACACTGATGGAAAAGGAAGGAAGCATGCTTAGTGGTATCGGGTTAGGACAAGAATTCTGGGCAGAGGCAGTGGAGACTGCATACTATCTGGTTAACAAATCACCTTCATCAGTGTTGGAGGATAAGACTCCACATGAGATATGGACTGGTAAGAAACCCTCTCTATCACATCTAAGAGTATTTGGATGTGATGCATATGTACATGTTCCAAAGCAGAAAAGGACCAAGTTAGATAATAAATCTGAAAGGTGCATATTTATTAGGTATAAGGATGGTTTAAAAGGTTACAAGCTTTGGAACCCGGAAACAAGGAAGGTTGTGTACAGCTGAGATGTGGTTTTTATATAGGTGAAATATGTTGTTAAACATGTAGTCATACCAAAGGAACCTGAGAAGGTAGATTTTGAGCTAAAGGAGTATGAATCAGACTCTACAATAGAAGAAGATTCAGAAGAGGAAGAGCAAAAAACTCCAGCTATGAGAAGATCAGCTCGGGTAAGAAGGAAACCAGGAAGGTATAGTCCATCTGCTTTCTATTCAAGTTTTTCCTTAACTATAACTGATGATGATCCCAGAACGGTCAGGGAGGCAGGTGATTCAGATGATGGAAAACTTTGGAAGGAGGCCATGGTTGATGAAATGGCATCCTTGCACAAAAATGAGGCATGGGATCTTGTGGAGTTTTTGGTTGGAAGGAAGCCCATCAGGAGCAAATGGGTGTTTAAGAAGAAGATGAATGTTGAAGGCAAGGTGGAGAAATACAAATCCTGGTTGGTAGCAAAAGGTTATTCCTAGGTGCCAGGAATTGATTTTGGTGATTTTTTTTCTCCTAATGCCAAAGTTACTTCTATTAGATTACTTTTATCTGTTGCTGCTACATTTGATTTTGAGATAGAATGGATGGATGTGAAGACAAAATTTCTTCATGGGGATCTAGAAGAGGAGATCTACATGAAGCAACCTGAAGGCTTTATGGTGAAGGGTAAGAAAGAACTGGTATGTAGGTTGAAGAAGTCTCTGTATGGGTTAAAACAGTCACCAAGGATGTGGTATCAGAAATTTGATACCTATATATGGGGACTTGGCTTCACCAGAAGCAAGGAGGATCACTGTATTTATTTTAAATTAATTGGTGACCGTGTTATTTATTTGGTCTTGTATGTGGATGATATGTTGTTGATTGGAAATGACAAAGAAATTATCCAAGATTTGAAGACCCAACTGTTCTCCAAATTCGACATGAAGGATGTGGGTGCTGCAAACTATATTTTGGGCATGGAAATTAAGAGAGATCGGGCAAAGAGGAAGCTCTGGTTAAACCAGAGGAAGTATGTCGAGACTATATTGCGGAGGTTCAATATGCAGGATAGTAAACCGGTGAAGGTTCCTATTCCTGTAGGTGTAAAGCTGTCTGCTGAACAGTGTCCCAAGACACAAGAAGAAGAGGAGGATATGTCCCGTGTTCCATATGCAAGTGCAGTGGGTAGCCTGATGTATGCAATGGTCTGTACTAGACCAGACATTGCACATGCAGTGGGAGTATTGAGCAGGTTTATGTCAAACCCGGGGAAGGAGCATTGGACAACAGTGAAGCGGGTTTTCAGATATTTACGTGGCACTAGTGATTATGGCTTGTGCTACCAGGGAAGACCAGGATTGGAAAGAATGTTGGACATTCATGGTTTTGTTGATGCAGACTGGGCTGGAGATCTGGACCAAATAAGATCTACAAGTGGGTATGTGTTTAGCCTATTTGGAGGTGCAGTCAGTTGGATGAGTAAAAGACAGTCTGTAGTGGCACTTTCAACTACAGAGGCAGAATACATAGCAGCCACTCATGCAAGCAAGGAAGCAGTTTGGTTTTAGAGATTGTGTTCAAGTATGGGGTTGGTACAGCAAGCTATAAGGATAGACTGTGATAGCCAAAGTGCAATTTTCTTGGCTAAGAACCCTGCTTATCATTCAAATACAAAGCACATTGATGTTCAATATCACTTTGTTAGAGATATGGTTGAGGCTAAAAGGGTGTTGCTGGTAAAGGTGGACACTTTGAAGAATGTTTCAAATGCATTGACGAAGTCTGTGAGCACTCAGAAGTTCTCTTGGTGTAGAGAAACAATGGGTGTTGAAGAATTTGGCCAATGACTAAGCTCTCCTGTGGCCCCCTATGGAAAGAAAACAACAAGTGGGAGAATGTTGGGTATGTGTTATATTCTTTCCACGACTAATCACACGTGGTGGGGGGGGTAAAAGGGGGGGTGGTAGCCCCCCCTGTCGGGGTCCGGGGCAGCACCCCGGTGAAATTTTTTTTGTCCTTAATTTCCGGTGGGCAGTTCGCGCCCATGGTTTTGTGCATGGTTTTGGGGTACAATGGTTTTCAGCCCCTGGTATTTTTGTAGATTCAGTCAAGGGAACTACAGCTATGTTCTAATATAGGGTTAATGGATTAGGGTTTATGTATGCTTCAACATGCATATATATGTGTTGTAACACTAAAAGGAACATAATGAAATATCAAGCTGGTCGTCCCGATTTAGGATCCAAGGGGAAATCTCTGTGTTTATCTATTTTATGTTTTATGCTCTCGCTATTGTTTATTTTATGTTATAAGATTCGTGTGTAGATAATTTATGTTCAGGGTTAAAACCTACATGTTATAGCTAATGAATTAATTTAATCCCTAAAATACTCTAAAAATATAGGAATGTTTCTTGAATTAGACATCTCCAAAGCCTTTGACAAGCTCAATTAGGCCCTTCCTCTCAACATTCTCTCAACCTTTAACTTTGTAGCCTTCTTCTCCATAATTTTTAATGGTTAACCATCCTAATTATTCTCCTCTTCCTCTGGAATCCATTATGGAGAATCCCTCTCCCATTTTTTAATCATATAAGCTATAAAAGGTTTGGGTCATGCTTCTAAAGATGAAATGGCTCATAATAAAATCAAAAGGCTCAACCCATTTAAGGAATACCTTCACATTTACCTTCAACACTATACATATGGGTGTATCGACTGTTTAGGAAGCTAGAGGCATTATACAAGTTTTGGAGAATTTCTCTCAAGCCTTAGGTATGGAAATTAAAAAAATCAAAATATCATATTTTTTTCTCTAACAACCCCACAATTTCTCTAAAATCACATTTCATAGATATTTCTTATGGTCAAACCTTGTTAGCAAACTCAATATCAAACTAGGAAGTTGGATCTTCCACTCCCTCAACACTATTGGCCATCTAGTCCTTAAGTATATCCCCGAAGAGCTTATAGTATATTACTTCTCTATTCTTATGGACCCTTCATAGAATTTGAATTCTATTCAATGTATACAATTCTCTTTCCTTTGGTGGGGTCGAAGCTTGAGAAAAGGTGGCCCTTGGTCACTTTGCAAAAATCAATGCAAACCCATGATAAGGGGGCATTTTCAATTAAGATATCCATCTACTCTTATCATGTTAGATGTGAAACCATATACTCATGGCATATCGCTCTCAAACGACTCATTTTATCTTCATTTATTTAAGTCAGAACCTAAAATTGGAATCTTGCTAGAAATGGAATGTACATTATTCAAGAACTTTGTTTTCGGGAAGTAATAATCGTAAAAAGACTCTCTTTTAAGACGACTCATGGAAATAGTACCCCAAGCTACAAGATAATCAATATTTAGTAGGGATGTAAAGGAAAATGACATGCTAGGGATATCTTGGTGGATTATTTGAATGCGGTACATGATTCTTAGTAATGAAGACAATGGATTCGTCATGAAATATGAATTCCAAATCCAAAGGAAGATGCATGGTATTTTTTTGGGAAAGAAATAAAGGGAAGATACATTTACAATCTCCAACCATCCCAACAAGCATTACTAGCGTTATAGCAGTAGTGATTTTTTTTCTATCGGGGAAGCATATTGATGATATACTAGCTTTCCAATACAATTCAAGAGAAACTGTATGGAAATCCATTTGGAAATTTTATTTATGTCAAAATGTATCCTTTGTTTTGTGGCATATGACTTAGGGTAAAGTCTTCACATTGGATAATCTCCAAAAGTGAAATTATGTGGGCCCTCCCATATGCTACATATGTTGAAAGGAAATTGATGACTCTGAACATTCATTCACTCAATATCACCACTCTAAAAAAATCTATAATGATTTGGAAATTTGGATGCATTATTCGGATTAGGAGTCAACAAACATATCCCATAGAGTATACCACTTCAGAACTTAGCCCTTTCATAATGCCATCGTCAATTGCATCTAGGTTATGTTGCTAGATTTTGTTTTATGATATATTTGGAAAGAGAACAATAGACATATTTTCTATAATCATTCTCTATCTCAAGAGGTTCTTTGGGCTTTCATAAGAAACATGTCAGTAATCAATTGTCGTGCAATATTGGACCATGCAAGACTAGACTCCGTAAGGGGAGGAAGGTACCATTCTTTGATATTAACATATTCATCTTAGGCCACCTCGATGTTCATGGAACCACACCACCATATATATTTTTTCAAGATGAAATTTGATAGAGCCTTTAAAGTAAATCTAGGCCTTGGTGGTTTTGGAGGATTTTTTAGAGATCATCATGGCTCAATCCTTTGTATCATTTCTAATCCTCTATGCCACACCAACAATAATGTAGTAGAATTAAAATCTTTAGAAGAAGGAATGTGATACACTCAATCCCTAATATTATCTATGCTTGTAGTGTAATAGTACTCTCAAATGATTGTCAACATGATATCCAAAATTTTCAATGAAACCCCCCTGAACAAAGTCTCCTACAATTAATGCTATGCTATCTCTCTCGACAAGGTTGGAACTCTCATGAGCCTCATTAAGGTCATCATTAAATTACATGTTTATTCGATTGAAAACATTATTGCAAACATTTTGGCTAATGAAGTTGCAAATCCCAAGCCATTTTAGTTTCTTCACATTGGTGCTACCTCCCATAATCGCCTTTCAAGAAAATATGTTTGGAATTGGCACAAAAGTTATATTTTCATTCACTAAATGGGGTGATTCATAAGAGATAGGTGGGGCACGGGAATTTCCACCATCCAACTAGTTAATACATAGGTTGGATGTGGCTATGTCTCCCCCTATTACATTTAACATGGGCATCTCGTCAACTTCGATGTACATGAACTTTAACTCTGGTCTTATGACAATAATCTTGTACATTCAGTCTCATTTACTGTTTGAGTTTTTTTAGTTCACTTAAGGATTTGGGTGGATTTATTTTAATTGTACTGACTCACTCAATTTCATATTCTAGTAGCGCTTCATGAATCATATTTTCCGAACATGGATGTAGGATACTCTGATTGTGCTTAAAATCACCACCTTCCACAGAAGATATGTTGATTATGCTATGTACATGAAGTTATTTCATCATTTATGGTCCATCATAGAAAATATTTTCCTGGAATCACTAATTTGATTCCATGTATTCATATGACAAAATTTTATGGTTTTAAATTTTTCTACTCTCTCACTATTTCTTCCTTCAACCTCTTACGCGGTTTTTGGATATCTAGGATATTTCTACTTCGAATTGTAGGATTCCTTAAAGCCGCCAAGATTCCTCCCTTCTCTTAGTCCTTGTGTCATTTTAGTTTCCTCTTGGGGCTCTTCCTAGTGTTGTTGCTTCCTTTATGACTTTTATGCATCTGTGTGCTTCTTTTCTTCCCTTGCTATCTTTGAACTTATTTTTCCTTCATGCATTTCCCTCTTATTGCCCCTTCTCTCTAACACTGCCAATTTCACGCCTCCTCGATTCCCTATTCCAGATTCTCCCTTATAGTAGAAGCATAATATACCCCATTGACGTGTTAGATTTAAACATGGCACACCTTACTATCTCAAGTTGGGAGCCTCTCCTACCGAGCAAAGGGTGGATATCTCTTTCACTCAATTCTGCAACCATTGTCCAACACAACTTCAAGAAGAGATTTGTCAAGTGGAGTGTGGCATCATGGATGAATGCCAATGCTTATTAGATTCTAAGGTGCTTGCAGAGATAGTAGATTGGGTTTCTAACATCAGACATTCTATGGGTCACTTCAACCAACACATGCAAATGGTTGACATCTACTATCACCTAAAAAATTTATTGGGATGGGTGTTGATTGACTGAAATGAAGCCATAAAAGAGATTATATTTCAATGGGAGGAAATATAGATGCACATGCATTCCATATATTGTACATTTGGAAGAATTGAATCTCACCTTAGCATAGCCCTGCTCTATATTTCTCCCTAGAAAACAATATGGATCCCATCCATGATGAAGCTTCAAATTCTAACAAATCCTAAATGATTTTTTTGTTATAGTTTATTCCACTATTTAGATTTATATTTCTTGATTTTTATTATCTAAGAATGACCTTGGAAGCCACCTCTCTCAAGACTAATTTCCTTATGTTTTAGATAAAATTTAGGAAAGACTTTATGTGGTTATTATAAAAACAAAAAGGTTGTACCTAATTTATCTTCTCTAATAACATGTTACGATAGAATCTAATGTTTTTAATGTAAAATTCTAATTTATAAAAATAGTAATTAACCAAAAAAAAAACACAAAGTTTATATAAAAATATATTTTTAAATATATGTGAATCTAAATTAATTTTTAAATAAGTTTCATATCCTAATATAGATGATATTTATTAATGGACAAATTATTTACGAATATAGTACTCCAAACTACGCCTATTAATATTCAACCAAGGCGTGAAGTTTGTTGTCGCTTGAACCTTCAACGAAGTTTAAGCTCTTTTACCTTCTTATGCTTTCCTATATTACTCATTCCATTGCCCCCATATATAACTAGCATTTGCACCAAAAAAGTGCAAAGACAAGCCGATAGAAGTGTATATGAATGTAGAGTGACGCAGAGGTAGCGTTGCATGAAATTTATCGAGTCTTGATACTTAATGCTCGAGGATAACCAGAAAGTGATGATAGATCAGAACAAAAGCTTGGATCTATTCTAATTTAAAACATTAATGAAACAAAATTGCTTGGAATCTCAAAGATCTTGAAAGTATCATTATGGAAAATTCAAGGTATAAAAACATTTTATTAATCAACCATCTCAAAAGGAGAGAAGTTCTAAATCCTTGATTGCAATAAGTACATTTATAAATACATGATGAACACAAAACTTGGTTTGAAGATGAACATAACATCTCCCTAGGATTTAAGGACAACAACCACTTTGGAAGGTGGACCAAAACTATAAATTAGGTAGCTGGTATCAAATATAAATATCCCGAATACCAACCAACTTGTAAATAGTGTAAGAAAATGAGTCGAAATTGTGTCATATAACAAGAAACAAGAGTTATTCCAACAAAATAATGGCCATATGAACCTTATCTTTCTCCTCTTTAGCAAGAGGAAGGTTTAGTGGGTGCACGGCTATTACATGAGTGCATACTTTATCTTTTTCTTCAAGTTTGATTTGTTTGTATTTCTCATTGTCATTCTTTTCCTTGTCTCCAATCGCAATCCTACAAGTTTTAACCTTTATTTCATGAGATCTAGGCTGGAAATTATCAGATGAAGGTAGAGTAGTTGTCACACCAACGACTCTCTGGGTTCAACCTGTTTTAGAATTTTGTGTAGCAGTGTTTGCTACAACATAACCATCTATAGCAACATTATGGTGGTCCTTCAATCAAAAAACAATTGAACCAAATTTCATAATCCTACTATGATATGTAGAAATTTTACACTATGCCCAAGCCAATGCACACCAAGTAGAGAAATTTGAAATATTATAATAAGTGGAATATGTATATGTATGATTTAAAACTATCATACCCTAAAGCGATGAAGCAGAAGATAGGGAAGTTGGAGGGATCAAATTTTTAAAAATCCAAGATCTCAAACAACTTGCTGAAAGTTCTGTTCCAAATGTGGCAAAGTGCAGAAGACAAGGTTCTTATTCCCATCCCCTGCTTCAAACATGCTAGAGGAAAATAACCTTATCTATCAATCCAAGCTAGTAATAATGTTGAGGCCCATAATACTTCTCAAGCCATCAGATGTAACCCCAATCCATGAGCAAGGGTAGCTATGTCCATCTTCTAAAACATAACCTGAAAGAGGAATATATTTTTCATAATGTATCGAAGATTGGATATGCCCTTATTTTTCCCTAAATGTCTAGATTCATCATTTATGAACCCTACTATAGTTGAGATTCAAATAATATAACTTGTCTTATGATACTCGACTCTAAAATCTATCAACCTTGAAATTCATGAGGTTCATTCACCAATACTACTAGTCAAGTACGTGGTTAAAATCACAACATGGATCATCAATTAATAGAACACACAATTATATCAACGTTGAAATTCATTAGGTTCAATTACAAATATTTCTAATCACTTCCATGTTTAATATCATAACATAAATCATCAATTAACAAAAATTAAAAGAGAAAACTCCAGTTCTGCACAAAATATTATGGAACTTGTATGATAAGCATTATCTTGAATCAAAGGTAAACTAAAATAATGTGTGAAATGCAAATAGAAAGATATAATGTGTGAGTTTCAACAAAAAATCGAACTTTTGTAAGCTTAAGTTGTTCAAAGATTCACCTTTTTAAACTCCAATGACATTGAGAGACAAAGCTTCGAGCTGAGAGAACGTATTGGCAGAATACTTCTAGCACCTATAGAAACGATGGTTTTTGCTCTTGAGAACTTGGGCAATCTATATCATAAACAGTTTTAGACCCTCCTCCACCATGCGACTGAAAGGAATATATAGAACCTCTAAATATGATTTATTTTTATTTATTTTCATAATTAATTATATTTCATTAAAAATTAAATTTATTAATAATTATTAATTCTATATATATTTTTAAATAATGTTTTATTTTTCTTAATATATTGAGTTATTGAACTCAATTGTGAAATATGAAGAAACTTTTATAATGGACTAAGATTTAGTTTTAATGTGATTACAAAATTATTTTTAGTCTAAAGTTTATTCCAATAAAACAAACAAATATAGAGTATAAATAAATATCTAAGTCACACGACTACACATATGAAGATGGATAGTACTATGATATATACATGAGTGAACTTTGTATGCAAATAAGTCAATTATAACGTTTTCATCAAACATGTAACACGTGGAATTACCATGTAGAATTTTGAACATATAAAAAAGTAATTAAAGTAATGGATATATAACTTAGAACAAAAGAAAAGTGGATAAAATACTTAGAACAAAAGAAAAGTGGATCAAATATTTTCATCGTGTTTTTTAAGGGTTTTAAAGACAAATAATTTAGTAAAAAGGAGTAGATTAAGGTAAGATATCTATTTTAATTTATGTTAGATAGTTGTTTATCCGAGGTTTTACAAATTTCTTTCAGATTTTTTTTACTCTCATTTTATAAAATATATTTATTTTTTAACTTTGAAAATATTAAATATTGAAAAAAATTATATAACAACTAAAATGTAAATCTTTCAATACTTAAAATATTTTTTATTAAAATGAAAAATAATTTTATTATGATATACTTTTTAGTCTTTTTTAAAAATGGACAAAATTTTAACATATATATACAACAATTATGTAATTTTGATTTAAAAAGTGCAATATATAATTGTATTTTTTTAATAAACTTTTTAATTTTAAAAGTGAAATATGTATTCATATTTTTATAATATACTTGTGTAAATATACTATATGTATATAGTTTTATTCTTTTTTATTAATATGCATAAATACTTTTAATTTTTAAATACTAGGAAAACATAAATTTTATTTGATAATAAGTAAAATATTATTTTAATTATTATTATAAACGTTTATCTTTGCCTTGAGAATGAATCACATTAAATGGTTTAAAACGTCAATCAATTCAAAATAATGTGATTAATTCGAAAGATATTTATCTAAATTATTACTAATTATATATATATATAAATTATTATAAACATATATTTATTATAACAAAATATTATAAAAATATATTAAGGTATATATAAAAATTGAATTCAAATAAAAAAACAAAAACATTTCTCCTAATCCCTCACATACATAGCTACATCCAATTAAATTAATATTTTCATTATTGTTCGCTTTTTATTTTATATAATATTATTATACAATTTATAGATATATATATAGTTGTGCAATAGGATAAATATTATAATCCTTTAAAATGCAATTATTTCATTCAAAAATTTTAATTAACGATAGAGAACTAGATCCAATTAAGTTAATATTTTCATTACTTCTCACTTTTTATTTTATATAAGGACTAGTCTTTAGTGTGACTTTTTGGAGTTTCTGGTGCCGGAATTTGGTGAAACAAAATTGAGGTAAAATCTTGATTTTTTTTATTTAAACTTGTATTTTTATGTTAGAGTATACACAGCCGAAAACTAAAATCAATCACACACACAACAGAAAAATGAAGACAATATTTAACGTGGTTCACCCAACCAATCTGGGCTACATCCACCAAAAAAAGGTATCAACTTTCTTATTATTCAACAGGAGATTACAACAGCAGATTTCTCACATCTGCACTTCCTCTTCCTCTCATCCCTCATATCTCTTTTGCCTCTATGGGCTTACAATTTATAGATGTAGAGAAGAAACTGAATAATAAATTCAATTTCATCCTATCACAACAAAATAAGATATAATATCTCCTCTTCAGGATTTGATGCCATCATATTTGCAACAAATCCTATTTTTGGCATTATCCATGAGATTTTAGCCAAATTAATATAAAAAATCTCAACAATCTCCCCCTTGAAAACAATTAGCCAGATACCTTGTTCCTATTATTATTTGCATTTTTTCTACAAGCCAAGAGAAGCTAGACACCATCGTAGCTTCTCTATTAAAACTAGTTTCATGAACATGTCTGCACAGTTTTCCTTTGTATGCACTTTTTCAAGAGAGACTCCTCGTTTAGTGATAAATTGTCTTACAAAATGGTACTTTATAGGTATATGCTTTGATTTACTATGATAGGCTGGATTTTTAGCCAAATGAATTGCACTTTGATTATCGAAAAATAACTTTATGTTGTCTTGCAGCCTACCAAAATCACCAAACCAACCCTTCAACCAAATCGCTTCTTTGCAAGCATGTGAAGCAGCTATGTATTCTTCTTCTGTAGTGGATAAAGAAACAATGTTTTGTAGCTTTGACATCCAGCTAATAGCTCCACCTGCAAGAGTAAAGAAATATCCTGAAGTTGACCTTCTCTTATCCAAATCACTTGCAAAATCGGAATCAACATATCCGCAAACAAATTCACTATTTCTGTTATAAGTGATATAATAATCACTTGTGCCTCTCAGCTACTGAAGCACCCATTTCACTACTACCCAGTGTTCTTGATGCAGGAGCATCAAGGGCATTTTTTATTTGTAAATATGTTAGAAAAGGGGGTGTGACAATTTTTAATATTTTATTAATTAATTTGTTATTTTAAATAAAATAGGAGGAAGTGAGGATTTTGTAAATATCCTTTTATTAAATGAAAGGATATAAGAGAATTTGGTTAGTTAAGGATATGAAGGGATAAGATTCTAGATAATAGGATTATTGAGATATTCTAGTGGTGTTGAGATATTAAGGGGATTGAGCATTTAATTAGATCATTTTTAAAATTGTATAAATTAGAAGGCCTCAAAGGCAAATGGGACACTTGAGTAGTGAGAGTGGTTGAGATCGGGTTTTGAACAGCCAAGGCTGTAAGCTTCTGGCAAATTGTAAGGGCCTAAATATTGAATATCCGGCCAAAGAAAATGGTTGTAGGTGATCTCCTTTTGCTTGTATGAAAACAATGTTTCAGATTTATATATATATCGTTGATTGAATGAGTAAGTCGTAGAATTGGAACTGACTTGTGATTGTTCCTTGAGTTAACTGGTTTTTATTTGTTATACAGTTGAATCCTGAGTGAATGGTTTATTCCAGAAGCAACGAATAATTACATTACATGTTTGATTCCGGTGTTTATTTATTAATCTGAATTAAATAGATTGAAGTGGCAGATGTAAAATCTCTGTGGATCGATTTCAAGGAGAAATAACTTCTGTATAAGTAAATGGTCAATTACTGGAGGGCGCTATTGTATATCTTTGCTGAGAGTTCTGTTTTGAATGTTTTTTACTGTCTCTACAAATGCAGTATGCTGTCATTGAAAGGAATGATCTTCACAATTTTGAAATGAATGCATGGAGCGTTAATGAAACGCTGGTTACTTTAATTTGAAATAAAACATAACTTAATTGCAAACTGGAGTGGCTTGTATGCAGTGGAGCGTGTTAACACCATAGCAGATTGCGTATTGGTAAATCGATGGGGTTTTGAAATAGGCGCAGGTTTAATTTCATTCCATTAGAAACGTATGCAGCGGAAACAAAATCCAGTTTGAATTCATTTGCTGTAGAAGTTTTATGTTGAGTCGAATAGTTTTATGTGGAATCGATTGGTGAATCGAATGCATGGAGGCACAGAACTATGGTTCAAACTCTATTTGGAATTCAATTTAGATACAGTTTTAAATTGTTGAATAGTCTCGATAGCGTGGCAGATTGGCAATGTAAGTTTGTGCAGCGATGAACACAGAGCAAATGTTGAAATTGTGTTGTAAATCGTTCTGGCTATTCGACTGTGTATATGGATCGATATTTTGTGGGCACTCGATCTAATATTATGTGAATTGATTGTCACATAAAAAGATTGCTTGCAGAAGCCATAATAATGTTTAAATATCCGGTCGACGTGGGCGAAAAGTCTTCAAATATGGATTGATTGCATTAAGGTAAGAATGAAGTTCAATACTTTGTGATTTGAATGATGATTTGATCATGTCAAGTTTGTTTTTAAAGGGCGCAGTCCACAGATGTGGAAAAGAAATAAAAACGTATGACTGGTGATCGATTCGGGTAAGATATGTTGTTATGATGAGAGCGCATATGAAATTGAATTCTAGATGTTTTGAATACAAAGCAGAACACTGGTATTAAAATGGACAAATTCGAGTCTTATGTATGTAGTGGTAGCACTTGTCATGGACGCATTTCTTTTATTGAGATCTGGCAGGTTGGATGAAATGAAAACTTCGAGCAGTTTGTTGTTTGAGATTTAAACCAAATGTAATGTGGTTAGTGGGAAAACATATAAGAATTAAGCATTGAGGTTAAAGGTAAGGGCGCACTCTTTAATTGAATCCAGCCATAAGTAATGTGAATGTTGGTGTTGAACTTGGGATTGAATGGTATTTATTTGGTATAAAAGCGTGTATGTTCTGATTTGAAATGATGTGTGAATGTTGGTTTTAAAATGAATGAGAGAATTGAGACATGGATAGGGTTTAAGGAAGCATTCACGATGTTGATGTTTGAGACATATTTACTGTGATATCGTTTTAAATGTAAAAGATAGCTTCCGCCATTGGGAAATGTATGAAATTGCTAGATCGGAATCTTGGGCAGTGATTGCAATAAATGTTTAAATGCATAGGAGGAAAAGTTTCTGGGTTGGCAGGCTAGCCCTGCATCATTTTTGGTATCGGAGCTTGGCTCTGCTGAAATGGAAGATGTTTGTTTTTTTTTGAATAAGGACAGAAGGTTTGTTGAAAACTAAAGTGTGTTTTCTTTGAATGTGTGATGAATGATTGAAAGGAGATCAGATTTTTAAATTTGATATGCAAGCTACACAAATGTAGTGAACAGGATGGCAGAAACGAAAGGAGGACAAGATCATGCAGGATCTTAAAGGTGAGATGATTTCCTGATTTGAAATTTATGATTGAAGTTTATGGTTGCAGACAAGATGATGGCAGTGAACTTGGAATTCAGCTAAAGGCTGGATAAGGAGGACCATTGCAGTGTCCTGAAGAAGAAGGAGAGTTGAAGAGATAGCCTAGAGAGTGAGCAGAGGAGAGTGCTCAAAGAGGTTCCAGAGGCAGTGAACCAAGTACTTACCAAAATACTAAGTGAGGAGAGCTTTGTGAGGTAAGTGGCGGCAAGACAGGAGAACTTGTTGCAGAGGCTAGTGCAACTCATGATGAGTGAGAAACTCATGGAGAAAATGATCATGGAGGATCAGAGAAGAGGTTCAGAAGAATGCCACAAAGGTGAGATGACTGATGAAGTCCGAGAAAGAGAAATTGTAGTAATGAAGGTACAATTGCAGGTACTAGAAGAATGGCTGCAAGAGCAGGAAAACCAGAATAGAGGATGGATCTTTCCACTGAAGGGAAAGAGAGTGATTTGGCGAACATTGCAGACGAAGTTGAGGCTAATTGTGATTGCCTTATTGAAAAAGGAACTTAGAGTTCTTGAGCCAGAGTTGGAATTTGAAGATTCCACATGCAGATTTGTTCAGAAGGATGTGTTGGAGGAAGCAGTCGAGACTGAAAAGTCTTGTGATTTTAAAACTGATAAGTTGTGTATGTTTGCAGGTAAAGTACGGGGAGATAAGCAAGATTTAGAGTTTGTTCAGGAAAATTGAATACGGCGGGTTCGGATCGATCTTTGAGATAGCAAGATCTCGGGAGGAAATGAAGACGAAGGTCTAATCGGGAGATGTTGGTGCGGAAAGAGAAAGACCGGTTAATGATTGGTCGAAATTTGGTGAAGGTATGAAGTATTGCCAGAGGAAGCTCGAGCAGATGATGGACGTACATTTGAGATGTATGCAACTCAGAGCAGCTGAGTTGGAAAAGGAGGTTTCTATTGATGAAACAGAGGAGGAGATCATTGATGATTTCTTGAGTTATTGGGTAGATCCAGATCAGCTGGATAATGTGAACTCTTGTATTTTTGTAGCTGATAATTTTGATGTGGTTACAGGTGTTAAGGAGGATGCAAAATCTTGTGAAGCTGTCGCAAGTGTGGAAAGGAGTCTTTCAGGAGATAAGTACTCTGAAGAAGAAAGCAGTGATGCTTTTGCTGTTACAGCACAGGAGGTTCATGTGAATGAAAAGGAGATTCAACTTGAAGAACTGGTATATGAACCAACAGTTGAGACTGTTGAAACTTGTAATTTTCAAACTGAAGAGTTGTGTATGAATGTAGGGATGATACATGACAAATTGTTTTTGAAAAGTGGTGGACAGATAGCTGAGTTTATTGCAGAAGTTGAGGATCAGAATTATGTTCTGATGACAGATGAAGAGATGGTGACAACAGAAAGCTTGGCTTATGAAAGTATTGAAGATTGCACAGAAAGTTTCTCAAAGGAGATGACAGGTTTATGGCATGAGTTAAGTATCCTGGAGCAAAGACGAGAAGCACAGAGGATAAGTGTTCAGAGTATAAAGACAGAGATGAATGGAAATAAAGAGGTTCCAGAACACAGAGGTATTCTCGAAGAAGATAACGTCGAGGAGAGACTAACTGATAGTCTCAAGAATGATTGGGATCAGCATACTGAAGTGCTGGCAGTGGGAAGTAAGGCACTGAGGCCTTATGATTTTTATTCTAACAAGTGTTTTGTGAATGCAGGTATTGTTGCAGGTACTGGAGAATATTTGACTCAGTCGAGCAGTCAAATGAAGGGAGAAGAAATTTTCTGTTCCAGAAGACAAGAGGGCATGGATGATCGGGTGGCAGTCAGAACAGAAACAAGCAAAGAAGCAAGAAGTCAGCAAGTGAGAGCACAGATAGAGAAAGTAAAAACTGAGCAAGCCGTCTTTGCTCAGCATGTAGAAAGAAATCAACAGCCGGGAGATTTATTGGACCGAGAGATTGAAAGTATCAGAAGATTGATGACGAAAGAATCCCGGAAGAGAGCAGCAGTAGTAAGACAAAAGAGAAGCAATAAGAGAAAGACAACGAAATATTGTGAGAGCACAACAAGTGGAGTATTACTGCACAAGATATGGAAACCTGGAGGACAACAGCAAATAACAACAACAGTAAAGCAATTGACAAGCAAGGACAGATTACAAAATAAAATTTGGGATCCAGGAGGAATTAATTATCCAGACTTATGACCAGGTGGTCATGGGTATACCCATGGGGGTACGTGCGGGGCATCAGACATTTGTTATTTGTAAATATGTTAGAAAAGGGTGTGATAATTTTAATATTTTATTAATTAATTTGTTATTTTAAATAAAATAGGAGGAAGTGAGGATTTTGTAAATATCCTTTTATTAATTAAAAGGATATGAGAGAATTTGGTTAGTTAAGGATATGAAGGGATAAGATTCTAGATAATAGGATTTGTTGAGATATTCTAGTGGTGTTGAGATATTAAGGGGATTGAGCATTTAATTAGATCATTTTTAAAATTGTATAAATTAGAAGGCCTCAAAGGCAAATGGGACACTTGAGTAGTGAGAGTGGTTGAGATTGGGTTTTGAACAGCCAAGGCTGTAAGCTTTTGGCAAATTGTAAGGGCTTAAATATTGAATATCCGGCCAAAGAAAATGGTTGTAGGTGATCTCCTTTTGCTTGTATGAAAACAATGTTTCAGATTTATATGTATATCGTTGATTGAATGAGTAAGTCGTAGAATTGGAACTGACTTGTGATTGTTCCTTGAGTTCACTGGTTTTTATTTGTTATACAGTTGAATCGTGAGTGAATGGTTTATTCCAAAAGCAACGAATAATTACATTACATGTTTGATTCCAGTGTTTATTTATTAATCTACATTAAATAGATTGAAGTGGCAGATGTAAAATCTCTGTGGATCGATTTCAAGGAGAAAGAACTTCTGTATAAGTAAATGGTCAATTACTGGAGGGCGCTATTGTATATCTTTGCCGAGAGTTCTGTTTTGAATGTTTTTTACTGTCTCTACAAATGCAGTACGCTGTCATTGAAAGGAATGATCTTCACAATTTTGAAATGAATGCATGGAGCGTTAATGAAACGCTGGTTACTTTAATTTGAAATAAAACATAACTTAATTGCAAACTGGAGTGGCTTGTATGCAGTGGAGCGTGTTAACACCATAGCAGATTGCGTATTGGTAAATCGATGGGGTTTTGAAATAGGCGCAGGTTTAATTTCATTCCATTAGCAACATATGCAGCGGAAACAAAATCCGGTTTGAATTCATTTGCTGTAGAAGTTTTATGTTGAGTCGAATAGTTTTATGTGGAATCGATTGGTGAATCGAATGCATGGAGGCACAGAACTATGGTTCAAACTCTATTTGGAATTCAATTTAGATATAGTTTTAAATTGTTGAATAGTCTGGATAGCGTGGTAGATTGGCAAAGTAAGTTTGTGCAGCGATGAACACAGAGCAAATGTTGAAATTGTGTTGTAAATCGTCCTAGCTATTCGACTGTGTATATGGATCGATATTTTGTGGGCACTCGATCTAATCTTACGTGAATTGATTGTCACATAAAAATATTGCTTGCAGAAGCCATAATAATGTTTAAATATCCGGTCGACGTGGGCGAAAAGTCTTCAAATATGGATTGATTGCATTAAGGTAAGAATGAAGTTCAAGACTTTGTGATTTGAATGATGATTTGATCATGTCAAGTTTGTTTTTAAAGGGCGCAGTCCACAGATGTGGAAAAGAAATAAAAACGTATGACTGGTGATCGATTCGGGTAAGATATGTTGTTATGATGAGAGCGCATATGAAATTGAATTCTGGATGTTTTGAATACAAAGCAGAACGCTGGTATTAAAATGGACAAATCCGAGTCTTATGTATGTAGTGGTAGCACTTGTCATGGACGCATTTCTTTTATTGAGATCCGGCAGGTTGGATGAAATGAAAACTTCGAGCAGTTTGTTGTTTGAGATTTAAACCAAATGTAATGTGGTTAGTGGGCAAACATATAAGAATTAAGCATTGAGGTTAAAGGTAAGGGCACACTCTTTAATTGAATCCGGCCATAAGTAATGTGAATGTTGGTGTTGAACTTGGGATTGAATGGTATTTATTTGGTATAAAAGCGTGTATGTTCTGATTTGAAATGATGTGTGAATGTTGGTTTTAAAATGAATGAGGGAATTGAGACATGGATAGGGTTTAAGGAAGCATTCACAATGTTGATGTTTGAGACATATTTACTGTGATATCGTTTTAAATGTAAAAGATAGCTTCCGCCATTGGGAAATGTATGAAATTTCCATATCGGAATCTTGGGCAGTGATTGCAATGCATGTTTAAATGCATAGGAGGAAAATTTTCTGGGTTGGCAGGCTAGCCCTACATCATTTTTGGTATCGGAGCTTGGCTCTACTGAAATGGAAGATGTTTTTTTTTTTTTGAATAAGGACAGAAGGTTTGTTGAAAACTAAAGTGTGTTTTCTTTGAATGTGTGATGAATGATTGAAAGGAGATCAGATTTTTAAATTTGATATGCAAGCTACACAAATGCAGTGAACATGATGGCAGAAATGAAAGGAGGACAAGATCATGCAGGATCTTAAAGGTGAGATGATTTCCTGATTTGAAATTTATGATTGAAGTTTATGGTTGCAGACAAGATGATGGCAGTGAACCTGGCATTCAGCTAAAGGCTGGATAAGGAGGACCATTGTAGTGTCCTGAAGAAGAAGGAGAGTTGAAGAGATAGCCTAGAGAGTGAGCAGAGGAGAGTGCTCAAAGAGGTTCCAGAGGCAGTGAACCAAGTACTTACCAAAAGACTAAGTGAGGAGAGCTTGGTGAGGTAAGTGGCGGCAAGACAGGAGAACTTGTTGCAGAGGCTAGTGCAACTCATGATGAGTGAGAAACTCATGGAGAAAATGATCATGGAGGATCAGAGAAGAGGTTCAGAAGAATGCCACAGAGGTGAGATGACTGATGAAGTCCGAGAAAGAGAAATTGCAGTAATGAAGGTACAATTGCAGGTACTAGAAGAATGGCTGCAAGAGCAGGAAAACTAGAATAGAGGATGGATCTTTCCACTGAAGGGAAAGAGAGTGATTTGGCGAACATTGCAGGCGAAGTTGAGGCTAATTGTGATTGCATTATTGAAAAAGGAACTTAGAGTTCTTGAGCCAGAGTTGGAATTTGAAGATTCCACATGCAGATTTGTTCAGAAGGATGTGTTTGAGGAAGCAGTCGAGACAGAAAAGTCTTGTGATTTTAAAATTGATAAGTTGTGTATGTTTGCAGGTAAAGTATAGGGAGATGAGCAAGCTTTAGAGTTTGTTCAGGAAAGGAAATTGAATCTGAAGGCGGTTCAGATCGATGCTGAGATAGCAAGATCTCAGGAGGAAATGAAGACGAAGGAGTCTAATCAGAATGTTGGTGCGGAAAGAGAAATACCAGTTGATGATTGGTCAAGAGCTGGTGAAGGTATGAAGTATTTCCAGAGGAAGCTCGAGCAGATGATGGATGTACATTTGAGATGTATGCAACTCAGAGCAGCTGAATTGGAAGAGGAGGTTTCTATTGATGAAACAGAGGAGGAGATCATTGATGATTTCTTGAGTTATTGGGTAGATCCAGATCAGCTGGATAATGTGAACTCTTGTATTTTTGTAGCTGATAATTTTGATGTGGTTACAGGTGTTAAGGAGGATGCAAAATCTTGTGAAGCTGTCGCAAGTGTGGAAAGGAGTCTTTCAGGAGATAAGTACTCTGAAGAAGAAAGCAGTGATGCTTTTGCTGTTACAGCACAGGATGTTCATGTGAATGAAAAGGAGATTCAACTTGAAGAACTGGTATATGAACCAACAGTTGAGACTGTTGAAACTTGTAATTTTCAAACTGAAGAGTTGTGTATGAATGCAGGGATGATACATGACAAATTTTTTTTGAAAAGTGGTGGACAGATAACTGAGTTTATTTCAGAAGTTGAGGATCAGAATTATGTTCTGATGACAGATGAAGAGATGGTGACAACATAAAGCTTGGCTTATGAAAGTATTGAAGATTGCACAGAAAGTTTCTCAAAGGAGATGACAGGTTTATGGCATGAGTTAAGTATCCTGGAGCAAAGACTAGAAGCACAGAGGATAAGTGTTCAGAGTATAAAGACAGAGATGAATGGAAATAAAGAGGTTCCAGAACACAGAGGTATTCTCGAAGAAGATGACGTCGAGGAGAGACTAACTGATAGTCTCAAGAATGATTGGGATCAGCATCCTGAAGTGCTGGCAGTGGGAAGTAAGGCACTGAGGCCTTATGATTTTTATTCTAACAAGTGTTTTGTGAATGCAGGTATTGTTGCAGGTACTGGAGAATATTTGACTCAGTCGAGCAGTCAAATGAAGGGAGAAGAAATTTTCTGTTCCAGAAGACAAGAGGGCATGGATGATCGGGTGGCAGTCAGAACAGAAACAAGAAAAGAAGCAAGAAGTTAGCAAGTGACAGCACAGATAGAGAAAGTAAAAACTGAGCAAGCTGTCTTTGCTCAGCAGGCAGCAAGAAATCAACAGCCGGGAGATTGATTGGACCGAGAGATTGAAAGTATCAGAATATTGATGACGAAAGAATCCCGGAAGAGAGCAGCAGTAGTAAGACAAAAGAGAAGCAACAAGAGAAAGACAACGAAAGATTGCGAGAGCACAACAAGTGGAGTATTACAGCACAAGATATGGAAACCTGGAGGACAACAGCAAATAACAACAACAGTAAAGCAATTGACAAGCAAGGACAGATTACAAAATAAAATTTGGGATCCAGGAGGAATTAATTATCCAGACTTATGACCAGGTGGTCATGAATTTACTTACATGGGGAGTCTGATGCAGGAGCATCAAGGGAATTTTTTATTTGTAAATATGTTAGAAAAGGGGGTGTGACAATTTTTAATATTTTATTAATTAATTTGTTATTTTAAATAAAATAGGAGGAAGTGAGGATTTTGTAAATATCCTTTTATTAAATAAAAGGATATAAGAGAATTTGGTTAGTTAAGGATATGAAGGGATAAGATTCTAGATAATAGGATTGTTGAGATATTCTAGTGGTGTTGAGATATTAAGGGGATTGAGCATTTAATTAGATCATTTTTAAAATTGTATAAATTAGAAGGCCTCAAAGGCAAATGGGACACTTGAGTAGTGAGGGTGGTTGAGATCAGGTTTTGAACAACCAAGGCTGTAAGCTTCTGGCAAATTGTAAGGGCCTAAATATTGAATATCCGGCCAAAGAAAATGGTTGTAGGTGATCTCCTTTTGCTTGTATGTAAACAATGTTTCAGATTTATATATATATCGTTGATTGAATGAGTAAGTCGTAGAATTGGAACTGACTTGTGATTGTTCCTTGAGTTCACTGGTTTTTATTTGTTATACAGTTGAATCCTGAGTGAATGGTTTATTCCAGAAGCAACGAATAATTACATTACATGTTTGATTCCAGTGTTTATTTATTAATCTGCATTAAATAGATTGAAGTGGCAGATGTAAAATCTCTGTGGATCGATTTCAAGGAGAAAGAACTTCTTTATAAGTAAATGGTCAATTACTGGAGGGCGCTATTGTATATCTTTGCCGAGAGTTCTGTTTTGAATGTTTTTTACTGTCTCTGCAAACGCAGTACGCTGTCATTGAAAGGAATGATCTTCACAATTTTGAAATGAATGCATGGAGCGTTAATGAAACGCTGGTTACTTTAATTTGAAATAAAACATAACTTAATTGCAAACTGGAGTGGCTTGTATGCAGTGGAGCGTGTTAACACCATAGCAGATTGCGTATTGGTAAATCGATGGGGTTTTGAAATAGGCGCAGGTTTAATTTCATTCCATTAGCAACGTATGCAGCGGAAACAAAATCTGGTTTGAATTCATTTGCTGTAGAAGTTTTATGTTGAGACGAATAGTTTTATGTGGAATCCATTGGTGAATCGAATGCATGGAGGCACAAAACTATGGTTCAAAGTCTGTTTGGAATTCAATTTAGATACAGTTTTAAATTGTTGAATAGTCTAGATAGCGTGGCAGATTGGCAAAGTAAGTTTGTGCAGCGATGAACACAGAGAAAATGTTGAAATTGTGTTGTAAATCGTTCTGGCTATTCGACTGTGTATATGGATCGATATTTTGTGGGCACTCGATCTAATCTTACGTGAATTGATTGTCACAGAAAAAGATTGCTTGCAGAAGCCATAATAATGTTTAAATATCCGATCGACGTGGGCGAAAATTCTTCAAATATGGATTGATTGCATTAAGGTAAGAATGAAGTTCAAGAATTTGTGATTTGAATGATGATTTGATCATGTCAAGTTTGTTTTTAAAGGGCGCAGTCCACAGATGTGGAAAAGAAATAAAAACGTATGACTGGTGATCGATTCGGGTAAGATATGTTGTTATGATGAGAGCGCATATGAAATTGAATTCTGGATGTTTTTAATACAAAGCAGAACGCTGGTATTAAAATGGACAAATCCGAGTCTTATGTATGTAGTGGTAGCACTTGTCATGGACGCATTTCTTTTATTGAGATCCGGCAGGTTGGATGAAATGAAAACTTCGAGCAGTTTGTTGTTTGAGATTTAAAGCAAATGTAATGTGGTTAGTGGGCAAACATATAAGAATTAAGCATTGAGGTTAAAGGTAAGGGCGCACTCTTTAATTGAATCCGGCCATAAGTAATGTGAATGTTGGTGTTGAACTTGGGATTGAATGGTATTTATTTGGTATAAAAGCGTGTATGTTCTGATTTGAAATGATGTGTGAATGTTGGTTTTAAAATGAATGAGGGAATTGAGACATGGATAGGGTTTAAGGAAGCATTCACAATGTTGATGTTTGAGACATATTTACTGTGATATGGTTTTAAATGTAAAAGATAGCTTCCGCCATTGGGAAATGTATGAAATTGCCAGATCGGAATCTTGGGCAGTGATTGCAATGCATGTTTAAATGCATAGGAGGAAAATTTTCTGGGTTGGCAGGCTAGCCCTGCATCATTTTTGGTATCGGAGTTTGGCTCTGCTGAAATGGAAGATGTTTGTTTTTTTTTGAATAAGGATAGAAGGTTTTCTTGAAAACTAAAGTGTGTTTTCTTTGAATGTGTGATGAATGATTGAAAGCAGATCAGATTTTTAAATTTGATATGCAAGCTACACAAATGCAGTGAACAGGATGGCAGAAACGAAAGGACGACAAGATCATGCAGGATCTTAAAGGTGAGATGATTTCCTGATTTGAAATTTATGATTGAAGTTTATGGTTGCAGACAAGATGATGGCAGTGAACCTGGCATTCAGCTAAAGGTTGGATAAGGGGGACCATTGCAGTGTCCTGAAGAAGAAGGAGAGTTGAAGAGATAGCCTAGAGAGTGAGCAGAGGAGAGTGCTCAAATAGGTTCCAGAGGCAGTGAACCAAGTACTTACCAAAAGACTAAGTGAGGAGAGCTTGGTGAGGTAAGTGGCGGCAAGACAGGAGAACTTGTTGCAGAGGCTAGTGCAACTCATGATGAGTGAGAAACTCATGGAGAAAATGATCATGGAGGATCAGAGAAGAGGTTCAAAAGAATGCCACAGAGGTGAGATGACTGATGAAGTCCAAGAAAGAGAAATTGCAGTAATGAAGGTACAATTGCGGGTACTAGAAGAATGGCTGCAAGAGCAGGAAAACCAGAATAGAGGATGGATCTTTCCACTGAAGGGAAAGAGAGTGATTTGGCGAACATTGCAGACGAAGTTGAGGCTAATTGTGATTGCCTTATTGAAAAAGGAACTTAGAGTTCTTGAGCCAGAGTTGGAATTTGAAGATTCCACATGCAGATTTGTTCAGAAGGATGTGTTGGAGGAAGTAGTCGAGACTGAAAAGTCTTGTGATTTTAAAACTGATAAGTTGTGTATGTTTGCAGGTAAAGTATAGGGAGATGAGCAAGCTTTAGAGTTTGTTCAGGAAAGGAAATTGAATCTGAAGGCGGTTCAGATCGATGCTGAGATAGCAAGATCTCAGGAGGAAATGAAGACGAAGGAGTCTAATCAGAATGTTGGTGCGGAAAGAGAAAGACTAGTTGATGATTGGTCAAGAGCTGGTGAAGGTATGAAGTATTGCCAGAGGAAGCTCGAGCAGATGATGGACGTACATTTGAGATGTATGCAACTCAGAGCAGCTGAGTTGGAAGAGGAGGTTTCTATTGATGAAATAGAGGAGGAGATCATTGATGATTTCTTGAGTTATTGGGTAGATCCAGATCAGCTGGATAATGTGAACTCTTGTATTTTTGTAGCTGATAATTTTGATGTGGTTACAGGTGTTAAGGAGGATGCAAAATCTTGTGAAGATGTCACAAGTGTGGAAAGGAGTCTTTCAGGAGATAAGTACTCTGAAGAAGAAAGCAGTGATGCTTTTGCCGTTACAGCACAGGATGTTCATGTGAATGAAAAGGAGATTCAACTTGAAGAACTGGTATATGAACCAACAATTGAGACTGTTGAAACTTGTAATTTTCAAACTGAAGAGTTGTGTATGAATGCAGGGATGATACATGACAAATTGTTTTTGAAAAGTGGTGGACAGATAACTGAGTTTATTGCAGAAGTTGAGGATCAGAATTATGTTCTGATGACAGATGAAGAGATGGTGACAACAGAAAGCTTGGCTTATGAAAGTATTGAAGATTGCACAGAAAGTTTCTCAAAGGAGATGACAGGTTTATGGCATGAGTTAAGTATCCTGGAGCAAAGACTAGAAGCACAGAGGATAAGTGTTCAAAGTATAAAGACAAAGATGAATGGAAATAAAGAGGTTCCAGAACACAGAGGTATTCTCGAAGAATATGACGTCGAGGAGAGACTAACTCATAGTCTCAAGAATGATTGGGATCAGAATACTGAAGTGCTGGCAGTGGGAAGTAAGGCACTGAGGCCTTATGATTTTTATTCTAACAAGTGTTTTGTGAATGTAGGTATTGTTGCAGGTACTGGAGAATATTTGACTCAGTCGAGCAGTCAAATGAAGGGAGAAGAAATTTTCTGTTCCAGAAGACAAGAGGGCATGAATGATCGGGTGGCAGTCAGAACAGAAACAAGAAAAGAAGCAAGAAGTTAGCAAGTGATAGCACAGATAGAGAAAGTAAAAATTGAGCAAGCCGTCTTTGCTCAGCAGGCAGCAAGAAATCAAAAGCCAGGAGATTTATTGGACCGAGAGATTGAAAGTATCAGAAGATTGATGACGAAAGAATCCCGGAAGAGACCAGCAGTAGTAAGACAAAAGAGAAGCAACAAGAGAAAGACAACGAAAGATTGCGAGAGCACAACAAGTAGAGTATTACAGCACAAGATATGGAAAGCTGGAGGACAACAGCAAATAACAACAACAGTAAAGAAATTGACAAGCAAGGACAGATTACAAAATAAAATTTTGGATCCAGGAGGAATTAATTATCCAGACTTATGACCAGGTGGTCATGAATTTTCTTACATGGGGAGTCTGATGCAGGAGCATCAAGGGCATTTTTTATTTGTAAATATGTTAGAAAAGTGGGTGTGACAATTTTTTATATTTTATTAATTAATTTGTTATTTTAAATAAAATAGGAGGAAGTGAGGATTTTGTAAATATCCTTTTATTAAATAAAAGGATATAAGAGAATTTGGTTAGTTAAGGATATGAAGGGATAAGATTCTAGATAATAGGATTGTTGAGATATTCTAGTGGTGTTGAGATATTAAGGGGATTGAGCATTTAATTAGATCATTTTTAAAATTGTATAAATTAGAAGGCCTCAAAGGAAAATGGGACACTTGAGTAGTGAGAGTGGTTGAGATTGGGTTTTGAACAGCCAAGGCTGTAAGCTTCTGGCAAATTGTAAGGGCCTAAATATTGAATATCCGGCCAAAGAAAATGGTTGTAGGTGATCTCCTTTTGCTTGTATGAAAACAATGTTTCAGATTTATATATATATATCGTTGATTGAATGAGTAAGTCGTAGAATTGGAACTGACTTGTGATTGTTCCTTGAGTTCACTGGTTTTTATTTGTTATACAGTTGAATCCTGAGTGAATGGTTTATTCCAGAAGCAACGAATAATTACATTACATGTTTGATTCCGGTGTTTATTTATTAATTAGCATTAAATAGATTGAAGTGGCAGATGTAAAATCTCTGTGGATCGATTTCAAGGAGAAAGAACTTCTGTATAAGTAAATGGTCAATCACTGGAGGGCGCTATTGTATATCTTTGCTGAGAGTTATGTTTTGAATGTTTTTTACTGTCTCTACAAATGCAGTACGCTGTCATTGAAAGGAATGATCTTCACAATTTTGAAATGAATGCATGGAGCGTTAATGAAACGCTAGTTACTTTAATTTGAAATAAAACATAACTTAATTGCAAACTAGAGTGTCTTGTATGCAGTGGAGCGTGTTAACACCATAGCAGATTGCCTATTGGTAAATCGATGGGGTTTTGAAATAGGCGCAGGTTTAATTTCATTCCATTAGCAACGTATGCAGCGGAAACAAAATCTGGTTTGAATTCATTTGCTGTAGAAGTTTTATGTTGAGTCGAATAGTTTTATGTGGAATCAATTGGTGAATCGAATGCATGGAGGCACAGAACTATGGTTCAAACTCTATTTGGAATTCAATTTAGATACAGTTTTAAATTGTTGAATAGTTTGGATAGCGTGGCAGATTGGCAAAGTAAGTTTGTGCAGCGATGAACACAGAGCAAATGTTGAAATTGTGTTGTAAATCGTTCTGGCTATTCGACTGTGTATATGGATCGATATTTTGTGGGCACTCGATCTAATCTTACGTGAATTGATTGTCACAGAAAAAGATTGCTTGCAGAAGCCATAATAATGTTTAAATATCCAGTCGACGTGGGCGAAAAGTCTTCAAATATGGATTGATTGCATTAAGGTAAGAATGAAGTTCAAGACTTTGTGATTTGAATGATGATTTGATCATGTCAAGTTTGTTTTTAAAGGGCGCAGTCCACAGATGTGGAAAAGAAATAAAAACGTATGACTGGTGATCGATTCGGGTAAGATATGTTGTTATGATGAGAGCACATATGAAATTGAATTCTGGATGTTTTGAATACAAAGCAGAACGCTGGTATTAAAATTGACAAATCCGAGTCTTATGTATGTAGTGGTAGCACTTGTCATGGACGCATTTCTTTTATTGAGATCCGGCAGGTTGGATGAAATGTAAACTTCGAGCAGTTTGTTGTTTGAGATTTAAAGCAAATGTAATGTGGTTAGTGGGCAAACATATAAGAATTAAGCATTGAGGTTAAAGGTAAGGGCGCACTCTTTAATTGAATCTGGCCATAAGTAATGTGAATGTTGGTGTTGAACTTGAGATTGAATGGTATTTATTTGGTATAAAAGCGTGTATGTTCTGATTTGAAATGATGTGTGAATGTTGGTTTTAAGATGAATGAGGGAATTGAGACATGGATAGGGTTTAAGGAAGCATTCACAATGTTGATGTTTGAGACATATTTACTGTGATATCGTTTTAAATGTAAAAGATAGCTTCCGCCATTGGGAAATGTATGAAATTGCCAGATCGGAATCTTGGGCAGTGATTGCAATGCATGTTTAAATGCATAGGAGGAAAATTTTCTGGGTTGGCAGGCTAGCCCTGCATCATTTTTGGTATCGGAGCTTGGCTCTGCTGAAATGGAAGATGTTTGTTTTTTTTTGAATAAGGACAGAAGGTTTGTTGAAAACTAAAGTGTGTTTTCTTTGAATGTGTGATGAATGATTGAAAGGAGATCAGATTTTTAATTTTGATATGCAGGCTACACAAATGCAGTGAACAGGATGGCAGAAACGAAAGGACGACAAGATCATGCAGGATATTAAAGGTGAGATGATTTCCTGATTTGAAATTTATGATTGAAGTTTATGGTTGCAGACAAGATGATGGCAGTGAACCTGGCATTCAGCTAAAGGCTGGATAAGGAGGACCATTGCAGTGTCCTGAAGAAGAAGGAGAGTTGAAGAGATAGCCTAGAGAGTGAGCAGAGGAGAGTGCTCAAAGAGGTTCCAGAGGAAGTGAACCAAGTACTTACCAAAAGACTAAGTGAGGAGAGCTTGGTGAGGTAAGTGGCGGCAAGACAAGAGAACTTGTTGCAGAGGCTAGTGCAACTCATGATGAGTGAGAAACTCATGGAGAAAATGATCATGGAGGATCAGAGAAGAGGTTCAGAAGAATTCGACAGAGGTGAGATGACTGATGAAGTCCGAGAAAGAGAAATTGCAGTAATGAAGGTACAATTGTAGGTACTAGAAGAATGGCTGCAAGAGCAGGCAAAACCAGAATAGAGGATGGATCTTTCCACTGAAGGGAAAGAGAGTGATTTGGCGAACATTGCAGACGAAGTTGAGGCTAATTGTGGTTGCCTTATTGAAAAAGGAACTTAGAGTTCTTGAGCCGGAGTTGGAATTTGAAGATTCCACATGCAGATTTGTTCAGAAGGATGTGTTGGAGGAAGCAGTCGAGACTGAAAAGTCTTGTGATTTTAAAACTGATAAGTTTTGTATGTTTGCAGGTAAAGTACAGGGAGATGAGCAAGCTTTAGAGTTTGTTCAGGAAAGGAAATTGAATCTGAAGGCGGTTCAGATCGATGCTGAGATAGCAAGATCTCAGGAGGAAATGAAGACGAAGTAGTCTAATCAGAATGTTGGTGCGGAAAGAGAAAGACCAGTTGATGATTGGTCAAGAGCTGGTGAAGGTATGAAGTATTGCCAGAGGAAGCTCGAGCAGATGATGGACGTACATTTGAGATAAAGCAACCCGGCGGTAGCACCGAGTCGTAAGAGGAGGTTTTTACGATGAAACAGAGGAGGATCATCGATGATTTCTTGAGTTATTGGGTAGATCCAGATCAGCTGGATAATGTGAACTCTTGTATTTTTGTAGCTGATAATTTTGATGTGGTTACAGGTGTTAAGGAGGATGAAAAATCTTGTGAAGCTGTCGCAAGTGTGGAAAGGAGTCTTTCAGGAGATAAGTACTCTGAAGAAGAAAGCAGTGATGCTTTTGCTGTTACAGCACAAGATGTTCATGTGAATGAAAAGGAGATTCAACTTGAAGAACTGGTATATGAACCAACAGTTGAGACTGTTGAAACTTGTAATTTTCAAACTGAAGAGTTGTGTATGAATGCAGGGATGATACATGACAAATTGTTTTTGAAAAGTGGTGGACAGATAACTGAGTTTATTGCAGAAGTTGAGGATCAGAATTATGTTATGATGACAGATGAAGAGATGGTGACAACAGAAAACTTGGCTTATGAAAGTATTGAAGATTGCACAGAAAGTTTCTCAAAGGAGATGACAGGTTTATGGCATGAGTTAAGTATCCTGGAGCAAAGACTAGAAGCACAGAGGATAAGTGTTCAGAGTATAAAGACAAAGATGAATGGAAATAAAGAGGTTCCAGAACACAGAGGTATTCTCGAAGAAGATGACGTCGAGGAGAGACTAACTGATAGTCTCAAGAATGATCGGGATCAAAGATACCGAAGTGTCGGGCATGGGGAAGTAAGGCACCGAGGCCTTATGATTTTTATTCTAACAAGTGTTTTGTGAATGCAGTATTGTTGCAGTATCGAGAATATTTGACCCGCCGAGCAACAAATGAAGGAGAAGAAATTTTCTCGTTCCGTAATATTGGAGGGCATGGATGATCGGTGGTACGAATAAACAAGCAAAGAAGCAAGAAGCAAGCAAGTGACAAGACAAACATAGAGAAAGTAAAAACCGAGCAAGCCGTCTTTTCAACAGCAAGCAGAAATCAACAAAGCAGAGATTTATTCGACCGAGAGATTGAAAGTATCGAATATTGATGACGAAAGAATCCCTGAAGAGACCAAAGAAGAGGTAATACAAAAGAGAGAGAACAAGAGAAAGACAACGAAAGATTATAAAGCACAAGCAGGAAAACACAATAGACAAAATATGGAAACCTGGAGGACAACAACAGATAACAGCAGCAGTAAAGCAATTGACAAGCAAGGAAAGATTACAAAACAAAATTTGGGATCCAGGAGGAAATAATTATCCAGACTTATGACCAGGTGGTCATGAATTTTCTTACATGGGGAGTCTGATGCAGGAGCATCAAGGGCATTTTTTTTATTTGTAAATATGTTAGAAAAGGGGGTGTGACAATTTTTAATATTTTATTAATTAATTTAAATAAAATAGGAGAAAGTGAGGATTTTGTAAATATCCTTTTATTAAATAAAAGGATATAAGAGAATTTGGTTAGTTAAGGATATGAAGGGATAAGATTCTAGATAATAGGATTGTTGAGATATTCTAGTGGTGTTGAGATATTAAGGGGATTGAGCATTTAATTAGATCATTTTTAAAATTGTATAAATTAGAAGGCCTCAAAGGCAAATGGGACACTTGAGTAGTGAGGGTGGTTGAGATCGGGTTTTGAACAGCCAAGGCTGTAAGATTCTGGAAAATTGTAAGGGCCTAAATATTGAATATTCGGCCAAAGAAAATGGTTGTAGGTGATCTCCTTTTGCTTGTATGAAAACACTGTTTTAGATTTATATATATATCATTGATTGAATGAGTAAGTCGTAGAATTGGAAATGACTTGTGATTGTTCCTTGAGTTCACTGGTTTTTATTTGTTATACAGTTGAATCCTGAGTGAATGGTTTATTCTAGAAGCAACGAATAATTACATTACATGTTTGATTCCGGTGTTTATTTATTAATCTGCATTAAATAGATTGAAGTGGCAGATGTAAAATCTCTGTGGATCGATTTCAAGGAGAAAGAACTTCTGTATAAGTAAATGGTCAATTACTGGAGGGCGCTATTGTATATCTTTGCCGAGAGTTCTGTTTTGAATGTTTTTTACCGTCTCTACAAATGCAGTACGCTGTCATTGAAAGGAATGATCTTCACAATTTTGAAATGAATGCATGGAGCGTTAATGAAACGCTGGTTAATTTAATTTGAAATAAAACATAACTTAATTGCAAACTGGAGTGGCTTGTATGCAGTGGAGCGTGTTAACACCATAGCAGATTGCGTATTGGTAAATCGATGGGGTTTTGAAATAGGCGCAGGTTTAATTTCATTCCATTAGCAATGTATGCAGCGGAAAAAAAATCCAGTTTGAATTCATTTGCTGTAGAAGTTTTATGTTGAGTCGAATAGTTTTATGTGGAATCGATTGGTGAATCGAATGCATGGAGGCGCAGAACTATGGTTCAAAATCTGTTTGGAATTCAATTTAGATACAGTTTTAAATTGTTGAATAGTCTGGATAGCGTGGCAGATTGGCAAAGTAAGTTTGTGCAGTGATGAACACAGAGAAAATGTTGAAATTGTGTTGTAAATCGTTCTGGCTATTCGACTGTGTATATGGATCAATATTTTGTGGGCACTCGATCTAATCTTACGTGAATTGATTGTCACAGAAAAAGATTGCTTGCAGAAGCCATAATACTGTTTAAATATCCGGTCGACGTGGGCGAAAACTCTTCAAATATGGATTGATTACATTAAGGTAAGAATGAAGTTCAAGACTTTGTGATTTGAATGATGATTTGATCATGTCAAGTTTGTTTTTAAAGGGCGCAGTCCACAGATGTGGAAAATAAATAAAAAACGTATGACTGGTGATCGATTCGAGTAAGATATTTTGTTATGATGAGAGCGCATATGAAATTGAATTATGGATGTTTTGAATACAAAGCAGAACGCTGGTATTAAAATGGGCAAATCTGAGTCTTATGTATGTAGTGGTAGCACTTGTCATGGACACATTTCTTTTATTGAGATCCGGCAGGTTGGATGAAATGAAAACTTCGAGCAGTTTGTTGTTTGAGATTTAAAGCAAATGTAATGTGGTTAGTGGGCAAACATATAAGAATTAAGCATTGAGGTTAAAGGTAAGGGCGCACTCTTTAATTGAATCCGGCCATAAGTAATGTGAATGTTGGTGTTGAACTTGGGATTGAATGGTATTTATTTGGTATAAAAGCGTGTATGTTCTGATTTGAAATGATGTGTGAATGTTGGTTTTAAAATGAATGAGGGAATTGAGACATGGATAGGGTTTAAGGAGCATTCACAATGTTGATGTTTGAGACATATTTACTGTGATATGGTTTTAAATGTAAAAGATAGCTTCTGCCATTGGGAAATGTATGAAATTTCCATATCGAAATCTTGGGTAGTGATTGCAATGCATGTTTAAATGCATAGGAGGAAAAGTTTCTGTGTTGGCAGGCTAGCCCTGCATCAGTTCTTTCCCTAGATTTTCCATATACCTACTGACAACCCCAACTGCATGTGAAATATCTGTTCGTGTACAAACCATCGCATACATCAAACTTCCTACTGCATTAGCATATGGTATTCGAGACACATATTCCTTTTCTTCATTTGTATTAGGACGTAAACTTGAAGAAAGCTTAAAATGGGAAGCTAAAGGGACTGAAACTGGCTTCACATTGTTCATACCAAACCTTAAGAGTATTTTCTCAATATACTTCTGTTGTGATAACCACAGCTTGCCATTGCTCCTATCTCTGAAAATCTCCATGCCCAAAATCTGTCTTGCTACTCCTAGATCTTTGATATCAAACGTCCTAACAATCTGAGCCTTTAACCTCTTGATCTCATTTATGCTTTTTCTTGCTAAAAGCACATCATCAACATATAATACTAAGATAATGAATATGTTAGTACTTAATTTCTTAAAGTAAACACAATGATCATATTCAATTCTTATATAATTTTGGCTCATCATGAAAGAATCAAATTTCTTGTACCATTGTCTCGGCGATTGCTTCAGACCATACAATGATTTCTTGAGCTTGCATACAAATTTCTTGTTGCGATTTTGAACAAATCCTTCAGGTTGTTCCATATAAATCTCTTCATCTAAATCTCTATGTAAGAATGCAGTCCTAACATCTAGTTGTTGTAGTTCTAAATCAGGTAAAGAAACTAATGCTAAGACAATCTGAATTGAAATTTTTTTAACAACTGATGAAAATATCTCATGAAAGTCAATTCCTTCTTTCTGAGAAAAACCTTTAGCAACCAGCCTCACTTTGTACTTGTCTCCTTTATCATCAACACCCCTTTTCAATTTGAAAACCCATTTACATCCTATAGTTTTTATGTCTTTAGGAAGTTCTTCGAGGTCCCATGTGGCATTTTTGTATAATGCCTTCATTTCATCCTTCATAGCTGATTTCCACTTATCACTGTTAGAACCTTCTATAGCTTCCTGATAGCATAAAGGTTCATCATCATTAGTGGTTAAATAAACTGAAGTAAAATAATTATCATACCTTTTAGGAGGATATCTGATTCTCGTGGACCTTCTTAAAGATGTTTCTGGTTCTTCCACAATTTGCTGATTATTATCTGTAGAAAATTCTTCATGATCTTCATCTGAAACTTGTTCATCTTTACTATCATCAGTATTTGAACTGGTTTCAAACTGAATATGTTGAAACTTAGGTACATTTTCCTGTTTCAATTTAATATCTACATCTGGATTATCAAGTGAAGATTCATTGAATCTAACATCTCTATTAATGATGATCTTGTGAGTAGTAAGATCCCACAACTTGTATCCCTTAATCCCATCACCATATCCAACAAAGATATATCTTTTTGATTTAGGATGTAATTTAGAACGTTGATGTTTCAGAATTAGAGCATATGCATCAAAACCAAAAACTTTCAGTTTAGAATAATCACAAGGATGACCCTTCCATACCTCTTGAGGAATTTTTCATCCTATTGCAGTTGATGGTGATTGATTTTTCAAGTAGCAAGCCATAGATATTGCTTCTGTCCATAATTACTTCTGCAAATTGGCGTTACTTAGCATACTTCTTGCTCTTTCTAAGAGAGTCTTGTTCATGCTTTCAACAACTCCATTTTGCTGAGGAGTATAAGCAGTAGTTCTATGTTTTTCGATCCCAACTTCCTTGAAATAATTATCAAATGCCTTTGAAGTAAACTCACCACCATTGTCAGTTCTTAAACATTTAATGGTTCTTCCAGTGATATTTTCTACTAATACTCTAAACTGCTTGAAAACTATGAATACATCAGACTTTATTTTTAACATGTTGACCCATACTCTCCTAAAGAAATCATCTATAAAAGATACAAAATATGATGATCCTCCATATCAGGTTGTAGGAGATGGACCCCAAACATAAAAATGGCTATAATCAAGGATTCCTTTGCTAGTATGTTTTCTAGTTTTAAATTTCTACTTGCTTTGTTTCCCATAAATACAATGTTTGTAGAAATCTAACTTAAAAGACTTTAAACTAGGAAGTAACATATGATCAGATAAGATTTTTAATTCTCTTTCGCTCATATGGCCCAACCGTTGATGCCATAGTCGAATAGAATCACTGTCATTTTCAGATACAGTTGAAGCATGATCTGACTCTGTTCTTCCTTCTAACTGAAAAATAATTCCAATCTTCTTTGCCTTCATTACTAATAAGATTCCTTTGTAAATTTTCATTACTCCATCTTGAATAAAAGTTTTATATCCATTTGTGTCTAACACTCCTCGAGAAATAATATTTTTTTGAAGTTCAGGCACATGTCTTACATCGGTTATGATTTTGATTGTCCCATCAAACATTTTAATCTGGATGCTTTCAATTCCCCCAACATTACATGAGAAATCATTGCCCATGTAAACTACTCCATCATTAATTGACCTATAAGATTTAAACCATTCTTTATGGATGCACATGTGATTGGACGCACTAGAATCTAATACCCAATGTTGATCATGATTTGAAAAATCAACTGATAAAACCTCATCACTTATACCTGAACCGGATGCCGAATATGTATCTGTTGTGTTTTCTTCTTTATTTTTTGTTGAAGAGTCTCCTTTGGATGTTTGCTGCCTCTTCCAACAGTCCTTCTTCAAATGTCCCGATTTGCTGCAAAACCAACATTTTAGCTTACTCTTCTTCCCTTTCGATTTTGATAGAAAGTTGTTTTTCTAACTGAAGCGTTTTTCAGATCGACCTCTTACCATCATAGCTTCTGATGTAGAGGTTTATAAATTTGACCTTTTTTTGGTTTATTCAGATAGCATAGCTCCAACAACATCATCAAATTCAAGGGTTTCTGATGAACTAAGACTTATAGAAGTAACAAAATGATCCCATGACTCAGGAAGAGAACATAATAAAGTTTCACTTTATCTTCTGAATCAAATTTTACTTCTACGCTATCTAACTGCACCAAGAGAGTATTAAAAGTATTCAAATGATTGGTTATTATTGTACCTTCCTTCATGTGCAAGATGTACAACTGTATTTTCAGAAGAATCCTATTTGTTAAGGATTTAGTCATGTATAGTTTTTCTACCTTTGTCCATAGACCAGCGGCTGTTTTCTCTGACACGATGTTAAATAAAATGTCATCCACCAAACACAATCATATGTCGCTTAGTGATCTGCCATCGATGTCACTCCATTCGTCATCTGTCATGGCGAAAGGTTGTTTGGATTTTCCCAAAAGTGCCTTCGCCACACCTTGTTATACGAGTAAATCGTGCATCTTGACTTTCCAGATTTTGAATTTATTCCTCCCATTAAAATTCTCAATCTCAAACCGAGCACTTTGAGTTTTTTCCATATTTAACTTAACTTCTTCTATATGGATCCTTAATTTCCTTTATAATCAAATTAACAGTTTGATAAAAAATTCCCTTTTTCAATCATGCAATTAATAATAATTGGATACCATAAATTTGCTATAAATTGATATTTTACCTCTTCTCTCATTCTAGAAAATGAAGCCTCCATACAGATGACCAGAAATACCAGCTCACGGCGCAGTGGTCTTCAAGTCTACAGTTTGTGGGATTTTATCAAATTATTAAATTGCAAATAACAACAACTAGCAACGAATCGAGCAACACTACCTTGCTTCCATTCAATGCTGACTCTATCAGTTTCATGCTTCCATTCGAGTTTTGTAGATGATATGGCGAAAAAACATTTTTATATTGAATCCACGTAGGTTAATACAACCATAGAGGATACAATAGACCACGATGCCTTCAAGGACATAGCTCACCTTATAAGCAATGGTAAATCAGCGCAGAATTCCACCTTAGCCATGCAGATCTGTGACAGATTTGGTCTTTCCACTAGGTCACGGCGCAGTGGATCAACTCACACAGCGTTCTAAATTTCTCGTCGTTCCCGTGATCCTCTACGGAGGAAAACGTGCATTAAGAGAAAGCCATTCTGCAGTCTTCACGCAGGTCAACAACATTCTTCACGCCTCGAAATCATGCCCTCCGTAGAATTCCAGTCAGGAAAATCGAATCTCTTTTTCTACACAAAAACTGGTTGCTTCCACCTCCATCGCTGTCGACTTGAATGAATAGCAACAGACAGCAACAAGAAACTATTTAGGATGCGAATCAATTTTCTCACCACATATGCAGAGATATGTACCAGATCACAGTGCTCCTCGCCAGGCAGCGATTACAACTTTCTCCGATACCAATTGTTAGAGTATACACAGCGGAAAACTAAAATCAATCACACACACAGCATAAAAACGAAGACAATATCTAACGTGGTTCAACCAACCAATCTGGGCTACATCCACCAAATAGAGGTATCGGCTTTCTTATTATTTAACAGGAGATTAGAACAATAGATTTCTCACATCTGCACTTCCTCTTCCTCTCATCCCTCATATCTCTTTTGCCTCTATGGGCTTACAATTTATAGATGTAGAGAAGAAACTGAATAATAAATTCAATTTCATCCTATCACAACAAAATAGGATATAATATCCCCTCTTCAGGATTTGATGCCATCAAATTTGCAACAAATCCTATTGTTGGCATTATCCATGAGATTTTAGCCAAATTAATATAAAAAATCTCAACATTTTACTGTATATATAAATTCAGCACCCTAAAAAACCCCTAGGCCACTTGGATTGTGCAAGTTACCCATCAAATTTCCATTTTCAATAAATTCTTGCCAGATTTTAAAGAAATTAGACCGGAAAAATCCACCGAAAAAACTTTCAAAAAGTCTCACTAAAGAAAACTCCCTTTATATAATATATCATATTTTTTATTTTTATAATATCTAATATTGTTGACCAATTTTTATATATAAGTGTTTATTAAGATAAATATTAAAATGCAATTATTTCATTCAAAAATTTCAATTAAAGATATATGAATCATACTGGAAAATTTGTATGTTACTCTATTTGATACCTCCTTTCCATTATTTGTCATTATTTAGAAAAATATATAACAACCTATTTGAGTGAATCAGCTCCGCCATACATCCAGGGTGCACGTAGTCAAAATAATTCGACGAATATTTAGAAGAGCCTACCAAACAGTCTCACACAAAATTGTGTCGAGATGAAGGATGACATATGAAACCCAATTTACTCATACTCACTTCACTATAGTGACCCTCAAACGTTTGGCCTCTCATCTACTGTGGCCACTCAGTACTATAATTCTTTAAGAAGAACCAATATCAGTTCGGCTTCTAACTATACAGACACCAGACTGATTATCATAACCAAAATCACATATTTAATTTACTTAACCTTTGAAATAGCAGAAAAGAAAATCTTATGGCGATTCAAATTTACAGAAAATGGAGAATATGTTCAAAGATCTAGAATCCAAACACATCACATAATCAAACATTATCAGATTACACAAACAATGAAGAATGGAGATATATTTAGATGATACATGGAAATACGGTAATGAGTGCTAGAAATTATCATGGGAAGGAATGGAAAGAAGCCAACTCAGTTCGAACAGATGACATAAAGCTGGCATCATCTTCTAGTGCTGTCGGATCCAAGGAGTGGGCACAAAAAAATTGTGCTAGTGTAAAAAAATCTACAGAATAATTTAGAAATTTCAGTAAGATTATAAAAAAAATTGGCAAAGGTTTTTGAAAATCTGATTATAGTGGTTAAATTTCAGTATTTTGGGTGCTCTAAGTGTTTTTGATGGTGTTGAATTCATTTTTACCATCAAAAATGCAATTCAAATGTTGTAACTATCTGATTTTTTGAAAATTGTCTTACCAAATTCTAGAATAAAAAATAAAAAAATAAAATAAAAAACTACCATCCAAACTATTTTGTTACGTCAGTAGACAAGTAGACAACTCACTGATCTCTGTAAGAACCTGGCCTGTACATGATTTTATCCGTGAAGCACTCTTACATAGTCCCCTTTCAAGTGAAAATTGGCCTTCCCGATGCTAGAAACCTAGGGCTAGGGATCTGTTATGGCCAAGTAAGTGTATCTTGTTTTCTGGAAAAGGAGATTTCAGTTTACTTGCCTGACATCGAGATTCATCAGCACGATCTCCAGCCTCATGGACAAGTGGGTCATGAGATTGAGCCGAATTTCAGATAGAACACTCTGCAGCATGTTTTCAGATTCGTTGAAAATGGACAACTCAGTGATCAGGCATGAGGCACAATGATATTGACCAACAAAGCATTTTCTTTGAAGGCTGACAAGTCTACTACATTATCTTGAAAAATAACCTCATAATAAAAAATCCTATTGGGTTAAATATTCCATGAATTGATATATGACGCTGGCATCTGTCTATTTGTACAAGAATAATGACTCTATGTACACTTCTACTGAGCTTTGATCACTCTGGTTGGTTCAGAAGAAATTTGGAGTAGCTTTCAGATTCCTGCTGGAGATTGGACTACACATTAGAAACTGGTGGAGATTTAAGATTGAACCACATCCTTGGGACTTATTTTTTTATGGTTGCCCATTAGCCGTTGACACAGGATAAACTTGTATATCCCCACAATTATTCATAACACTACACATAAATCTTGTCCCAGGTTTATATATTATATAAAGTTCAAAACTCACTTTATCCAAGGTTTAGCCCTTACAATTTATACAAGCAGAAATGATAAACTATTTCCATATTCATTGCTTCATTTATTTACCTACGGCAATACATATCATATAAGCCTTTATACTCTAGTTAAAGTCACATATCCGATTTATACATTTAATATATTAACACATAAACGTTGGTTAAACTTACACTCCACCAATTCTATTCATTTTCATGGATGTCGATGCTCACTCAACGCTTCTATCTCTACCATCCATTTAGTTTCCCAAATCCAACGGATATCGCACTCAAACCAGCACACTATTTAAGACATTAAAAACTTGTGATAGAAATGGTTTTCACCGCTCAATTCAATGCTACGTGCCGCTTCCTTATTCGATCACACCTTTTTAACAAATACCACATCCCACTGTGAAGTCGTGTGATATACCATACCCGGATTTCAAAAACTACTGTGAAGAAATGTGATATACCACTTACCACCTCTTTTCTGTGTGATATACCTTCACAGTTTTGTGGAATCACCTTCATTGTTTTGCATGTCCTAACCTTCTGCCACATGACTCGACCAGGAGCATTGTCCCACGCGTCGATATCTTTTCTCTTCTTTAGTGGGACTCCCTCCTAAGCTTTAAACTTATACTTCTCACTTGCATACGCATCTTATGCATGTTCTCAATCCGATCTCCGGCTCTGTGCCATTCTCCTTTACTTCTCTATCTTGGATGTTCTTCCCCAAATTGAAAATGCACAACACATAGATTGTAGCTTATAACAGAGAGATGCATGAGTGCTTTCTCTGCTAAAACATTTTCCTACACGCTTTATCAGTTAATCCGAAAGAAAATTACAGGTTCTTGCCCTTCTTGCTTGATCACATCAATTTTTCTGTCCTCTATTTATTCTATCTCTGTTGTGGTTCTCCTCAAACACACCTGCACACTTATGTTATGCCATTACTCATATACATATACACAATTATATAATTTATTAACATATCACACTCCATACAGACTTAGAAATTGATTTTTTTGTATTTAACAATCAAATATTTACACATAATTTCATTCTGGACTGATCTTCTCTATCAGCGACCTCTATCTCTCTCTATGCCATAAGCTATAAACAACCCTATCTAATCCTATCTAAGGATTGTTTTTTTCCTCTTATCTGATCTCTCCCCCTTGTGCCTTTGAGGCTTTACAATTATATACAAAAGGTTCTGTAACCAATTCTGGATCAGATCCTCTATCTTCTCAAAAAAATCCTGAATATCCTCTAAGTGTTTTTTTGACTCAAATAATCCCTAAGGATCCTCTCTAATCCACAAAATCATGAAACAAATTCCTAATGTAAGATTTACAATTAATTTTCAAATCTCTCAATCTCTATGGAATCTCAACTATCCTAATTCTCTCATTAAAATCACTCAAAAACATTAATAGCTACATTAATTTTATACATAGGAATCTAAATTTCTTAAAAACACAAGATCCCCTATGTCTATTAAAATACAATGAAATTTCCGAGCGAGATGCTCCTGCATCAGACTCAAAAGGTTGAAAACATTCATGATCTCCAGATCATGTGTTCCAATATGTTGATAGAAACCTTCAGGGTCCCAAACTTTAGTTTGTAATTGTTCAAATGCTTTGCTCCTTTGTTGTTGTTGTATGTTTGTTGTCTTCTGTTTCATCTTCCTCTCTTTTTCAATCAGTTTCAAATTATGATTAATTACTCTTTCTACTATCAATCTTCTCCATCTAGATTTTTCATCATTAACTGCCATAATTCTTCAATCTCCATCTCCAGCACATCCTTGGACTCATACATACTCTGCTGGAATTCTTGAAGGTTCTGAAAAATTCTTCTTTCACTTAGAAATCACTGCTCGTCACGCTTTATCTTCCTCTGCTTAGATATTTCATCTTGTCTCCAACCTGAATTCTGCAACTACAATCTTCAAACCAGATTAAAATAAAACACATGCTCTCACCTTCAAGATCTCTGCATGACCTTGTTCTCCCATTCACTTTTACTTTGAATGGAATGTTCTCATTTATTTCTGCAAATGTCTGTTACACTTCAAATTTGTGTATCTGCTGCTTATCAAATTCAAAATCTGATCTCCTCTTACTTCATGCCATCACCATTGTAACTATATACACACCTTCCAAACATAACTCTTTTTTAAATTCTTCTAAAAGAATTTTACTTGTAGAATCTACTTGTTCTGCTCTGATACCAAAATGACGCAGGATAAACCCGCATATACCCACAATTATTCATAACACTGCACATAAATCTTGTACTAGGTTTAAATATTATATAAGGTTCAAAAAATTACTTTATCGAAGGTTTAGTCCTTCTAATTTATACAAGCGGAAATGATAAAATATTTCCATATTCGTTGCTTGATTTATTTACCCGCGACAATACATATCATATGAACCTTTATACTATAGTTAAAGTCACATATCCTCTTTATACATTTAATATATTAACACATAAACGTTGGTTAAACTTACATTCTGCCAATTCTATTCCTTTTCACGGATGCTGATGCTGACTCAATGCTTCTATCTCTACCATCTATTTAACTACCCAGATCCAACGAATATCGCACTCCAACCAACACACTATTTAAGACTTTAAACACTTGCGAGACAAATTATTTTCATCGCTCAATTCAATGCTACGTGCCTCTTCCTTATTCAATCGTACCTTTTTAACAAATACTACATCCCACAGTGAAGTCGTGTGATATACCATACCCAGATTTCAAAAACTGCTGTGAAGAAATGTGATATACCACTCACCGCCTCTTTTCTACGTGATATACCATTGCATTTTTGTGGAACCACCTTCACTGTTCTACATGTCCCAACCTTCTGCCACACGACTCGACGAGGAATATTGTCCCACATGCCAATATCTTTGCTTTTCTTTAGTGTGACTCCCTCCTAAGCTTTAAAATTATACTTCTCACCTGCATACGCATCTTATGCATGTTGTTCTCAATTTGATCTATGGCTCTATGCCATTCTCCTTTATTTATCTATCTTGAATGTTCTTCTGCGACTTGTAAATGCACAACACATAGATTGTAGCTTATAATAGAGAGATGCGTGAGTGCTTTATCTGCTAAAAAAAATTCCTCCATGCTTTATCACTTAACCCAAAAGAAAATTACAGGTCGTTGCCCTTCTCGCTTGATCACATCAATTTTTATGTCCTCTGTTTATTCTATATCTTTTTTGGTTCTCCTCGAACACACCTGCACACTTATGTTATGCCATTACTCGGATACATATACAAAATTATGTAATTCATTAACATATCACACTCCATACAGACTCATAGATTGAGTTCTTTGTATTTAACAATCAAATATTTACACAAAATTTCATTCTGGCCTGATCTTTTCTATCAATGGCCTCTATCTCTCTCTATGTCATACGCTATAATCAACCCTATCTAATCCTATCTAAGGATTATTTTTTTTCCTCCTATTTGATCTCTTCCCCTTGTGCCTTTGAGGCTTTACAATTATATACAAAAGGTTTTGTAACCAATTATGGTTTCAGATCCTCTATCTTCTCAACAAAATCCTGACTATCGTCTAAGTTTTTTTTTTACTCAACTAATTTGTAAGGATCCTCTCTAATCCACAAAATCATGAAACCAATTCCTAATCTAAGATTTACAATTAATTTCCAAATATCTCAATCTCTATGGAATATCAACTATCCTAATTCCGTCATTAAAATCACTCAAAAACATTAATAACTACATTAATTTGATACATAGGAATCTAATTTTCTTAAAAACACAAGACCCCCTATGTCTATTAAAATACAATGATATTTTTGAGTCGGATGTTCCTGCATCGGTCGCTTGTGATAATTCTGAATGGATAATGGATTACTGTTATGGTATTCTGTGACAGGGATCACCTCGCTCTTTGTATCATTCCTCCTCAATGTGGGGAGGAGGAAGACCTATTGTAGGCTTCCTCCGGGACCTCCATGATGTTCGATTGTGGGAAACCTATTCGACTTAGGTAATAAGCCCCACAAAGCTCTCTTCCACCTTGCTACCAAATACGGGCCTACCAAATATGGGCCTCTCATGTGTCTGTCCCTCGGAGTGAAAAATACATTGGTGTTTTCCTCTCCAGCCATGGCAAAGGAAGTACTCAAAACCTGTGACCATGTCCTTGCAAGTAGGGTTGTCATGCAAGCAGCCAAGTGCCTTTCTTATGATAGATCCTCAATAATTTGGACCCAATATGTATCCCAACGACATATGCTCAAACATATGTCGAATGCAACTCTATTCAGTGTTAAGAGGTTAGAGGCCATGGAACATTTGAGAAGAGATGAATTCTTCCGAACAATTAACCAGATTCTGTTGGGAAGTACAGAGGGGAAGAGTGTAAACATCAGAGATATGACGGTCCACATCGTTGTTAATATGTTAGGCAAGATGGCCTTTGGTAAAGACATGTTCAATCCCAATTCTCCAACTTTCAAAGAGTTTAGTGATATTATTCGAAAAATGGCTTTGAATGGAATAAATCCCAATTTAGCTGACTACATTCCCTTTTTTTAGTGGTTGAACCCTCAGGGCATGGCATGAATCTATATGAAAAATTTTTATGACATTCTTCACAAATTCATAGAGGACCGCCTCTCCACAAAAACATATATTTGTGAATATTCATGATAAATGTTGATATGAAGTATTCTGTGTGAGAATTTTGAATTAGGTAGTCTGGTAGACTACTATTATTTTTTATATAAGTTTTTTACTTTCAACTCCTTTTCATACCTAAATTCTTAATTGTTTTGTTGTTATTGTATTAATATTAATTTTTTTAGAAATCAGGTTTTTGTATTAGTTTATTTTATAGGTCGCCAGAATTAGATGTTTTTTGGGATGTTATTTCTTTTGTCTTAGGAGTAGTTTTCCAATTTTCATGGAGTATGTTTCTCATTTTTATGGAGTTTTGGCTTTTGCTATATTTTAAGAGGAGGTTCCCCACTTTTATGGAGTTTTGGCTTTTTCCAATTCATAAAATTTTAATATATATGGCTTACAATTTGTTGGATATACTGTTGTTGTTATAGTGGTAACCGCTAAGGTCTCTAAAGAATTACCAATTCACCATAGTAAACAAAAAAAAATGTTTTAAAATTTGGATTTTTTTTCAATAAGTATATAATTGTTCAAAAATTTATTAAATTATATTTAACGCATATATTTCATTTATTTATATTAACTATTTTATTAATAGAAAAAATTATCATAATTTAATGTTCAAATTAGTAATAGAAAAATTAAAACAATATATTATTCATTAATGTAGATTGGATCATCACCCGTATTCAAATAAACTATGTATTCTACTTAGAATAACCTAATAGTGATTTGTAAAAAGACATACTTCCATTCCTTATAAAATTCCTCTACATGTTACATCATTAGCTTGTTTTATATATTTCAAGAAATAAAATTCTTAACCAAACAAAAAAACCTTTCCATTTAAGTATAAATTTATTTTATAAAAAATTATTTTTTATAATAAATACAGATAATATAAAATAAAATGATAAATTATTTAATTAATAAAATATTTAGTTTCTCATAATCTACAACTAGAAAATACTAAATTACCCATAATTGTAAAGACTAGCTTAAATGCTAACTAAAGATTAAGTTTATTGTTAGGACTTTTAGACATTTACTGTTATTATTTTGAAAAAAATATATTATGAACAAAGACTTGATTTTATTAAATGAATTAGTTATGGAATTGGTTCCATAAGTGAAAAAAATGATGGTAAAAATAATTTATTCCAACTGAGAAGTAGTGAAAGGGAAACAGTTTGGTCAGTTACTCTTCCTCTGTGGATAAAAGCAAGATCCCTATGAGAAAGAGGGGTTCTGATTTGTGTTGTAAAAGTGAAGAAAGGAGAGAGAGATTGAATTCCCAAGCTGGTGAAACCCAGTGGAAAATCCTCTCAGCTATCCTATAAAATTCTGGAAGGTGGATTGGACCGGAGTCCCGAGATCCCTTCCGAGCATTGTTTCATTCTACTTGGATTAGGAGTGGAGCATGTGGGGTATGAGGACGTAATAGCCTCATACATGGTAGGGAGGCCAACCAAAGTTTATCACAGATAAGTAAAATTTGCTGAAGTTTTGATGGTAGATGGAATGAATTGGTACTGTTAAATAGAAAATGAGAATTATGTATTTATGCTGTTTTATTTTAAGAAATTTGTTGAAAATGTTTTCAGTTAGTGAAATTGGAAATGGCTGTATTAGAACTATTACATTTAATAGTTATGTATTTATTCAAGATTTACAGATTAGAAAGAGTAAATGTATTGTTGTAGAAAATCTACTATAAGTACTGCTTAAATTTTCCCTGAAATTACAGTACTTCATCTACGTAGGAAATACTCTGGTTTGTAGTTAAAATGGGAGAAATCCTACAGATAGTTATGAATATAGATTATGTCTGAAGACAGAAAGTAGATATGGAGAAATGTACAAACTGGACAAAGAACTAGAACTGAAAGCGTAGACATGAGTGGATAAGGAAACTTGTTCGAATTCTAGAGCTTGATGGCCCCAAAATACTAGACTCATGTTCTAGATTTCGTGAACTATACCCAGACTATAAAATAAAACCCAGTCGGTCCGGTCAACTACTACAGTATATCTTGTTACAGTGAAAAGAAACTAGTAGTGGTAAATTCAGTTAATTAATACTGCAAACCCCAATGTGTTGACAACATTATAGAATTACATTACAAAACATTATATAAGGACTGTGGGAAAACAACTCGTAGCCAAAATAAGAAATAAGAAGATGATTTAAATATTTTATAAGCAGCATATACATATATTCTGTAAGACTGTAACTCTGCAGAAAAATAAAGAGAAATATTCGTTGCAACCCCTTTGAATAAATGAACAATATACCTATAGACAGCTTATATAATTTGGGAATTTTGTAAGAGTCAAACCAAAGAAAAAATATTAACAATATGTAGGAAAAATCTGGAAAATACTTATATAACTCAAACTTGAAAATGATACAAAATTACTATATATATATATATATATATATATATATATATATATATATATATTTAAAACGAGTATAACTGAAAGTAACCGTTTCTGTAGTTACAAAGTTTACATCAAGAAAACAGAGTCCATTTCAAGATCAGACAAGCTCTTTAAATTACAAAACCCCAAATTTTGCATTTCCAAGAAAAACAAGTAACCAGCGGAGCTATAGCCAAACTCTAGAAAACAAGGTTAGCATGCATTGTTTGCGTTTCCATGAGAAATTATAAAAGAGATACCAAGTTGGCTCGATATTGGCCATTGATTAAACAAAGACCCAAGTCAGTGGTCTAAAGTTCCAAGCCCTTTGCAGAGAACAAATACCTATGTAAACTAGGGAAGAGAAAATTTAGTGAGAACCAGGGTAGTACTCGCTTGTTGTTGCAACTATCCAGTATTTCAAACAACTTACCTAGACAAATTGAATGATTTAAATATATTTTTCTTGAAAAAACCTCAAAACCATGAAGAAAGATTCTAGAAGTAGTGATTTAGGTAACCCCAACTTACCTGACAGGTTTCAGGCCTTAAAGGAGAAAATGCCACCTGCAAGAGCAATGGAGAGTAAGGCGTAAGAGGGTTGAGTACATGAATAGATAGACTGTTGATAACAAAGAAGTACAACAAGGAAAAATGAGAAATGCTGAGACCAACCATATGCCAATGCACAACCGCACGTAAATTCTTGACTGCGTCCCAACGGAGAAATGGGAAGATGAATTCAGCACGGGCCTGTAAGATTGTTTGAACCTAAAATTAGAGAAGAGGAAATTATAATTTGTTAAAGTCTGAGGAGGAAAACAAACTTTACGGTGAATAAAACATTTCAAAAATTTACCCAGTGGCATAAGAATGACTACCTTAAGGGCGACGGAGAAATTTATCCAGTTGTGGATTAGTCCAGCGGGCGATAGAAGCAATCGACTACTAGCTCAAAGAATATGAGTCAAGATGCCGAGTTCATCACCTACTACAAGCCGAGGAGGACTATTTGAGGTTTTTCTCTAGAGAGACAAAGAAAAGTGCCACAAATTCCAAGAAGACAGTTAGAAAGGGTAAGGTCAATACCATGCCAAACCCTAAATAATTCATTCACCATTGGATCTTGGGTTTATTAGATCAACAAAAGAAAACTTTACGGGTGTAAAGTACTGCACTTCATCGTATAGGCAGATTTTTCGAAGTAAAAATTAAATTTCCATGACACCTAACAGCTTCCATATCGTGCTAGAGCACTATAGCATTAATGCAGATGGGATTTGCTCAATAAACAATGCAATCATGCTATTAAAGCAGATAAATTATCATAGTACCTCCTCGTGGAATGGGAAACCATAGGCTATAGTATAACCCTAGTCTTACTTGCAAGGTTGCGTAATATTGTTTAGTTCCAAGTGCAGTCATGGATACATTATTATGGATTCACAAATATATGTTTTATAAACGATTGCCAAGTTATATTATGTAGATTTGTTAGATGATAATTGAGAGTGTAAGTAAGAAATTTATGTAGTATTTTAACTCATGTAAATTTTTTTTTCATCATGTAAATGGTGACTATTACAAGTGGTATCAGAGTAGCGTTTGCATGCTGGGACCCTATGGGTCAACTAAAGTTTTCAAACTATGTATAAACTGATGCACAGAAAAAGAAGAGAATTGTAATAGGAGACAATATGAGAAGAATTCAAACACAGCAACCATCCTAGAACATCGGTGAAACCCAACCCTGATCAGAGATGAATCCAGAGATGTGGGTGCAAATGAGTGTGGATCGGCACCAGCAAACAAGCAGACTGCTGGAGGAACAGCATCACCAAACCCACATTTTGCTAAATACAGTACAAAAATTACAAGAGGAAATGGAGAGGGTGTGAAATGATAATGCATGTTTGATGCAAGAACAGGAGAGGATGTTAAAAAGTCTCTCCAAAAAAAAAAATCAAGGAATTGAGAAGCCAAGCATTGATAGGGAGTTTAAGGAAGGGAATGAACAACAGACAAGAGGCCATGAAACTAAAAAAATGGAAATAATCCAGTCTCAGCGGAGTAACAGAAATAAAAATTACAATGAGGCTGAGTCAGATAATGTATCAGATCATAAAGAAGTTAAGAGACAGAAAGTGGAGTTACAAGGTGAATTTCGAAAAATAAAGCCTCCTACGTTTGATGGAGTAGAGGAGGAAGTGGCTGAGGCATGGCTAATAAACATGAATAAGTATTTCCAAGTTTATGAATACAACAGTAATCTTAAAGCTAGATTGGCTATCTATCAGTTAAGGGAGAAAACCACCTTATGGTGGGAGGAGGTGAAAAATGTCTGCAGTATAGATGACCAGGATGTGGCTTGGGATTCGTTTCAGCAGTATGTTAAAGATAAATTCTTAATTGAATGCTTATATGATGAAAAATCTATGGAGTTTCATGATTTAAAGCTGGGACAGATGACGATGGATGAATACATCACTAAGTTTACCTCCTTACTGCGTTATGTTCCTTATCTAAGGGATGAAAAGGAAAAAGTACAATGGTTTTTGAGTAGTTTTCTGACTCATATGAAGGAACGTATTGAGTTTGTAAATCCTAAGACTATGGAAGAGGCAATCAAAAATGCCAGAATGTGTCACCAGCAAGCTAAAGAAAAAGGAGAGCAAGGAAAAAACTGGCAGACAAAGAAGGAACATAAGATTAGTTCTGTTTTCAAGAAAAATAGAACCAGAAATTTCAAGAGTGCTTCCAAAATCTCAGCTAGCAAAAAGTTTGGAAGAAATCATCAAAGAATAAGGGGGCCTGTAGAAGATAAACCCATAGAAGCTTCTAGCAAACTGGAACAAGCACAAAATCAAAATCCACCGCTACAGTGCTGGGGGTGTGGAGAAGCACACTATTGCAGAAATTTTCCACAGGGAGGAAGAAGCGAAGAAGTTACTAATTTACAAGAAGCTTCAACAGTGGGAGATGTAGCGAGAAATATACCCAGAATTAACGCAACCCTTGAAGATCGGCAAGTAGATTATCAACCAGTAATGATAGAATTAGAAGGTAAATTACTATCCCAGCCTATTTCTATTTTGGTAGATCTAGGTGCAAGTTTAAGCTATGTAAGTCCCAAAGTAGTAGATAATTGTAAATTCCAGAGTCAAAAATTCAGAAATCCATGGCTGGTACAATTAGCCATGGGAGGAAAGAGGAAAGTTAGTGCTAACATACCGAACTGTGCACTAGAAATTAGTGAACAATAGCTAACTGTCGATCTAAATATATTACCTCTGGGTTCTTATGATGTGATAATTGGCATGGACTGGTTGGAGAAGCATTGGAGGTTAGTAGACTGTAAAGAGAAGATCATCTACAATAGAATGCAGGATGGAACCTGCCAAGAAATTCAAGGCATAAAGAAACCTTTACAGCTGCGTCCAATCACATCATCTCAAATGGGCAAGTTCATAAGGAAGGGATGCCAGTTATATGCCATACAAGTGGGCATTACCAATTCCAAAGAAAAGGCTCCAATACTGGAAAATATTCCGATAGTGCACGAGTTTACGGATGTGTTTCCAAAGGAAATACCAGGCTTACCACCTAGAAGGGATATAGATTTTACCATTGAATTCATACTTGTGGCATCACCAATTTCAAGGGCACCCTATCAAATGAGTGTACCTGAATTAATTGAATTGAATATGGAGTTACAGGAGTTATTAGATAAAGGGTACATCCAACCAAGTGTATCCCCTTGGGGAGCACCGGTGTTGTTTGTGAAGAAGAAAGACGGAACCATGCGAATGTACGTGGATTACTGCCAGCTTAATAAGATGACTGTTAAAAATAGATATCCTCTACCCCAAATCGATGATCTGTTTGATCAAGTGAAGGGAGTGATAGTATTTTCAAAGATAGATATGAGGTCAGGATACCATCAGATCCGGATAAAGGATGAAGACATACATAAAACTGTTTTTTGTACAAGGTACTAACATTATGAATTTGTGGTGTTGCCTTTTGGGTTGACCAATGCACCAGCAACATTTATGAGGTTAATGCATGGTGTATTTCAACCTTATCTGATAATTTTGTGTTAATATTTATTGATGGCATTTAAGTTTATTCTAAAAATGCATAAGAACACAAAGAACACCTACGATTAGTGCTAGAAATGTTAAGAAAGCACCATTTGTATGCTAAGTTCCGCAAGTGTGATTTCTTCAAGGAAGAAATACAATACCTTGGACATGTTATTTCTGCTGAAGGTATTGCAGTTGAACCTGAGAAAATCAGGATGATAATGGAATGTAAAGTACGTCAAAACGTGGCAGAAATTCGATCCTTTATGGGATTCACTGGTTATTACCGGCAGTTCATTGAAGGTTTTTCAAAAATTGCCTTTCCAATTACTTCCTTACAAAGAAAATGAAAAATATTTAAATGGACAAAGGAATGTCAGGACAGTTTTGAAAAGCTAAAGAAGTTAGTGACTACAACTCCGGTATTAAGGGTAGTTGATACTAATAAAGAGTTTTAAGTCTACACAAATGTGTGCAAGGACGGAGTTGGGGTGATTATGTCACAAGAGGGTAAAGTAGTTTCTTACGAATCATGAAAATTAAAGGAGCATGAGTAGCGGTACTCAGCTTATGATTTGGAGTTGACAGTAGTGGTGCATGCACTCCGTGTATGGAGGCACTATTTTCTTGGAAAAATATTTGTACTCCAAAATTATCATGGCAGCTTAACCATCTATTTTAACCAAGATGACCTTAATTCCTCCAGGAAAGGTGGAATGCCTTCTTGAGCGAATTTTACATTGACATGCAACATGTGAAGGATAAGGAGAATAGAGTAGCTGATGTGTTAATTAGAAAATTGGATAATGTTTATGAGATGTACTATAATAAGGCTGAGTGCAGATTTTTGGAGAAGATAAAAGCGGAAGCTAAGAAAGATCCTGAATACCAGTTTATGTGGCAGCAAGCCTACGAGTTTAGAAAAAAAGGAAAATATGTTGATTACGAAATTAATCAAGATGGGCTGATAACTTTTAAGGTAAGGATTTTTATTCCAAATTGATTGGAATTAAAGGAGCTGATTCTAAATGAGTATCATCGAAGTAACTACTTTGGACATCCTGGGTATCTCAAGATGTTAACAACGATAAGGAAAATTTATTTCTAGCTAGGTATGAGAAGGGATATTGCAGAATATCTAAACAAGTGCTTAGAGTGCCAGCAAGTGAAAGTGGAACACCGACACCCAGCTGCGCTGATGCAACCTATACCGGTACTTGAGTGGAAGTGGGAGGTGATATCCTTAGACTTTATCACTAGATTACCCAGGTCAAAGAAGCATAATGACTCCATAATGGTGGTGGTCGATCGATTAAGTAAATCAGCACACTTTATACTAGTGCAGTCCACATATAAAACAGTGTAGATAGCGGACATATTTATGCGCAAGATATTTAGATTGCATGGTATCCCAAAGACGGTCATATCTGACAGGGATGTGAAGTTTACTTCAGCATTCTAGAAGACGTTATTTACAGGATTGGGAACTCATATTAATTTCAGCACCGCTTACCATCCACAGATGGACGGGTAAACAGAGCGAGTAAATCAGATTCTAGAAGATATGCTACGTATGTATGTCATGCAATAGCCAACTAGGTGGGAAGAGTATCTGTAGCAAGTGGAGTTTTCATATAGTAACAGATATCAGGAATCTCTTAAGAAGAGTCTGTTCTAAGCTTTATACAGACGAAAATGTAGAACTCCTATTAATTAGAGTAGTCTAGAGACCAAGTTGATGCTTGGACCCGACATGCTGGCTCAAATGGAGACAAAAGTAAGAAAAATCGGGCAAAATTTGAAAGCAGCTCAGGATAGGAAAAAAGTGTATGTAGATAAGAAAAGAACTTATCGTGAGTTTGAAGTGGGTGATCATGTGTACATAAGGATTAAACCAAATAAAAGCACCTTAAGATGGGCCTCCTGTGCCAAATTGGCTCCCAGGTTTTGCACCCCCTTCAAAATATTGGAAAGAGTAGGACCTGTGGCTTACCGATTGGCTTTGCCCAGTCATATCTCTGTGCACAACGTCTTTCATGTATCGTTACTGAAATGATACATTCACGATCCAAAGCACATAATCCACTGGCAAAGTATTCAAGTAGGATATGAAAACCTAGCTTGATTGAAAATGTTCAATTTATGAATGATCTAATTCCAAGAATATTGTTTGCAGGTCAAACCAGACAACGAGTTTCTGGTTGAGCCTCAATGTATAATCTATCGGAGAGAAATAATGCTCCGAAAACGAGCCATCACCCAGGTTAAATTGAAATGGAAGCACTTTGGCCCGGATGAAGTTACCTAGGAAGATGAAGGTTTTGTTCAGGAGGCATACCCTGAACTAATTACTGGAGCAGAATGAGAACACTGATGATGGTGTTCACTTCTAGGGGGGGAAGATGTAATAGCTGGCTTAAATGGTAACTAAATATTAAGTTTATTGTTAATACTTTAAGACATTTATTGTTATTATTCTAAAAAATATATATATATTATGAATAGAGAGTTAGTTTGATTAAATGAATTAGTTATGGAATTGGTTCCATAAGTGAAAAAACTGATGGTAAAAATAATTTATTCGAACTGAGAAGTAATGAAGGGGAAACAGTTTGGTCAGTTACTCTTCCTCTGTGGATAAAAGCAATATCCTTGTGTGGAAGAGGGGTTCTGAATTATGTGCTGCAAAAGTGAAGAAAGGAGAGAGAGATTGAATTCCCTAGCTGGTGAAACACAGTGGAAAATCCTCTCAGGTATCTTATAAACTTTTGGAATGTGGATTGGACTAGAGTCCCGAGATCCCTTCCGAGCACTCTTTCCTTCTACTTCGCTCAGGAGTGGAGCACGAGGGGTATGAAGACATAATAGCCTCATACATCGTAGGGAGGACAACCACATTTTATCACAGATAAGTAAAATTTTCTAAAGTTTTGATGGTAGATGGAATGAATTGGTACTGTTAAATAGAAAATGAGAATTTTGTTGTTAGTATGATTCTTTCATCGTAAAAGATCACTTCAGCTATGCATACCAAGTAGCCCTTACATCAATAATGGCTGCAAAATATCTTTAAGTTTGTTGCATAAAGTTAGATCTAAGCATAAAGCACATTAAGCAGATAACATGTAGAATGGCTCCATCCATCCAATGAATAAGACAAGAATAATGTATAAAAAGAATCTTATATTATATTAAAGAATGGGGCACCTGAGAGGAAAAAAAGAAAGGTGATTTCCAGTTCTCCTCAGTGGGATGGGTTCTTGGAAGTCCTCAATGTTTCAGATCTAAAATTCCTCTCTTTGGTTAATGTGGAAAACCCTAACAAACATGGAACTCAATGGGAGTTCAAAATGCAAAAAAATGAAATTGGTGACCAAGAGTAGATCTGGTGTGATCTAATGCAATGGAGGTGATTGATGAATGGGGAGAACCCTTCTATTTATAACAAAATATTGGGGTGTTCTAGAACTCGGTGTATGAATAAAATATTACTAAGCAAGTTCTAGAATCACCCTTTAGGAATATTTTATTATATTTGTTGGAGGGAAAAGGATTTTTGACTTGGGTCAATTCCTTTATTTTGAAATAACAAATAAATAAATGATTTATTTATTATTTTAGGGCAATGATGGGAATATAATTAAATAAATAATGGTTTATTTAATTATTTAAAAATGATTTAGTCAAATTTAACTAGAAATAGTATTTAAATAGTGATTTAAATAACTTATTCTTAGGAAATAATCAAATAAATAATGATTTATTTAATTAACTTCCTTGTTTTGGGTTAAATGTGACCAGTAAATATATGAAAATGTTATTTTTCATGGTGAAAGCAATTTTACTTAGGATAAAATTGGTCTTATATGGTGTACTTGGGTTCATCTAATGGTAATAGGTTAGATGACCAAAAAATGTTGTAACAGATTGCCCCCCAACGTACAAGTGTTAGGAGCAAATCGTATGAACGATGTACGTTGTAATAACTCAATCACTAGGTAGTAAGAGGGAAGTGAGAGAGAGGAATGTAAGGTAGTCTAAAGCGTGAAAGGACTGGACCCTGAGGAGACGAGACTTACAGGTGCAACAAGTCTCGAGTTTATGAGGTGGTACCTTTGTTAAAGGCGGCGGGGGAGGCATACCTATGCCCGCCGAGACGATAGTACACACAAGAAGGCACTCGAAAAACCACGGAACACAATAGTAAAACCAGTGCTGGCCTAAACATGAGCCAGATAACTAGAATGATGAATCCCACATACATGTCATGCTTGGAAGAATCGTCAGGACTAATACAATAATATTTGAGTACATGAGATATAAATACGCCCAAATTCCCCCTACACACGGGGAAGGGCTCACAAAATCTGACTGATACATGCAAATCGAAGAGGTGCTGCAAGCGGTTGAGGCTGATATCATCAAATGAGAGGAGCTGCATCAAGGGCGGAAATGAAGAAATCATCCGGCCATGTGGGGGGCTACCTGCAGGGCCACCCCCTCATGAGGGTTGAGACATCTCACACATGCCCGGGAATCACCAATAGCTACTGCTGCATCACTGGACCATCAAGTGTATAGATCACGATCATGATGAAAAGAGCTCGAACCAAGGTACATTGCCCCCTAGACCTGGCTTCTGGAATAAATGAGCTGATGTCGACAGAAGTAGGTCCGCCATAGGTGAGGCAATAAGGGAACCCCAACTAAGGCACGAGGGAAAATAGTAGAGTGACGAACAGATAGACACTGATGATGATGGAATGAGGGATACTGAGTAGCGGATGGACAACTTCCCTTGTTAAAGCACAAAGGGAATGAATGGCTTGGCAGCGACTAACACAATATCATGAGGGATAGGGGACAGTGGGACTGAAGGCCATAATGTGCGACACGAGAGAGGGACCGAGCAATGAAGGATGGAGGGCTGTGGTGGGATACAAAGGGACTCGGGATAGATTCCATGAATGCGATGATGACTCAAATCGGATGCTCTAAACAAGGGTGACTCGATGGTGCTACCACACAGTAAATGTGTAATGGGGGACCATAATAACATGAGTACAATAGGGTATCTCATGATGAAAATCAACACGAACAAGGACAAGTAAGGAGGAAAAGTGGTGCCCCAAATACAAGTGTTGTAAGTGAGGAAATTCGATTTGGAGGAGAGGTGAATAGACACTTCGTCGACGCAATGGGTCCTGGTGAAGTATCAAGGGACTAAAAATTAACAGGTACCTAGAGCTCATGAACAGGCCAGGTCGCATTTTTTGGGGTTTGTGCTGTGGCCTGGGTAGTAGGTACTGGGCAGAAAACTGCGACCTATCCCAGGAAATGACCTGAAAAGTGCGACATGTCAGAGAAAGGGGGTTTCAGTGCTGTTTTTGGCTAAGATCTGGGATTTGTATGGTTGAGAGGCCTAGGTGCCCCCAAGCATGTTGTGGTCATGCAAAAATGTATTAAGGGGAATCTAAACACATTTTACTGATGTGATGCACCATTTGTTGTGTTATGGTTATGCAGTATGAGAAAGGAAATGGAGGATTACCAATCTCTTTTAGTACTACATATATGAATCAAATGGACTTTAAGTTTTTGGGTTGGCATACCTGGTGTCACTATCCCAAAGAGAGGATTTGGAGATAATGAACTGATGCTCTTCTGGAAAACCTATAGGTTGGTCAACAACAATGTCTAAGAGATTGGGTTGCAGATGGAAAATGAAGGAACGATAAGGGGTATCATCCCGAGAGTGATCTGAAGTGATATGGGACTCTATGGGTTCTTCTAAATATGGAAGAATAATGGTACTAGAATCGGCACGACCAGATATACTAGGAGAGTTGTAGAGAATTGCTTCTCTTGGTCTCTCAAATATGGGTGCCCCCTTACTCAAACATTGGGTTTCAATGTAATGGCCACAAGGTTTATGTGATGTGAATGCATGGGTTTGATGTAAGGGGGAATAAATAAATTCAGGGGTGGGGATTTCCTCCATAATGTCTTCATCGTGATAGAAGATAGGGTGACTGGTGGAAGAAATACCATCTGATGCGGCGAAGCTACCTGACTCATCATCATGAGAAGATAGGTTCACATGCGCATCGTCACAAGGGGTGACAGAAGAGGAAGCAGATAAGGGATCTGCCGATGTTGAGCCCAGGGTGATCGCTGAAGGAAGGTCAAGTGAAACAACAGGGGAGGATTCGGAGGAAATGTTCCCCGAGGGTTGCATGGATGATGATAGGTAGAATACGGTGGATGAAGGCTCGATCATCTTGATATCAAGAGGGGGAATGTCAATGGGAGCCATCCTGTCTAATAATTCTGGTGAAGCAAAACATGCAAATAGGGGAGAGGTGGACTCGTTATGCTTGGCCTCGAATTGGTGGACTGCAGCTAGAGAGGTGCGGAAGTCATTAAGGCAAGGAAAAAGGTGGGTGTAATGGCCGTGGAGATTACACAAGGCATAGGGGTGGTTAGTGTGAATATTCTTGGGGTTCTTGGCCGCGGCCGCTGAAGGAACAAAGGCTTCTGGGACCGTGGACTCAGGGGACGCGACATTAACCATGGGCTTGAGATGAGGCAATTCAGGGCAGGTATGGGTGGCATGAGAAACGACATCACACAAAGCACACTGGATGGTATGCTTTGGAGGCCGAGGAGGGGCAGGGTTTGTCGGGGCTGCCTTGTCCTTTGATGCCCCCCTGCGAGCTTTTCCATTCTTACCCGAAGTGGTCACAACAGGAGGTGGGTCCTGTTGAGGTGACGGAGGCACTGTTGCAGCGGGAGAAGTTATGGGGACCGGTTGGACCAGGGTCAAAGCAAGATAAGTTTTGGGTTGACCAGGTGGGGTAGTAGTTGGAGGATCAAGGTACCAGAATGGAATCCCAAGGGTCAGGTTATGAAGAGAGAAGGTGGCCATGACAGGTACTGTGTACACTCCTAGTGGGGGAGCTAGAAACGATAGCTGAACATCAGGGTAATGGCCAGGAGGGACAACGCCAAGATGTTTGAGACTTGGTGGAACCGACCCAGGAGGGTAGAGCGGTGCATGGGTATCGGCAGTATGAGAAGGGTCAAAAGGGAGAGGTCTAGCTGGCTGAGGCGAAGGGCGAGGAGCGAGTTGTGGCGGGCGAGGTTGAGGTTGCTAACTAGCCGAGGCGAGCTGCTTAAGGTCAGCCTGAGATGATTGCATCATGCAAACATTCGCTAAGATGGGATTAGAGACAGGAGGAGGAGGAAGACCAAGGAAGGTTCCAAGCAAGGAGGAGTCTTTATAGACGCCAGGGGAAACACTGGTCAAAGAATCAATGGTTTGTTTATTGGTTACAGAAGAGAGGGTTGACTCAGGGGAGGTATGAGATTTCGGCTCATGATACATCAACTGGTTGATGGTGACTATCTTTCCATTATGAGGGAAAAACATCTTGCGGTGGACCGCGGATGGGACAGCAGACATGGCATCGGTGTAACTACACCCCAAAAGAATTTTATAATCAAGAGGGGCGTTGATGACTTCAACGTCAACACAAATAGTCTTGCTCGCAAGAGTGATGGGACAATTACGAAAAAGGCCAATGGGCTGGGAGGCATGGCCATCCCACGCTCGAAGGGTGATCATGGAAGGGGCCAACTCAGGAGATCCGAGTTGTTTCCAAACCGAAGCGGACATCACACAGGTGGATGCCCCCTCGTCAATGATGCACCGAGAAATGTTAGCATTCCGGATTTTGATTGAGATTTGGAAAGCTAGGGAAGCAGGAAGAGGATGAGACTCCAACTGATGGGCATCGAAAACAATCAATTGGTCATCTTCTATCTACAGCGCCCAGGGCAGATAGTAGAGCTTTTCTTTGGGAGGGGCACGACTGGAGGAGTTCTAGCGTTGAAATGACAACAAAATATTGGGCCAGCTCATCTACTATGCTAAACGAATGGGCAACTTGATCAGAAGCAGCATTTTGGCGTAATGGTCCCTTAGGAATCTTGGTATGAACCTCGGCGTTGGGCAGAGGGATATGCAAGGCACCATTAGTTGTCAAAAGAGGCTCTGTATAACCTGAAGAAGGTGACTCGGGGATAGATGGAGTAGGAGGCTGGGAGTGCGGACGGGACGGAGTGTGAAGGTTAAGGTCGACGAGCATAGGTTGGTCAGAGTTCATCATGAGGATCTGGTAATCGGAGGCACCAGATGGAGGAGGTTGAGTGGTTACCGGTCCGTGAGGTGGTTGGGTAGCCACGAAGCGTTGCTGCGGGAAAGGATTGGTCGCGCTCTGCTGTGCATACACCTACCCCTGAGGGGGTAGTGGCTGCTGTTGCGGGGGTTGAGAAGAGAAGGGAGGCGGGGGTGCTAATGCTGGAGGAGTTGGAGCACTAGGCTGTGGAGATGGATGATAATGAGGTTGGGTAACAGTGTGGTAAATAGGGGGTTGGACAGAAAGAGGAGGCATGCCGGATCCTGGATGCGTGCTACTGGGAGGGGGGGGGAAGGGCAGGAAGTGGTGCCCCCTCCCCCAGGAAAACCATAGCTCATGGGAGGTTGAGCGGAAGGATGAGAGATAGCTCCAACGATACTGTTGGTGACATGAGGTGCCCCGGGTGCATTATTGGGTCTAGGGAGATCAGGTAGAACAGTATAAACATAACCTGTCTGAGCGTAGATCAATTCATATTTTAATGCCATTTGTAGGGCAGCTTCTTCGGTTTGAGGAAAATAAGATGCGAAATATTTCCCGATAGGTGGCAAGAGAGATCTAAGGAACCAGTCCATGTAGACACGGTCTTCAAAGGTAGGAGATTGACATAGGCTCTTTCTTCTCGGCCATTCCTGGACATGATTGGATAAGCGGGTCACAGATGATTGACGAAAAGAAGTCAAAAGTTCGATACCAGGGTCATAACGAAGGGGAATATGGAAGTAAGATAAAAAATCCCGGGCAAGAGTCGCAAAGGTGGTATGAGAGGAAGTGGGCTGATCAACGTACCACTTAGAAGCTTCACCTGTAAGCGTGCGTTGGAACAATCTAAGACGGATGGAATCATCAGTAATGGAATGGGAGGAACACAGCATGTGGAAAGATCGGATATGGTTGGAGGGATCCTCTCCAGCAAGGCCTTCGAACTTGGGAATGTCGGAGGGGAGCTTGGTTCGCATAGTAGGCCAACTAACATCGTGGCAGATAGGATCATTGATTAACTGATTGAAATCGGGAAGACTTAGGCCTGCCATGAAGGGGAGCAAGGGAGAAGTCGAGGGAGTGCCTGTGGCGGTTCTGCTAGTAATAGTCCCAACATTAGGGCCGGGGTTGCCACTAGCGTTAGGCCCCGGACTAGACATGGTGAAGGTAACAAGGAGAACCAAAAGTAGGGGGAGGATCCAAAGAATTAGAAAGTGAGTCAGAGTGCGGACTCGGGGGAAGGCTAACTTGACAATGACGGGAAGGAGTAATTTGACCATCCAGAAACTGAGGGTGAAGGCCAAGAAGTCCCTGGGATAAACACCTTGCAATGATGACGGGAAGAAGAAGATCCGACAAAGGTAGGGAGGTGCAAGAACAAGTGAGGTCAAGGGAAGAAAAGGTGCAGTGACAATTGATTTTAGAGTCGTTGCCAGGCGGTGTTAACCAGATGCTTCTTCACTTAGGTTCAGTGTGTGGTGTGCTTTAATTTTAATTGTTTAAACCCAGACGTTTTGAGATTAAAAGAAAAAGTGTGCTGCGTAATGGAAAAGAAAACTGCAGTAAATAAGACAGAAATAATATAAAATTAACAACTAAAAATGTAGCAAGCGAACCCAAGGAGGCGGGTCTCTCAAAACTAGTCGATAAGAGGGAAAAAACTAGGCGATGCATGCTAAAAGGAGGCCAATAGATCTAAGGTCCCGAGGGACTGGGATCTAAAGGGTAAGTCTGCTGAAAAGTGGTGTAGAAAACAGCAAAGAATCAGATGCAAGGTGGCTGCGAAAGCAGAGGAGATCAGCTAGAAATAGAAGGTGCAAGGCAGTGGCCTTAGAAATGAGCCCAAACAAAATGATAGGAGGGGTTTTGAGAGGGGAAAGAGCTAATCTGAAGGGATCTGAAAAAGAGGTATCAGATCTGAGAAAAATAGCGCTGAAACTCTGTAAATTTAGACGTCTTGAAACAACAAAGAATTGTCCACAGAAGGTGGAGGGTACTAGAGCCCTAAGGGGCAATATTCCCTCTTAGTTGAGTAAAACGGAGCAAGAAAAGGTCTAAATAGGGGGAGACGGAGGGCAGATAACCCTGACAGAGGTTTAGACAAAACCGAGAAAAATTTCAGAAAAATTCCAGAAAAAAGTCCAGGTCGCAGTTTTTGACCTGTTTTTCGCTCAGGTCGCAGTTTTTGGGCTGTTTTCTGCTACCCAGGATGCAGTTTTTGGGCCAAAAAGTGTGACCTACACTTCCGGCACTCTCGGCGGCAGATTTCAGAAAAAAAAATGTCGTCTAAGATGCCACTGATGTCGGTCACCTGCGCAATAGGGCCAAAAACACACGGAAGTTAAAAATTTGAATGTTGGAGGGTTTTAGAGGTGAAAAGCACCATAAAAATAAGAAAAATAGAAAATTGAAGAGAAACCCTAGGGTCTGAAATAGCTGGATATGCAGGAATATATAAAGTGACAGCGGTCGCAAAAAAAACCCGTGTGGAGTTGCCAATTGTTAGTATGATTCTTTCGTCATAAAAGATCACTTCAGCTATGCATACCAAGTAGCCCTAACATCAATAATGGCTGCAAAATATCTTTAAGTTTGCTGCATAAAGTTATATCGAAGCATAAAAGACATTAGGCAGATAACATGTAGAATGGCTCCATGCATCCAATGAACAAGACAAGAATAATGTATAAAAAGAATCTTATATTATATTAAAGAATGGGGCACCTGAGAGGAAAACAAGAAAGGTGTTTTCCAGTTCTCCTTAGTGGGATGATTTCTTGGAAGTCCTCAGTGTTTCAGATCTAAAATTCCTCTCTTTGGTTAATGTGGAAAACCCTAACAAACATGGAACTCAATGGGAGTTCAAAATGCAAACAAATGAAATTGGTGACCAAGAGTAGATCTAGTGTGATCTAATGCAATGGAGGTGATTGATGAATGCGGAGAACCCTTCTATTTATAAAAAAATATTGGGGTGTTCTAGAACTCAGTGTATGAATAAAATATTACTAAGCAAGTTCTAGAATCACCCTTTAGGAATATTTATTATATTTGTTGGAGGGAAAAGGATTTTTGACTTGGGTCAATTCCTTTATTTAGAAATAACAAATAAATAAATGATTTATTTATTATTTTAGGGCAATGATGGAAATATAATTAAATAAATAATGGTTTATTGAATTATTTAAAAATTATTTAGTCAAATTTAACTAGAAATAGTATTTAAATAGTGATTTAAATAACTTATTCTTAGGAAATAATCAAATAAATAATGATTTATTTAATTAATTTCCTTGTTTTGGGTTAAATGTGACCAGGAAATATATGCAAATGTTATTTTTCATGGTGAAAGCAATTTTACTTAGGGTAAAATTGGTCTTACATGGTGTAATTGGGTTCATCTAATGGTAATAGGTTAGATGACCAAAAAATGGTGTAACATCTGTACTTATGTTGTTTTATTTTAAGAAGTTTGTTGAAAATGTTTCAGTCAGTGAAATTGGAAATGGTTGTATTATAACTATTAGATTTAATAGTTATGGATTTATTCAAGATTTACATATTAGAAAGAGTAAATGATTGTTGTAGGTACTCTACTGTAAGTACTGCTTAAAGTTTCCCTAAAATTACAGTATTTTATTTACGCAAGAAATACTCTGGTTTGTAGTGAAAATGGGAGAAATCCTACAAATAGTTATGAATATACATTATTTCTGAAAACATAAATTAGATATGGAGTAATGTACAAACTGGACAAAGAACTGGAACCGAAAGCATAGACATGAGTGGATAAGGAAACTTGTCCGAATTCCAGAGCTCGGTGGCCCCGGAATACTGGACTCATGTTACAAATTTCTTGAACTATACTCGGACTATAAAATAAAACCCAATCGGTCTGGTCGACTACTACAGTATATCTTGTTATAGTGGAAAGAAACTAGTAGTGGTAAATTCAGTTAATTAATACTGCAAACCCCAATGTGTTGACAACATTCTAGAATTGCATTACAAAAAATTATAGAAGCACTGTGGGAAAACACCTCATATCTAGAATAAGAAATAAGAAGATGATTTAAATATTTTGTAAGAAACATATACATATATTATGTAAGAGTATAACTCTGCAGAAAAATAAAGAGAAAATTTCGTTGCAACCCCTTCGAATAAATGAATAAGATACCTATAGACAGCTTAGAGAATTTTTGAATTTTGCAAGAGTCAAACCAAAGAAAAACTCTTAAAAATATGTAGGAAAAATATGGAAAATACTTATATAACTCTAACTTGAAAACAATAAAAAATTACTATATATATATATATATATATATATATATTTAAAACGAGTATAACTGAAAGTAAGCGTTTCTACGGTTACAAAGTTTACATAAAGAAATTAGATTCCATTTCAAGAGTAGAAAAGCTCTTTAAATTACAAAAGCCCAAATTCTGCATTTCCAAGAAAAACAAGTAACCGACGGAGCTACAACCGAACTCTAGAAAACAATGTTGGCATGCATTGTTTGCGTTTCCATGAGAAAATATACAAGAGATACCAAGTTGGCTCGATATTGACCATTGATTAAACAAAGACCCAAGTCAGGAGTCTGAAGTTCCAAGCCCTACGTGCAGAAGGAATACTTGTGTAAACTGAAGAAGAGCAAATTTAGTGAGAACCAGAGCACTACTCGCTTGCTGTTGCAACTATCCAATACTTCAAACAACTTACTTGCAAAAAATTAAATGAGTTAAATATATTTTTCCTTAAAAACCCTCAAAACCATGAAGAAATATTCAAGAAAAAGTGATTTAAGTAACCCAAACTTACCTGATAGGGTTCAGGCCTTAAAGGAGAAAATGTTGCCTGCAAGAGAAATGGAGAGTAATGTGTAAGAGGTTTGAGTACATGAATATATAGACTGTTGATAACAAAGAAACACAACAAGGAAAAATGAGAAAGGTTGAGACCAACCGTATGTCAATGTTCTACTGCACGGAAACGCTTGACTGTGTCCCAACGAAGAAATGGGAAGATGAATTCAGTGCAGGCCTGCAAGATTGTTTGAACCTACAATTAGAGAAGAGGAAATTATAATCTATTAAAGTATGAGGAGGAAAACAAACTTTACGGTGAATAAAACATTTCTAAAATTTACCCAGTTCCATAAGAATGACTACCTGAAGGGCGGTAGAGAAATTTATCTAGTTGTGGATCAGTCCAGCGGGAGGTAGAAACAATCGACCACTAGCTCAGAGAATATGAGTCAAGATGTCGAGTTCATCGCCTGCTACAGGCCGAGGAGGATTGTTTGAGGTTTTTCTTCAGAGAGACAAAGCAAAGTGCCGGAAATGGCAAGAATATAGTTATCAAGGAAAAGGTCAATACAATGCCAAACCCTAAAGAATTCATTCACTGTTGGATCTTGGGTTTATTATATCAACGGTGGAAAACTTTACGAGTGTACAGTACTACACTTCATCGTGTAGGCAGATTTTGAGAAGTAAAAATTAAATTTCCATGACACCTAACGGCTGCCATACTATGCTAGAGAACTGTAGCATTAATGTAGATTGGATTCTCTCAATAAACAATGCAATCATGCCATAAAAGCAAAAAAAATTATCATAGTACCTCCTCGTGGAATGGGAAACCATAGGCTATAGTATAACCTTAGTCTTAATTGCAAGATTGCGTAATATTGTTTAGTTCCAAGTGAAGTCATGGATACATTATTATGGATTCACAAATATATGTTTTATAAACGATTGCCGATTTATATTATGTATATTTGTTAGATGATAATTGAGAGTGTAAGTAAGAAATTTGCGCAGTATTTTAACTCATGTAATTTCTTCTTTTTATGATGTAAATGGTGAGTGTTACAACAATATAGCTTAGTTTAAAATTAATTTTAATGCTTGTACAATTTTAAAACATTATAATAAAAATATAATGTTTTATATTATAAAATAATAATAAAATATTTTAACATGGTTAATAAATTTAGATGAGGAGAATAAATAATATATATTCTATTTATCCTTTCATTGCAATTATATCGGTTGTTCCCTAATAAATATTATATATTTTTTATTGATCTATTATTATTTTAATAGTAATGAATGGATTTTTATATTAAGTGAAAATAAAATTCAGATTGATATTAATTAACAAAATTATAGAGGTTAATAAATTATATGGTTTTTTTTAATCAACATATAGAAAATTTGTTAACTTTTAGTGGTAGAAGTTTGTCAGTGAATATTTTTGAATAGTATAAAAAATTAATAATATAAAATTTGCAAAATGAATTTAAATTGTCTAGAAACTTCATAAAATATCTTAGAATCTTAGATTTATCTTCAATCTTTTCAATATCTCAAGAGGGGTTGTTTAATGGAGAATTTATATCTAGAAAGTTGAGTTGTTTAGCTTTATTTCATTCCCTTGCTTGTAAAATTTATTGAATATTCGATGGGTTGACAACTATGTTCTAAGATAATATGGAGACGGTGGAATGCATTTTGTTATAGCCTACCTCAAGTTTAGAGACCTATATTTTTATGTTGACCACCATGACTTTGACCATGGAGTTTTTCATTGATACTTAAAGACCCTACTCATGCTAACTAATATTGTTGGGAGAGAGAGAGAGAGAACACATTTTTGGATAACATCAATTTTGGAATTGCACTGCTATATAAGGGACCTTATTTTATCCATGATGTCCATGACAGTCTTCCAAGTGAGTATGGGACATAGACTAGAAGTGCCAAGGATTGGATGATATAAGAATGAGGATGCAAAGAGGGGCCAAGTACCTCACCGAAATTAAACATTGTGACTAAGTTTCTCCTAAGATGAGGCCCTACAAAAACTATGAGCCATGGACCACCATAGGAAGGACTATCCGAGTAGCCATATCAAAGAATGATCACAAGGAACTATCAATATTATTGGAGACCACCGAGTGTTGTCAAACTAAGGCGACAATCATACCACAAGCAAGAGCCCTTGACTACAATATATTCATCATGAACACCATTAAAATACACAAAGTTCTATTTATTACTTTTGTGTGAGACACCACCACATAGATCACTACAAAAAAGACCGAAATCCACAAGGACCATCACCACAATGACACCCATAATTCTTGCACATCATGCTCAAAAAAATGAAAGGTGAATGCATAAATCCCATATATTATGATAATTGAGGAAAAAGGAAGAGTGGGAATACATCTAGAGAACCAAACTCCCTTTCTCAATGACAACCTTGTAACAATATTGACCAACTAAATGAATCAATACACATGATTTCCATTTTTTCTCTTTGTTAATTTTCTCCCTCGTATTTTTTACTCTATCACTTATTATTTTGGTTTCTTGAGAGATTTGGTCTCGAGATCCAACCTGCCTGTCCCCTTGGTTCACCTAGATATAGTTTAAGTTACTCTCCTCTCCTTTATTTTTAATTAGATCTCTATGTAATAATTGAATATGGTTCTCTAAGAAGTTTCTCAACTCCTGATCCTCATGTGTGGCAACTAAATGCAAAATATCATATTTGAAATCCTCATGGGACAATTTAGCACAAAATATGTTTTTTACATATAACTATAATTAAATTACAAGTCTAGGTGCAATAACTATCATGTTGGGATTTCAAACCTCTCTAATGTCTCCTTTGTCACTATAAAATTGGGATGGATTTTCATTTTTGTCTCTTCCTTAGACTCTCAGATGTCCTCCATGTAGGTAGAAAACCTCCCCACTATGGATATGTCTCCTCTTTAAACCACCTTTCCCTCTTTAATGGTATCTATGATTGGTTCACTATTAGAAACAATGGACACCAAGATACTAATGGGAGGGGGGTGAATTAGTAGTGTGTCCAAATTATAAAACTCTTAACAAATTACACTTTTGAATGACTTTAGCAACCATTCACGTAATCATCATCATTATCATCCTCATATATATTTGAAACATATAAAGACATCAATATTTTTCTTTTACCTTGGAAAACACAATCTATAACTTTTTATTACATGACTGCCCCATAAGCCTTCCACTTGGAGGTTTATGAGTTTCCAATGAGAGGAAATTCTATCCCTACCCATTTATGAGTTTCCACTAAAAGGGGATACTTCCCCTGATCATTTATCAGTTTTCACGAAAAGGAACTGCTTCCCCTTCTCATTTATCAACTGCCACTGAAATGGAATTCTACCCATACTATATCTACTAGTCACTACTGGAAGGTTCTACATACCCCTCAAATGCAAGGTACAAATTTCTAGGCACACTGATCCACCTTTCATCCACTTTTATACATATCAACAGGAATTTCTTGCTTCAAACAAAATATGCCTTATTGTTATACCTCAATGCCTTATTTGTATGGATACAATCTTTTATGCTCCCTTAAAACACCACTTTAATACTTACATGACTCAATTACATAAATTCACCTCTCTTAATACCATAATCACCAACAAGACACCTTCAACAAATATTATTTACTGATTTATGACCTCTGCTGCATACAAAAATACCAATAAAATGAATATCATCAACACATTATTTGAATTCTAAAACACCTTTCATATACTAAATATGATCTTTGATTCACCCGTAATGCATACTAACACTATGTGTCTCGTTGCACCAACAACCACCAACTTGGTTGTTTGAATCTGCTTATAAAGAAATGTGGATTGATATTTTGGGAATTAAAAATTTAGTTATCTTCAATTCCAACTTATGCTTAAATCGAGATTTGATCTTGATTTCTTAATGATTTTCTACTTCTCAAATGTCCTCTTGATCTGCACAATAAGTATCCAATATCTGGTCTACTATCTTTGTGAGGAAAATTGAGTTAAATTTTCGAAATTTGCAATTTTGGAACTTTATAGGTTTTAGCACAAATTTTATCTACAACTCTAAATTTGCAAAACTACCAGATTTGGCCAAAATACTAAATATGCCTCTAACTTTTTCCATGCCTCCATCCATGCTGCCAAATCGTTCATGCCTTTATTTTTAAGATTTAGTCCTCTAATGGTTTAGTTCCAAACCACCAAATATGGCACAAGGATGGAAAAATCCATTTTGTTGACCCATTCAATGTTAAGCCTTCAATATATTCCCAAAGCACTTAAAAAAATAAAATAATGGTTTTGGAATAGTTTTGGGCCTCGAGCACTTTTAAGAAAAAATCACTGCATATGACCTTGTGTTGGGTCCCATGATGTTGTAGTCTTAATGGACTAATAACCTGTTGGAAACCTTTCACGTCCTTAATCTTATCAAATGCTCAAAACAAAGACTTATTCTGAAACATTTCCCCTACCTTTTTATTCGTGTGCACAATTAAAAAACCTTTGGGATTACGTGTTAGTTGAGGACCCACATTCCATGTATGCTCTTATTATTTAATTTCAGCTATATTTTTATTTTTCCACCATTTCCAAGAGCCTTTTCATCCCGAAGAAACCTCAAATGTGCCTTAATTTTCTTCTGGGGTCATTCCTCCCAGGTTGATGTGTCTCGGTGGGATGCTCCTACACACGTGATCTTATTATTGATATACAACTCATGATTCGTGTACCACCTATACTCGACTTGTGTGCCAGGTTGTCCCAAATCCTAGTTAGCCTAAATAGACCTACATGTGCATCTTCCAAATATTCTGAGGTTTCCCTTTTAGGATGATGTGTCGTGTGGGACCAGTGATGCACACCTAGACCAACCACGGAATTGTTGGGGTGAGTTGTCTTGCCAGGCTATCTACCATGATGTACTGGATAATTATCAATTGCCATTTTATTCTTTGATCCATCATTTCTGCCACCTTTTAAAGGGTGCCACATCTCACTTATTGAGTAGGTGTTATGTGTCACTCATTTTTTTCTCACTTGGGTACCTGAAAATTCCAAATCTGCATGCCATGTGTCACATTTTCATTGGTGACATGTCATGCTAACACCACCATGCCACTGTGTCTTCACATCATCTTTTTCATCCAATAATATTTCATCATGTGTCTCTGCCTATTTTGTTCATGTGGTCAAATCCACATCATCCCATGAGCCTTCTTGTTGCGCTTGTCCGTGGCTCTTCTAGGGTCAAGTGTCATATGGTCCTTGCTTGCGCCAATCATAACTGGTCATTTTTGTGTCATATGCTCCACATCCTCACATTGTTAGGATATCCTGGGACTTCACCTTTGTGCTTGAATTTGGCTCTTATAGGGAAGGTCTCCCTAGGTGACTTGTATGTGGGGACCTCCCGACACCATTCATAATTCACTCTACCTCCCACATATTTTTCCATGTAGTCTCAATGCCCATTATATGGGAATTTCATTATTTCCATCACTCTAACATCTCCAAATTTGATATCTAGGAGAAAAACCTACATGGTGCTTATCGAGACCACATACCGGATGGGGCTCCTATCCCAAACAATATGAGCTCTAATTGGGACTTCACACTGGCAAGAATCCCTAACTATTGGCGGGACATTTTTTCCTCGTTAATAGGAAGAGAGTAACCAACCTTCACAGGTATGTGCATTGGTCCAAGATGGAAGAATCAGTAGCTAGGTTCATAAAAATGTACATTATTTTTCGTGCCAACAAGCCTAGTAATAAAGAACTAGGTCTATAACATCCCTTTCTTGTTCCCACTCATCATTAAGAAAGAATTTACCCAAAATTTGTGCATATTTATTGACACGTTAAGAAGTATATGTGTTCTAATGCCTTGCTAAAAGACCACCAAAACGCGAGAAGAAACAAGCTTATTTTTTGGACATGTCTGGGTGCACTTTAGGATACAGACTACGAGGAGCATTATTTTAGACAAGGACACTATATTTATCAGTGCATCATGGACTACGTTGTTGGAGTATATGCACATGAAGTTGAAGAGGTATATATCACTCCATCCATAAAATAATGGGAAAAAAAAAGTAGTGAACATGACTTTCATTCAACTTTTGAGGGATAGCCATCACAAGATTCTAAGGAGCTGGGATGACAATATTGTATGTATATATAATTCTTATAATAGAGAACTCCTCACTTATATTGGTAAGTCCTCATTTGAAACTTGTTTTGGATATTTTCTACCTTCACCTTTAGATAATGCATAGGGGCAACAAGAAAGAGTGATGGAGGATCTTATAGTTCATGCCTTGTGGGTTGAAAATTTTATGGAGAAGATCAAGAAAATTCATATATAGGTAGAGAAGGCATTGCAGAATTCATCGGAAAAAATACAAGGCCGGGAATGATCAACACGGAACAAAGAGTTCATTCAAGGTAGGACACATATATGGATTATAGATGAATAAGAAAATGTTATAGGGTCCTCATTATGAAATCAAGGATCTTAGATATGGTCCATCTAAGATACTAGAAATGTTGGATATAATTCCTATAGACTAAATATAAAACCCTAAATAGGCATTTACTTAGTTGTGAAAGTAGAGTCACTAAAAATCTATGAGCCTTCCATTATATATTAGGAAGAGGAGAAGTGTTGAAAATGGAAACAAGAAATATTGAAAATTTCACCCAGAAATGCAACCCAAGGGAGATTCTAATTTAAGTTCCCCTTTTTTTTCCTAAGTAATGCTAACTTATGTTATAGTGTACAAAAATTACATTCAAACTTCATGACAGTGGTTGCTAGATTAGCCAACCCCTGTTGGATGAATACAGTACAAACAGTCAAAAAATGAGCTACCCTTCATGGGGAAACCAACCTTTAAGGAGTTCAGAGATTCAAAAAATAGGCTTCCCTTCCAGGGGAAGCCAACCATTAGCATAAGTGATGAAGTATGCAGAAAAATATAAAAATAGACATAAAAACTATGAAGGAGCATATGTAAACTAAAAAGGAGGAGCTCAAAGGAGCTACAACTACCGGTTCTCGTCATCATGGTTCTCCTGATGAGGATTATCCTCAATTATTAAGTAGACATACTCAGACATGGTCTTAATTTCCTTCTTTGAGATTTGGGGCGCCTTCTCTGGATTTGAAGACGAGACGATGTCAAATTTCTTTGCTGAAACTGAGAGACCTGCATGATCTGCTTCCACATTTTTTTTCTATGAGTCCTACATTGGGTTGCTCCCATCGATGTGTAATTTTCCACAAATTTCTTCACCGGGAAGCCAAAGGATTTCCATAGCAGAGGGGAAGAGGAGCATGAAAGAGTGGATTTGCGGAGGCATTTTCTACTACTAGAGCTAGACAGGAGGAGCTAATCCTCTAGGAGGTAAATCGAGAACTGGGCAGAGAGAAAATGTGAGTCGAGAACCTCAGGTTATTCCATGCCAACATAAATCGATAGGGAGCTCGCAGGCACTGCAGGAATTGGAGGGTGGGAGGGAGAGCCTCTGTTGCGTCCTCGACAACATCGCATCTGGTGCCTTCTGGGCATTTTTTTCTGCAGGATGGGGGGTGTGCTAGCTTGGAGCAGAAGGCTCAGAGTGAGACAGAGGAGGAGTAGACCAGTAGATGGAGAAGTGACAGAGTAAGGCTTCCGAGAATGAAAAATAGATGTGCAGATGAGAATGGATACAAGAGTCATGAGCCATAAATGGTGAAGAGGCAAGTTGCAGGAGTAGAGGTCGAGGGGGAGACGTAAATGCCTCAAGTGTCGGTGTCCTCTGGGCATTTATAGACTTCATGCATGAGGCAGGTGTGACCATATGAAGAGGCCAGGTACACCCGCGACGTCAGACCAGGTGGCAGCCTGAATATTCCTTGATAATCACCCACATGAGAGGAATTTCTTCTCAATTAAACTAGAAGAGAATTTGTAATTTCATCTCACAAAAAATTGTAAGTATTAACTAAGTCAAGAAGGCTTAGTTAGCTTAGTTAATTCAACTTGGAGGTCAAACTAGAGGCATGTAGAGTTCTTCCTAAGTTTATGGGGTATATTTAAGTTATTTGTGAGTTGTAATTAGTTAACTCAATTATTTGTGTTAAAATCAATTTAAGTAGTTCTAACTGAGAATTGAGCTAGTGATAGGTCCAGTGAATTGAATCTGATTCAATTCACAAACAGTGATCAATCAATTAACTGAGAATTCACTATAAATAGTTGTTGCATGTCAGTTATAAGGAAGGCCTAGTTGAGATTGGGGTTAAAGGGAAGATAACTATCAGTTGTATAATTAGAAAATTGTACAAGTCATGCATGAGGTTATCAGGATGCCTTGAAGAAATTGCGCAATAAATTATTGGGAATTTCCTTATTAATAGGGCCATAATTCCTCCTAGAATGCATAAGCAACGTTGGTCAGATAAAGGCTGAGAATTGGTTAAGTATTTGACTAATTTTTCCTAGATCAGAGTGAGACAGTCAACAAATTGTAGAGGTTTCTCAAGAAGAGAAATTGCATTGAATTTTTTTTATGGTATTGACTTTATGAAATATACAGATAGTGGGGTGTTGAGAAGTTTCTTTCCACAGATACATGTTTTTTTGTGTGATTCGTAATTTCTTTCTCTTAATTGTTATGTGATTATGCGATCGAAATTGGATTCCGCAATTGGTAGAGGGATGAAGTATTTTGTTTTAGTACATTAAAAGATCAGTTGAATCCCTTTGGATAATTTCTACAGGGTATCAGGGAAGGAATCATAATAGAAGATAAGAACTAGAGTTTTTTTTGAATAGGTACATCGAATTTACAGATTTATTCTTCACGATCAACAATAGATCAAGATGTCTTTCAATGGCTTGACACTTGAATATTCCTTTGAGGGAAATTCGAATCACATAGAATTTAATGACATGATGGAGGAAGTGTTGGAGGAAAATGGACTGAAGGAATTCATAAACAGTCATATTCCCCAGCCCACAATAAAAAATTCTCAACTTCTTGATGCATCGAAGAAGAATGTAGAAAATGCGTGAAGGATCTTGTTCACAAGGAGTTTGAGATCATATTGTCTCGAACCTCCATGGAAAGGAAAACAAGTTCTCCCATATTCAGATCAAGTTGGTATCAGAGAAAATTTTTAGCTCATTTTATCCAAGGTTATTTAATTATTTTATAGCTATGGGTTTTTGAATTTGTGCAAGGAGAATTTAACCATCTGAAAATTTATGTGTGAAGAAAAATAAGTTTATGTGTGAAGAATAAGGTCAAAATTGAGATCTGAAGTTTCAAATCACAGCAAAGAAACTTTGTTTACATTGCATGTGTGATGGAAGCTTAATTAAGTGATGCTTCTACTATATCTTCCTTACAAAATCTCTTTGATAAAGAGATGTTACAGAAACTCTACATCATGATTGCTAGGATGCAAGAGAAGTATGAAGATAAGAGGGAGAGAATTAAAATTCAAGAGTAGTTGATTTCCATGAAGGAGGAGAAGCAAGAGCTTCTTGAAAGGATGCATGAAATGGAGACTCAACTCCATATTGCAAATGAGAACCTTGAAAATATGCATGAGATGGAGACTCAGCTCCATGTTGCCAAGGAAGGCTTAGCCAAGTATGTTCTTGAAAAAGAGCTATGAAATTCAAGTTTACCTTCATTTTCCTCTCAAAATGAATGTGTGGGTGCTTTTGAGAGACACACTAGAGGAATAGGGTCCAAATTAATGATGAATATCAGATACGAAGGTAAAGGATTAGGCAAACATGCACAAGGCATAGTTGAGCCAATTTTTGTTGAGGAAAGGCCTAAGTATTTGGGTCTTGGTTATGGACAACATGATGGAGAAAAATCTAAAGCCAAGGAGGCACATGAAATTGTTCCAAGAAGGAATTTCATTTCATGTTCATTACCTCAAGCTTGTGAAGATTGTGTTCATGAGGAATGTAAAAGTTTTACACCCAATTTGCAAGAAGGTGCTCATAAGCATGTAGCTAATGAGAAAGGTGAAAAAGAGGATGTTGAAAGCTCTAAAATATTTGAATGCATTGTTTGTATTTTGAAGAGAGCCACTACCTTGTCAAAGTCACCTCCTCATGAAGGCAAGAAAGGTAAATTTTCAAGGTATAAATTTTCTTTTAATCAAGTTTCAATAGATTATGATAAACATGGAAAATTATCACATAAGATTTGGAGAAAGTTTCCATGTTCCTTTTGTAGTTTGGATAACCACAATGTTTCAAGATGTTGGAAGAAGATAGCCATGCAAAAGAAACTTTCAAATGAAAGGAGGAAGAAAGCCAAAGACAAATCAAACCATGTTGAAAAGAAGAGGCAATTGTTTTGCACTAATTTCCATAAGCAAGGTCATCTTGTAGACAAGTGTTGGACTTTGTATCCAACAAGTCATCCACGACATTTGAAGAAGGTAGAGAAAGAGAATGGAAAGAATGGAAAAGAAGATTCCATAATTGATGTCAGTCAAGATGATTCACATGATGATGATGTGCAGCTAAAAGAAGCACCATTAAAATGGTTTGGTAAGATATGGTTAGATTTCTTATCCAATTAAGGCTTTTCATGCATGGTTTTGATGCATTTCTTTGTCAATGGAATGCATGTTGCATATTTATGCCAAGAAGGTGATTGAAAGTGGAGTACGTTGACTCACTTTATTGCAACAAAATTTGTTCATTTCAACTTTAAGTACATGTACATATGAATTGAATTCTTGTACTTATGATTGTACTTCTGAGAGAGTTGAAGGACTGTATACATGCATGAGAGTTTGTGTGTATGAAAAATGAAATTTTGATTGTTTCATTATGCTTGAATATGCATAAGTGATTGAATTGTTTTGGTCTATTTCTTTGTTTAGCATGCATGATGTCAACTTGAGAGTGTTGATCATTTGCACATGCATGAGTGTCGACTTGTATTGTTTGATTGTGTGTTGCATGCATGTCATATCAACTTGGAAGAGTTGATTTTTTCTCCAAGGATGAAAAGGAGATGTTGACGAAGTGTTTCATGATGTGAATTTTTTTTTTTTTTTGGAAAAGAATCGTAAAATTATTACACCTTCTTATGCTTGACTTTCGACTTAGTTGTTTGAAGAGGCATGCTTTGTCGAATTTTTTTTAGTCAATAAGTTTTGACACCAAAATGTGAGAGTACATGGTGATGTTCACATGATCTTAAATTTGTTGTTTTGAAGGAGAAAGAGGATATGTCGTCAAGTTGTTTCTTGCATGATGTGTTTTTCTGATAGATGGTTGAATCTGAATATGTTATGTTGTGACATGATGTCAAGAAAACTTTTTGCAGCCACTGTAGACCATTTTATGTGTTGATGCCAAGAAGAGAAGGAGATGGTGAATGAATTCTTCCAGTTGTGGAATTTTGGACCATCGAGGTAAAAGAATGGTCATTTCTTTCCTTATTTTTACCGATGGTTGGAACTCATTGTTGTAGTTCACTCATTATGCAAAGGAGGAACATGATTCTCAGTGGGAAGGCATCGAGAAATCAATTTGGTACAACAAAATTGTTATGTCAGCAAGCATCCATCATGTGTTGGATTGGGTCACCAGCAAAAGGAGAATAGTGGTTGAAGAGCCAAGCCATTTCCAAGGCAAGGCATGTTAGTAACCACATGGTTTTCATAGTGATTTCCCCAAGTAGAATCAAGATGATAGAACTTGGAAAATAGAAGAGTGTTCAGCACTCAAGCGATAACCAACTTTTTTGGGTCCAAATGTATGTGAGTGGGAAGGAGTGGTCAGAATCTGGATTAGGGGAAAAAATTAACTCAAAAATGAAAGTGCTCGGAATTGCATGACACTAAATTGATAGTGATTGTCCCGTCACTAGGAATCCAACGCAACTTGTTTCATAAAAAACTGAGTCTGGATGAAGGAGTTATGGTCTGTTGATCATCATTGAGAACATCCAAATAAAATAAAATAAAAATTATTGTAGACCAGGTACAACTGATGACATGGAAATTCAGTCAGCATGCAAAGAATCTTCTTCAGTTTTAGTCCAATGGTACTGTGACAAGTGTCATTTCTGGATTCGTCAGTTTGGTTTGAGAAGGTGAAATTTGCCCAATGTCCTCCTAAGGTTGAATTTGTGTTGATGTGAATTATGTGTTGGAATTTGTTTTTAAATATTAAGGATTGGATTAATATATAAATATTATATATTTATTTATTTATGATATCTTATAATCACACATATATATATATATATATATATATATATTTAATAATTAAATTCAAACTTTCTTATAATTCCACACATTATATATATCAACCCAAATTTCTATTGTTTATTACGTTGGGTTATTAAACTTTGGGGTTTATAAATATTAAACGTTGGGACATATTTTATATGGTAAGTCTGAATTTATTATGGTGGTAATGGTTTTAATACCATAGTTCGAGAGCACCTAATACACATCCAAAACCACATACATTATACCTTGGGGATAACGTGTATCGTATGGTTGTGGGCACGTTTTATATGGAGTGAAAAAACAATGTAATGAGGGGTGAGGTCGGGGTTTAACCCCATGACCTCCCCCATTCCACCCTGCACCTTCAATGGGCCATGCCCTTAGAACTTGAAAGGATTGGTGCGACAGTTATATTTAAATGTAGTTTTGGTTCGATGGCGGAAGAACGGAGCGGGCTAGCCTTCCTCCCAATGAAAACATGCCATGTGTCCCATCATTAAGTGCTTAGTTAAATACGGTTTAGTGCGCATTAGTCCAATATTTAAGCACACTTATCACATAGTTAATCCACATTTATAATTTGGTGGAATTTTGGTCGATTCCCCAAATTTAGCACCACTTCCAGATTTGGAGGAGCTAATTGGGAGTTTTCCAGATTTAGAGTCAGAATCTATGGAAACCTTAATGAGGCATATCTTGAGCAATATTCAACCAGTTTGGGCTCATGAATAGTCATTATTGGCTAATTCGTATTCTATGAATCCATTGGAATAGCTTGCAAAGACAATGGAGAAAATATATAGGTGCTTTTGGTCAGTTGAATAATTTTGAAGCCTAGGGCCACCAGGAGGGAAGGTCATGCCCAAATCAGCTGAAGGCCAAATGGAGTGAATGAATAGTCAATTTTTGATGTATTTTATGCTTTAAATACAATGGTATAGTTTATATATGTGCTTGAGCACATATGAAGATTATTTTTTCACTTTGGATATTAAAAACACCCATGGCCACCGGGATTGGAGGTCAAGCCTAGAGGAGCTGGAAACCAAATTCAGAGGTTGAATTGTCATTTTTGGGGTACTTGGGTGTTATAAAGCCAATGGAACAGTAAAAAAAAATATTGGATCAATACTGGTGCTTGTCCTAAGAGGGCCTAGCTAGATAAAGCAGGTCCATGGAGATGTAGCCCAAGAGGGGTGAACTCCATCATCATCCATTATGCTATGTGATTTTTTTGAGTTATGTTTCTGTATTTCATTTTTTGTATATGAGTTTTTAAAAGTTAATTATCTCATAATTTGATCATGAAGACACATGAAACTACACACATAAACGCCTTCACGAATGGTTAACATGAGACAATCCTTAAACACATTTTTAATAATGATGAGGGAGCTTGCATATCAATAACAATTTTTTCCATATTCAGATCACTTATTTTCTAATAATATTTATGGTATAGAGACGTACTCTCTATTTGAGTAGAATAGAGATGTTCTAATGTATAATGTAAATATTTCAATTTAGTCAAAATAATATAAGTCTAGATCTATCATAACTTCAGATTTACTAAGTTCCTAGAGGGAACAAATCTATTTTCGCTCATATTTCCATCTCAAGAGATTTATGATGAATCTAGGCTGATTTAATTTCACCCTTTTAATAGTTTATATTCCACATGAATACCATGAGTCAATACCATATGTTTTCAATACCATGGGCCAATATAATGGGTCATTATTATTATTATTATTATTATTATTATTTTATTTTGATAGGGTTATTTTTATTTTTTATTTTTTTATTTTATCTTTTAATTTTATTTTGACAAGTTAGAATGTTCCCACTACATTATACTAATATTTTTATTTTGTTTCATTTTATTTTTATTTCTATGTAATTTGACTTAGCCAAAATTTTAAACATTACATCACAACATCTAAACAAAAATAAAATAATAATAATAATGTCACACGATATTCATGTGGAATATAACTATTTAAAGGGGAAAATTAAAACAACCTAGATCCATCTTAACTATGTATCTACAAAGTGCCAAGAGTGATAAAATCTCTTGAAATGCAAATCTCTTTTAGAGTGAAAAGAGATTTGATCCCTCTGAATACTTGGTAGATCCAAAATTAAGATGAATCTAGATTGTTGTATAACATGTATTGATTTGTATTATTTAAAATGTTATTAATGATAAAAAAATATTATCAAATTTAAATAATATTTTGATTGTTTAAATTAATATATAATTAATAAATAAACAATAATTCAAATAAAAAAACTTTTATTTATTAATATGGAGGAGATCTATAATTTTTCCACACTCAATATACATTTAAAAAACACATAAGGGGATATAAATTCAACACACAAATAAGGGGATATACATTCAAAACACAAATAGGGGGATATACATTCAAAGCACAAGTATGGGGATAAGACAGTGTTAAGATAAAAATAATATTTTTCCTTCTTTTCCTTTAAAAAACCATAATTATTATTTTATTAATTTAACTGTTATTTTATTATTTTCCTTAAGAGGCCCATTTAGATCTCAAAATTCCCCTATTTAATTATGGTTGCCAGACACAAAGAGATTTGTTGAGAAGTGATGGTATATCCTAGCGAAATTGAAGAAATATGGGTCATTCTCAAATATTGACATTTTGTCCTTATAGAAAATATGATGGTGAAAAAAACTCTTTGCTCCTAGCTTATGTTTAATATATCCCTTGGTTTTTCATTCTTGTTGGATCCACAAAGAGAGTTCCTTTCCTAAGGGCCAAAGCCCCATAAATTTTCCTCTATTGACACGATCTCATATTTTGAGTATAGTTTCAATTATGGGTGGAATAGACTTCAAACTTGGGATGCACAAGTGCTTTAGTATGGAATGTACTGAGCACTCTTCATTTTTCCTAGATGTTGAAGATATTTTTTATCTCAAAAATTCATGTCACCTAGGTTTACCATTGCATGGGAATAGGATGCCTCTGAGCCTAATATGAGACATGATTTCCTCTATTTTCAATGTCCAATGACCATATTTCTATGAGAGGAAGAAGTACTTGCTCCCATGGTGCCTTCCATGTATAGGGTCTACAATATTCTTCCAAGAGTGGTGGTGAGGATTTATGATTTTTCTAGTTATTTTTTATAACCAAGATCAAAGGATAAAGTCAATAAAAAATATAAAGATTAAATATTTTGTTAATATATATATATATATATATATATATATATATATATATATATATATATATATATATATATATATATATATTTAATTGTTTAAAATATCTAGGTATATATGTGAGTATATATAATATTTCTAATTGTAGATATTAATATTCATAATTGAACATGTATGTATTTATAGGTGTTTAAATTAAGTTGATGGTTATAAAAGAAAAAATCTAGTGCATAGGAATGTGTCCATGATTTTAGAAGCATGCATTTGTACATGATTTTGTAATGCAAAATTTCAACTCAATATCACTTATTTCTAAGAACACACACATTGTTGAGTACATGCCCAGTTCTACTGTGCAAGTTCTCTTATGTTATTTTATTGAAGAAATATTATGTGACCATTCATTGTTACGTAATAGAGTACACAACATATTTCTCATATTAATCAAATGATCTCTATGATTTTAGGGGAGGTTGAGGAAGAATTTTAGGAGTGCTTAAGAGGGCATTGGAGGAGTATGTGCGTCTTGTTTCATATGGTCTAGGTAAGTTTCTATATATACATATCATGTATCCACTCCATGTTCAACATAGTTGGAATTATGCATCTCTTTCATTTTGAGCAACACATCAATATGTGTGTGTGTGTGCACCATATATGTATGTATATGTACCATATATAAACTTCATGTTGAATATGAAAGGAAATCCATGTCCTTTATTTATATTCAGGTGATACAATTCTAACCAAAATATATATGTACCACATATAAAATCCATGTTGAATATGGAAGGAATTCCATGTGCTTTATTAATATTCAGGCGATACAATTCTAACCAAAATGTAGAATACTTCCACCACATGTAATGTCTTAACCATAATAATTTTTTAATTTTCAATTGCTTTATATAATATATAAGTAGTTGAGATTGAAATATTTTGTTCAGAATTTGCATGGAAATATTTTTTTTTTAGTTGTTTTATATAATATTTACATAGTTGATATTGAAGTATTTTTTTATGGCACATATTATTTATATTAAAATATTTTTTTTCTATATATATATATATATATATATACATATTCTGAATAAGTCTAATTCTATTCAGAAAAAATATGGTACATGGTGTGATTATAAACAAGAGAGGCAAGAAGTAGGCCATCCGGAAATGATGAACTATCAACCTAGGTCCTGAAGAGAGTAAAAGAAACAAGCAAAAGCAGAGAAGCATGACTAGAGTGCTTGAAGAAAAAGCTGGATTGTACCCAGATTGGGTAGAAGCCTCCAAGCGAAGTTTTTTTCCCTTCTTTTTTTTGACTTTAACCCATCCCACTTGGTGTGGATGGGTCAAAACCACTTGTAGACTAGTGTTGACTAGGGGAGGAGTCTCCTTATCAGTATCATAAGAGGAGGACTCATGAGTGCGTTTTTTAGTGCGTTTATGAGAGATCATTGTGTCTGGAGGATCCTCAGGTGGGGTGGAGGACAATTCATTCATCTATTGAGTATGTTCCATTTCTGCATCAGTCTCTTCATCCTCTGAACTCGAGGATTCAAAGTCTTCCGTAGGTGGCAGACTACAAGGTATCCATCTTTTGGATTTGGATTTTCAGATGTTTTCCTTTCTTTTGGCAAGGAAGGTGGCGCAGGAGTTCTGAAGATGCCCAGTTTGGGGACAATGACAGCAACGGAAGGGAGTATTCTCAAAATCTAGGATCTGTTTCCATAAAAAATCACCTCTCTTGAGATTAATTTGGTCGGGTAAGCCTTTTCTTACGTCTATTTCCACACATACTCTCTCATATGTGTATAGTCCTTGGCACTCCCGTGAGTAATCTGCCATTAAGAAGCGGCCTAGGGAATTTCCTATTCCTCGATAGACTGAAAGGTGCGAGATATGGGCTGTTAAGTTTGGAAGCCTGACCCAAATAGGAGTCTTGGTGATGACTGCTGTAGCAGGGTCGAAATCTGGGAACTAGGGGGTGATGAATAATCTCGCTGCTCCCCAAAAGGCCTGTTGATAATTCTTTTTGTGATCAAATAGTACCATGAAGAAAACCTTTGAGCAGAAGCTGACTTTGCAGTTGTGGGTCCAGTTGGTGTATATCTACTCAAAGAGATCCTTTGTGCGAGGCCAGAGTCCATTGAATTTGTAGATGATAGCATTTTTTGCAAATTTTTGTTGTTGTTCTGGAAGATCTGGATGGGAAATATCTATGGAGGGAACATCCTCTATTTTATCAACCAGAAAAGGCTTGGGGACCTCAAGGGTTTGGGCAGTTTTCTTGGGCTATGCATGGAGAACATCCCTATAGGAGAAAGCTGGAGCAGAGGAGGAATTTCTGTTATTTATATATTTTAAATAGACATCTTGTTTTATTTTACTTAGCCTAGCATATTCAAATGTTTTATTTGTATTTATTGCATTTTTTTATTATTAATAATCTCTAAGTGTCAAATATCAACTTGATTTTAAAAATTAAATGAAATAATTGAAATTTTTTACTTTAAATTTATTTGTATCTCTATATACTGAGCTTATTTAAAATGATTTTATTTAAGATGGGCATTGAAATATTTTATTTATAATTAATCATAAAATATCCTTTCAATAAAAATAAATATGAAATTGATATTTACATATATCAGTTAACATGGATATTTAAATATGTGATTTAATGTTTATATTGAAATAATTAAAAAAAAAGAAAAGAAAAAAAACACATACCTTGCTCACACTTTAAAATGAAAATAGAGGATTTTTGTCTCCACTTTCGGTTACTTTATCTTTATTTGTTTTTTGATATGCATATAAAAATATTTTATTTATAACTAACATTGAAATATTTTTTTAGTACTACATTTCAACTGTATGTTAAGCATGAAAAGTAAGAAATTCCTACCTAATAGTGCTTTTAAGTAAAACTAATAAAACACCTATTTTTATTTTTGTTTTTTTATTAGAAGTGATATTTTTATCATTTAATAAATATTTAGTTTTATTTTAAAATGAATACATGTCAACTCTAGGTTGAGGACGAAAGAAATTTCACAACCCCCTCATACTTTCTTGTAGAATGTGCCTCTTGATCCACCATACTTCCGTGTAGAATTTGCCTCTTGATCCAAATATTCAGATTGCAGTACTTAAAAGATGAGGTTGATTTTCTATACTTTTTCCATTTTTTTCTGAAAGTAATCTGTCCAAGTTTTATAATATAAATTATTTTAGATTAATTATTTCCAATATAAAATTAGGTATTTTTAGAAGAATATCATCAAACATTTTGCAATTATTGTATTAAATACTATTAATATTCAGCAATATTTCTAAACATTTTGATAAAATTCCATGGTTAAATTTTTTGTATTAAAAGACGAAAATTGTATAAATAAGATTTATTTTATGAGGTTGAGAGACACTCTCTATCCCAATATGGTAGAAATGTTGTAATTTTAACATTTTGTATTAGTCAAAATAAAATGATATTAAATTAAATTAAAATTAAAATTAAAATATAAGCCATAGTTTTCCCCTGGTATTCTTAACCCCTAGTTTTTCCCATGGTATTCTTCTCTAATGTGGCATATTTAAAAAATAATAATGTAACTAGCCTAGATCTATCTTAACTTTGGATCTACCAAGTGTTGAGAAGGATTGAATCTCTCTTCTGAGGTGCAAACCTCTTTTAGAGTGAAAAGAGATTTGATCCCTCTCAACTAAGATGGATCTAGACTTCTATTACTATAATAAATAATATATCTATTGAAATATATGTTATTAAATTTAAATATTCTTTAATTTTATAATATTTATATGATAGTTTAGTTTCATTGAAAAGTTGAATGATTAAGTTTAATATAATTAAATACAAAAGAAATTACTATAACTAACATTATTATATGAATGGATCAATTTTTAGATGATAACACGTGAGATATTGACTCTGCATTGTCATCAATATTATAAGAATATTCCAAACCCTACACATGGTAGCAATCGTGGGAGTAAAAAATGTTCCCCCTAAAGAAATATAATCACAAGATGTCATTAATATTCTCAATAAATTCCCATCTCTTGATAAAAATAATATTATTCCTATCCAACAACAAATCCAATTGACATGAATCAAAAGATCAAAATAACTTCAATGTCCACACCAAATGAAGAGAAAAATATAGTTTCCTTCCTAATGCATTTGTGGATCCTAAGTTCAAATTCTATTCCACTCATATTGGTGAATACTTTTAATATATGAGAGATCATTTCCTCATAATAAAATTTCTAGGGCTTTGGCCCTTCGAAAAATAACTCTCTCTATGGATCTAGCAAGAATGGAAACTGAAGAGAAAGATTAAACTTGATCTAGGAGCCAAGGGTTATTGGAAATATTACTAATGGGTTGTCCTTGATGGTGACGTACTTGTAGCAAGATGATTATGTGTTCTCCTTGATTGAAACCTAATTGGTAAATATGTCAACATGATGGCAGTTGGATGGGTATACCCTCTAGTTCAAATGTGACAGAGAGATAGACAAAGAACTACTAGTTAGTGACAAAGGAATGATGAAGGTAAATTTTGAGGAAGTATGCACAGATTCTATGAAGACAATTCGCATAAATACGTAGGTGTGATGAGTATGAGTCATGTATATGCAAGTTATGTGAAGAAAATATGTGTACATACGTAAGTTTTATGAAGAAAAGTCACATACAGATTCTGCACCATGGTATTCTAAATACCAGGGGTCTTTACCATGCTATTGGCCAATAGTAATGAGCGTGAAAACGTATATTTGATTTCGTCGAAGAATGACATTGACATTACTAAGGGTTTGAAAAAGTATTTTCTAAGGCCTTAGCTATAAAAGGATTTGGATATCAAAGTGTTAAGTGTGCATGAGCTATTGGCTATTGATGAATTGTTTGATCTGAAATAAGTATGCACCTAGGAGTATGATGATGGATAAGATTGAATTTATCTTAAATGAATATACATTATCTTCTTATGGGTTGGTTTGATCTGTGATAATACTATTTGACACATGTTTTTACTATGTATTCTGAGATATGGGTTTATTTGAAGTTATGTTCTGTAGAGAAGGTATAAGTCAATAATTGCACATTTATAGGTGGGTGTGATAACTGAAAGGCACGTGCATACGCTGGTCTCATTCTGGTAAGTCGCATGTTGATTCTACAGTTTGTACAGATCCGTATGCGGGTTTGATTATTGAAAGGCACATGTAGATGTAGAAGTGCTTTATGTTAAGCACGTTTATATGCTATGGTTTAGATGAATATGATATCTGATCAATCTAACTAGTATTTCTATTTTTAAGTACATTTGTCTGTCAATGAAGTCTTAAATGATGATATAGGTTTAATAGTGAGGATTGTAGTTAAGTTAATTATATATTGATATGTTGAATAGTAATGATCCTACTATCTAGATGTGGTTCAGAAATTTGTGATGGTATATGATTATTTCATAATGATTCAGTGGTTTTATATGTAACTTGGTGATTATTTCATGAAGGAAATGATTATGTTTCAGGGTTCAATGTTTTAATATATATACGCAAGTTTGCTTAAGGAAACTCGCGTGTATATGGAGATATTGTACATAATAATAATGTACACATTTTTACATATTATTAGTCATGCTTTGTGATGATCTGTAAGTAGTTCAAAAATATGTGATGGAGGATAAATGCTGTTTCTGTGATTGATGTGAGAAATACAGTGATTCAGTCCAAGGGTTCTATGTTCTGAGATCTATATTCAGGTTTTCTTAAGGGAAATGTCTATATACACAGATATTATTAAAAAAAATAGCGTGTATATTCTGACATGTAGCTTATTAGGTTTAGCAGTGGAAGTCATTGATTTTAGTGATGGGTAATAATGCATGGCTTCGTACGTTGATGAGTCACAGTGCATTGAAATGATTTTTTCTATTTTATATTGATTGGTTGCAATAGTTTATTGAGATTCAATGGTTGATTCATTGATTTAGTTGGTTCAAGTGATTGAGTGATTTGTTACAGTGATTGGTTTCAGTTTTGATATTTGGTATTGGGCTTAAATGATAGTAGTGGGTCTAGTATGAAAATTTGATGAAAGATGGCCTACAAGTTGTAACGTTTTGATTAGGTGGATCTAGTATGAAAAATATTAAACGTGGTCCACAAAGGTTCTAATGATTGGAGCATTTAATGAGGGAATTAAAGCTCACATTCAGTGGGTGTTAGAGAACGAGAGAAGGTTGTAGCCTTCTGTATGTGGGTGCCTATGTGATGGTCTTATTCTGCACCAGTAAAATATTTTAAGATGTTTTCTTTATAATAAAATATGAAATCAAAGACAACAATAGCGGAAGTTTTCTCCCACATTGGGTTTCCACCTAAAAATCATGGTGTTCATGTGTGATGATGTGTTTCTTATGTCTGATGTTTTATTCTATTCTTAGTACACATGGTTTTTTTAGGTTATTTTATAAAGAAGTATTGATGCACTAGTTCAATTTAAACAAATGATGAATTAGTTTAATAGATAGTTAATTGGATATACGCTACATGTCTTCATCACAATTGTGTACATACACTAGTTTACCTCATTACAATCATGTATAGAAATATAAATAAGAAATTGAAACTTTTAAGTGATTTTTTAAAATATTGATTCACCCCCCACACCCTCTTAGTATTTTTCCAACATATTTTCCAGTATAGAGGAAATGATGAAAATATTTGAGAATGGTCTAGAACTCCTCAACTTGGATGGGTTATACCTTTTATTTTTGAAAAATAGTTTTTTCCCATAAAAGGAGGGCTTCATAGTTGTGCTACTATGGATATACATGTGATCTTTGCCATGGGAGTTTTGGGATAGAGAAATATTAGCTATAATTTGAAATGAACTGCGACATTTTGTCAGGATATTTGAAGCCACAAAATATGTTAGGTAATTTTAGTAGGCTCGCATGTATATCTTCATGAATATATATCAATAACTACATAAATCAATAGATATTTACTATGAAGATTATCTCTAGAGATAAACCCTTTATTAAGAGCACGTCCATTTTTTATTTTGTCATTGTCATGAATATTGAAATCTCTATCAGGACTCTCCTATGAATGCTCCTACACTAACCCTATATTATACAATACATAAAGGTCCTAAAGTATTTTCTAGATCCACTATTAGGAATAATAACACTCACCCTCCCCCTCTACCACCACACTCTAGAAATGCTCCCAAGACGAGTAACATATTTATCCCTCTCTTTAGCTTTAACTCCAACTCCAATCCCTCAAATCCGACTCCCAATTATATTGAAATTCTTAACCTAGTTGTCTCCAAAGACCTCAACATGAAAGCCACAATAAATATTAGTGTCCCTAAAAAAGGATAGGAATTGATCCTTTGACAAGTATATCTGATACATCAAGGAAATGGATAGAATACAAAGTAATAAAATGACATTGATCTAGATGTTTTGGATATACCAATTATTACTAAAGAATATAAGTATAAGGACCCACAATCCATTCAAGAACATAAAATAGAAATTATGATCAAGAACTTCCTAAAATATAAACTTCAAGATCAAAAGGGAATATTAGTATCTTCCAAATTTATCTCTCTTGAAATTCAAATGTATACCCTTAAATATACCCAAAAAACTATACAAGAATAATAGAATAAGGAGCACAAAAGTAATCGACAAATTCTCAAAGAATTCAGAAAAATATTCATTAATTTAGGAATAATCAAATTTATCTCAGAGGTTTATCCCTCCATCAACCCCTCTTCTTAATGAACTTTATTTCCTGGAATATCATAGGTCTTAATTGCAAATGAAAACAAAGGATCACTAAAGAAAAATAGAAATATTACAACCCAACTTTTGATTGTTCATGGGATTAAAATTTCAATTGAAGCAATCGATAAGATGACCTCCTCACTGGGTCTATGTTGTCAATCTATAGTAGTTGACACTAAAGGAAAATTGAGTGATCTTGCTATCTTTTTGAACTCTCATTCCTTAACCTATTTGAAACATATAGAATATCAATGATTCAATTTCAACTCATTGGATCGGTAGAGATATTATTTCTCTTCAATGTCTATGGACCAAAAATTCATTATGACAAAGAAAATTCCCTCAAAACATCAATAAAACCAAGTCTCTATTTTTGCATGTTTATTCGATTCTGAGGGGTGATTTCAATCTCATCCAATTACTTGATAAAAAACATGGGCATATTTATGTGAATAGTGTTGATCATATGGTTAACATTAGTCATTTTCAAAGATAACCTTGAGTATCCAAGTACTGAATGTCATGACTCGTGGTGAAAGGTTTGAATGATGGCTGGAGAGAAACGATGCTAAGCTAAGTCACGTGGCTGAATAACTAAGAACATGTCCAAACAGGGGGCTAAAATGTTTTTGAGCCTTCAAGGAATGAATTTATTCTCAAAACCCATCATCCTTGAAGCCTCATTATGCCTTTTGTCCTTTGATAAACCCTCACTGCTATTCCTAGTTTAAAGCCCTCTCTGTTGTGAATAAGAATGCCCAAAAGGTATCCTTTTCCCTTATTTCGTTTCCCACTAAAATTTTGTTTTCTTCCCTTTTACTCCTATCCATTCCCCTCATTAACCCTCTAAATCATCTCCTTTCCCCTTTAAACCTTGCAAGCACCCCGTGTTTGGCTTGAAGTCCCTTTATTCCTTCTATTGGCTTAAAAAGATTCCATTTTCCATATAACTGGTTAAGCCCCTTCTAGGCCAGCCCCTTTGACCACTTCCCCATATGCCCTACACCCGAGACCAAGCGCTAAAGGCTTGGGTGCTAAGCACAATCGGAACATTCGGAGGAGCGCCTTTTCTGTGTTGTGCTTGATAAGTTCTGATGCGATGGCTTTGTTCCATGAACTTCCGGTTGCCCGTTGACCATCGATCTACCATCCGATCCGACGGCTATCGCAAAATCGCGGCATCGCCAATCGAAAGTTCCAAAACACGCCACCCTTCATATCCCCGATTGGCGATCGTCGATTGATGACTCTCGATCCGATCTAAGTCATTCATCCATGCCAGATCAACAGTCCTCATTGCATCACCTTGTTCGTTCATATTTCTCCTTCAAAGTTTCAGCCCTGCTCTGCTCTGATGTGATTAGATCGCAACCGTTGATCTCTAGAGATCCTATGGTTCATATCAAATCACCCGCCGCCCTTGCCGGGTCCCAACATCAAGCCATTTCATATGATTGTCATCGCACTCCCTATGCATTTCGATTCAAAGGCCCAAATTATAACGTTTTATATTAAAATGTTATATCGTTGCGCCCGACATAAAACCTAATGTTTTACATTAAAATTCGTTGCATATCGACCCTTTTCCACCGCTTCACTGCTTCTCTCCATCACTTCCCATTGCATCCATGGCCTCTAAATCTTGCCTCCGCCTCCCCTGGATTTTATAATGATTTATTTTATTATCCAGGGTTCACAGAGTAATTTATTGGCTCTGATTTCCATGATCACTGCAACTATGATTTGGAAAGCAGAGAAGCCTTTTCTTCAGTGGCCAGTGTTTCAGCAACGAAGGTTTAAGGGGTTTAATCCTGATATAGAATAATTAACGCTTAACCCCGCGTTCGAAGGAAGAAGGCGTAGTTTGAAGACTGAGGCACACTAGCAAGATACATCAGTGCATTCATATCAGTAGAGCACTATTTTCTCCAGAAAGGACTTCCTACATCATTCTCCATGCCTCCTCGACCCCAGGAATATTAATTGCACTGACAGAAGTCTCTTAAAGACTGCTAGATCAACAGTTATGGAAGCATGGAGACCTGCAGACTTTCCATCCACGTCATTTATTCTAGAAGGCTAGCGCAGAGTTCCAAACAGCCAAAAGGACTTCAAGAACACATCCGAGGTTGATATCAACCTGACAGAGACTCCCAGGCCATACTATAGAGTACTTACAATGATGCAGATTGCCATTAAGCAGAGTGGGCATGAACTCTTTCTCCACTCTGTCTTAATGAGATCCATTTAATGAATATCATCTACTCCTATTATTCTCCTCTCCTATAAGAATCACCAAGAACGAATTGTAAAGGGTTCCAGATTTTCAGAAAAATATGTTGTGAGAGAGAATTTTGTATCCATTTTGGTTGAACTTTTATATGAATGCGAAGAGCTCGTCGGGTTTCAGTGATGAGGAGTTCCATATTTAACGAGGATTCTCGTCTTTGTGCTTCACAATATGTAACTCTCCCCTATATGTGATAGTTTGATTGTTCATTTCATTTTCATCCATTTCACTTGTATCATGTTCTGGAATGCGAGTGGCTCACTGGTTTTTGGTATGAATTTATCCTAATTGATACTCATGCTAGAACCTGTCAAGCGCTTTAAATATGGCTCAGGCATGATATATTGTTTCATTTTCCACTTCAACCATACTTCTGCTATATTAGCTTCAATGGGATGCTATTTTTTAAAATGCTATTGTCATGTATGGATTCTTAATTTTGTAATCCCATTACATGTTGATATTTGTTTCTGGATATCATCCCAATGACAGTTAGTATTACCTCAATCTTTCATAAGTAGTAAACACCTTCTGATTATTAATCTCTATGAGGTATTTTAGAATCCAGCCCTCTTTACAGTAAGCTGCCTTTGAATTGTCTGATACATTTGTATTAGAGTTTCACACCTTGCCTCTGCAGTATTGCTTTCCCTGTGTCAAGTTTCTGAAAGTTTTGGTCCCATTCAAATTAACCTTCCTATTTACAAGAGATAGCATGAGAGCCTGTTTCTAATAACTTCTCATATTATATTGTATGCTCCTTGCTGTATAAGATGTCCTAGGTACTGGTATTTCACAACTCAAGGCTGTCTCTAGGGTTGAAAACATCTTTCTGGCACCGTTTCTAGGGAAGCGAAGTTGAGAAAAGTTAAATCCCTAGGCCTCGAAGAAAACCTTATTCACTTTTTAGATAGGTGATCATGGAGAGTTGAGAGTTGTAGATCCCTCACCTTGGCGAATCCACATTCATTTATCAGATAAATTTACTTGCAGTCCTGGCTCCTCGTAAGCCACACTTGAGGTCAGATATGTCTCAGCCAAAGACACCTTCTGTGTCTAACCCAGAGAAGATCCTACATAGAAGGAGTTGGAGGGAAAGGTAATCAGTCCATACTGAGATCCCTGAATTCTCTCTAGAATACTTTCCATCCTCCTCCTCTCAAGTTTCCCAAGTGCAAGGTCCCGACTCCACTGTGGGAGATACCAACTACTGCTCAGATAGTCCACCCCGGGGAGGGGTTTTAATTAAAGGCAAAGCTGAGTCAAGGGATACCACATATTACACCTTTCACCCTACTCCTGAAGTCGAAGAGGTCAAAGAAGTCACCGAATTATCTGCTATTAACAGCCCGTTGTTCCCGTCAACACCTCAAGTTGTTGTCCAATACATTCCTATTGTCATTCATACCTCACTTCCACCTCCTCCTCCTCCTTTTACACACCAAAACCTTGCACTACTCCCACCTCCCCCAATGGCCAACGTTCCTGGCTTCTTGTTGAATAAATATGCCCCCCTGGAATTACCTCAAGCATTGAATGATATGCCACAGGACTATCTGAAGATCTTACCCCAATTCAATGGGGAAAATGAGATGGAAGCTCAAAAAAATCTTGAGGTCCTATGTTATTTTGCAGAGAACTTTAATGTGGAACACCTAGATGTAGTCTTACGACTGTTTGTGCAATCTCTGGATGGTGAAGCTAGAAAATGGTTTAAGACATTAGGAGACCGTTCCATCACCACTTGGGAAGGAATGGAGGATACTTTTCTTAGACAATGGGGGGAGAAGAAAGATCATGGACATTGTCTTACTGAGTTTAACACACTCAAGAAAATACATAACGAAGGAGTGTCAGAGTTCATCAAGAGGTTTAATAAATTGTATTTGAGCCTTCCTGCTAATATGAAACCTCATCAAACTGATGCTAAATTTGTTTTCATAGCAACTTTTGACTCAGAATTTGGTTTCTCTCTGAGAGAAAGAAAGCCTGCCACCTTGGATGATGCTCAGACAGATGCGCTAGAGTTGGAGGAAAATTTCGCCTCCACTAGTAAATCAAAAGGAAAGCCAGACCAAGATGCTAGAAGGAAAGGAAAAGAGGAGGTGTCTACTTCTAGCCAAGATAGAGACTCAGCTGATAACAGAATTGAATATATGAACAAAATGATTAAGAAACTTTCTAGTAAGCTGGTAAAAATTGAATTGGAGACCAAGAATTCATCCTCCACGAATTTCCAAAATGCTCCAAACAGGGGTTACAATCCTCAGTATAGGAAACCACCTCTGCAAATACTGCAAAGGGAATGGAAAGAGAAACAAGATCAGGTACCACACCCGCTGTATTTGGAAGGTCAGGTAGATGGTCCTAATGAAGACACTGCCTATGAACAAGAGGGTGCATATCTTGCTTTTTCAAATAGTGATGGAGTAGAATGCCCCTTGCAAGGAAGTGATGGAACCGAGATATCATTACAAGAAGAAGAGAAGGCTAGAGGCACATAAGACCCAGAGATTGATGACTATTGTCAGCAACTTTTTGATTTCATGCAAGCAAAGTTCAATAGAAGATATGATCTCAGATCTTCTAGGAAAAGGACTCATACTCAAGATCATGAAGAAGAGCCACCCCAGAAGGAAGCACCTACTCAGAAGGAGTCAACAATGAAAAATTTCACGGACAAAGGTAAGAGGCCTCTAAATGAACCTTTGTAGTCTAATGATCAAATTCCTTCCTCTTCAAAAGTAGTCATTCCCCCTAATACCAAGTCTGTGTCAAAAGAAGCCAAACCCTTGGCCGAAAATAAAGAGTCAAAGGAGGTCGCAACAGAAAAGTCCTCTCCTGCCTTTAGTGTGCAAAAGGAGCTTGAGAAGGTCAAAATCCCAGTTCCCTTGACCAAATTGTTGAAGCAGCCTGCGTATCAGTCCCAGGTCACCTCTTTCATGCTCCCTCCAGAGGCAGCACATATCCCAGATAGTTTGAACCTTCAAGAAGAAAGACCCATGGCTGTGTTTGGCCCCCACGTTGAGAAATTAATTGCCTCTACTCCTCCTTTTATGTGTCTCTAGTGATTCATGACCTGTTATTACATAACTATATGTTAAACTCGAGAGCTTCTCATAATCTATTGCCCCTGTCATTCATGGAACAACTAGGACTACAAATCACCCAGCCATACAAGGATCTCTATTCATTTGATTCTAGAAGAGTTAAGTCCCTGGGTATGATCAAGGATCTGATGGTCAATTTGGACCAGATTCCTGCAAAAAGTGTGGTGATGGACATTGTGGTGGCTGACATCCTAGCTCACTTTGGCATGTTGCTGTCAAGGTCCTGGGGGACAAAAATCGGTGGGTCAATCAAGTTGGACTTAACATATGCTACTATCCTGGTTTTTTGTGGCCAGGAGAGGAGATTGTACAGGGAAACCGGATTTGTCAAGATGGTTACTAAGGCTGACAACTCGATTAATTCACCAGTCTACAGTAAAGAAGCTGATTTCTCATGTTTAATGCTGGAGGAAGACCAAGATTATGCTCAATAACCATCATTCTTCCAGATCAAGACCGAGCAGCCCTCAGAGAGCCGTGAAGTAGGAATCTAGACACTTCACTTTGATGGAGCAAATTCTAGAGAAGGTAATAGTGCTGGAGTACTACTGATTTCTCCTATAGGCCAGTGGGTCCCACTGTCTTTCAATCTAGAATATGAAGCCACTAATAATGTGGCCGAATATGAAGCACTTCTGTTAGGGTTATAGACAGCCAGAAGCATGAATATACAAAGTTTAAAAGTTATGGGAGATTCGGAACTGGTAGTTAGACAAGTGAAGAATCAGTGTCAAACTAAAAATCCTAGGCTGAGGGCATATAGGAACAAAGTGTTGGACCCAGTGGAAAATTTTTTCTTGGCATTTAACATTCAGTTTATGCCTAGGGAGCAGAACAGGATGGTTGATTCCCTTGCAGTAACTACTAGTACATTCCGTCCACCTCAGAAACCTCTCTTAAGATATGAAATTGAGGTGCGATATCGGCCATCAATCCTAGAAAACATCAAGCACTAGAAGGTGTTTAAGGATGAAGAGAAAGTGAAAATATTTATGGAAACAATCGGCGAATTCTCCAACATGGAGATAGAGGTTTGTGAGGAATAAGAAGCTAAAGAACTTTCAGAAAACAAACGGGAGGAAAGGGTGGTAGGTCATAAAGTGTTACAATTTAAGGGAAACGTTATACCTAGAGGGCTGGTTCCTCTAGAAACACTATTTGATAAGAACGATGTCCCACTGTAGCCAAGCAAAGTCACAGAGGAAAACTAGGTAGAATATCTTAAACTTGGTACTGATGATGACCCCAAAATTGTGAAACTATCCAAGAACATCCCAAAAGAATATAGAAAGCTATACCGGAAATTATTTCAGTCTTACAAATATGTGTTTGCATGGTCTTATCAAGACCTGAAAACCTTTGATATCGGCATCATGCAACATAAAATCCCTTTCAAAGGAGATGCAAAGTCGCACAAGCATAAGCTTAGACAAATTAATCCCCTGCTGCTTCCCTCCATTGAGAAAGAAATTAAGAAACTGTTGAAGGCCGAAATCATTGTGCCATTGAGGTATTCTGAGTGGGTAGCAAACCTAGTCCCTGTCCGGAAAAAGAATGGATAAATAAGGCTATGTGTTGATTTCCAAAATTTAAACTGGGCATCCTTAAAGGATAATTATCCAGTGCCCAAGATGGAACACATCCTGCAGAAAGTGGTAGGAGCTTCTCGGATGTCGATGATGGATGGATTCTCGGGTTACAATCAGGTGGCTGTACTACTAGAAGATCAGAAGAAGACTGCCTTTACCACACCATGGGGTACATTTATGTATGCCAGGATGCCTTTCGGGTTGATTAATGCAGGGGCCACTTTCCAAAGGGCCATGGACATTTCCTTTGTTGGGGAGCAAGATAAGTTTGTGGTGGTCTATCTTGATGATATCATTGTATTTTCAAAGGATGATACTGAGCACATTGAGCATTTGCATAGAAATTTTGAGAAATGCAGAAATTATGGTCTCTCTCTGAATCCATAGAAGTCATTATTTGCATTAGAAGAGGGTAAGATTTTGGGACATAATGTGACCAAATATGGGGTAAAAATAGATCCTAAGAGAGTAGAAGTTATAAATGGCATTTCTCTCCCCAGAAATAAGAAGGAGGTGCAGGTGTTCCTAGGGCGCATTAACTTTCTGAGGAGGTTTATCCCTAACTATGCTGAGATAGTTAGACATATAACAGACATGCTTAAGAAGAATAATGAGGTAAAGTGGTCCCGGGAATCACGAGAGGCCTTTTCCAAAATCAAAAATGCCTTTGCTGGAGCCCCAGTGTTAGCTGGGCCAGACTACACCAAACCATTCATGATTTTTTCATTTGCATCACCTCATACAGTGGTAGGAGTCTTATTGCAGAAAAATGAAGAGGGGTATGAGAAGCCCATTGCTTTCTTCAGTCAGGTGCTCCGTGATGTAGAGTTGAAGTATAACATATTAGAAAAGCAGGCATATTCTCTAGTGAAGTCTCTTAAAGCATTTCACATGTATGTCTTGTAGTCACACATCATGGAATTTGTACCCATAGTTGCAGTAAAATATATTCTTATCCAAGGAGATAGTGAAGGGAAAAGAGGGAAATGGATTGCCAAAATATAGGAGTATGAGATAGACATCCATGCTATCAAACTGATCAAGGGACAAGGGCTAGCCAAAATTTTATCTGAATCAAACTGTCAGGCTCTAGGTATAAATATTTCCATGATAGAAAATGAGGAGTCTGAGAAGAAGGAAGAGCGACAGGGAGTAGAGGTAGCTACTCAGAAGACACATATGAAGTACCTCTACAGCCTGTGGTACAAAGAGATAGTGGAATATCTTCTAACACTCAGCTGCCCTCCTAGCTGTGATAAAGCTAAATACAAAACACTAAGGTTGAGATCACAGAAGTACATAGTTGCCAATGGTCGACTGTACTGGCAAGATACTTCAGGTATTCTACTCCTATGTCTCACAGAGGATGAGGTAGAAAATATAATGGCTGAATTTCATGATGGCATCTACGGAGGTCATTACAGCTGGAGGGCCACTACTCACAAAATCTTGAAGGCTGGTTTCTATTGGCCCAAAATATTTGGAGACATGTTTGCCCGAGTCAAAGCTTGTGAGAAATTCCAGAAATTTTCTAAAAGACAGAAGTTGGCATCTCTGCCCATGATCCCTGTTCACGTGGATGAACCATTCCAAAAATGGGGAATCGACTTTATCGGTGAAATACATCCTCTGTCAAGTGGTTAGCACAAGTGGATATTAACTGCTACCGATTATTTCACAAAGTGGGTGGAAGCTATCCCTGTGAGGAATGCAACATATGCTGTGGTAATGAAATTTATGGAAGAAAATATCATATCAAGATTTGGCTGCCCTTCCAAGATAGTGACTGACAATGCACAGGCCTTTAAGTCTGCAAAGTTTGTCAGCTTTTTCCAGCAGTATCACATTGCGCTAGGTCACTGTACGGCCTATTACCCACAAGGAAATGGCCTGGCAGAGTCTTCAAATAAAACCCTGGTGAGGGCACTGAAGAAGGCTATCAATGAAAATCAGAAAAATTGGGATTCCTAGTTGAAATTCGCTCTGTGGGCCAACAGGATTACCAGTAAGAGAGAAATCGGGAATTCCCCATATGAATTAGTATATGGGAGGGCGGCAGTATTCCCTATACAGTTAGCCTTACCAGTGGCCCGATTCATGCAAGAAATTCAAGAAGAACTCGATGATGTGACAAGGAGAATCAATCAGCTGGTGCAGTTAGAAGAAACATGGAACCAGGTAAGTCAGAGGCTAACTGAATATCAAAAGAAGATTAAGGACCTTTTTGATCAGCATGCCAAGGACAGGAAGTTTCATGTTGGGGATTTAGTGCTAAGATGGGATATTCGAAGAGCTGAAAAGGGGAAACATGGTAAATTTGACCCACTTTGGTTCGACCCTTTTAAAATTATGGAACAAGGGGGAAATAACACTTTCAGGTTGGAAAATTTACAGGGAGACTTTCTCGATGCCCCTGTAAATGGTCAGTTCCTCAAACCTTACTTCAAGTTCTGGTTCAGGTAGAGAGAGCCTAATGTATTATACTATACATTAGTTTTCTGTTTTCATCTTTGTTTGAATGAGGTGTGTGTCATGATGAATCATGAAGAGAAAAATAAAAAGTATTGAAGAGTGGTGTCCAAAAAGAAGATTAATAGGTGGTCTGCGAAGTTCTTGACATGCCCAAGGATGAACGTGTCATCCCCAGGTGGAGCCAATGTTGATCATATGGTTAAAATTAGTCATTTTCAAAGATAACCTTGAGTAGCCAAGTACCGAATGTCATGACTCGTGGTGAAAGGTTTGAATGATGGCTGGAGAGAAACGATGCTAAGCTAAGTCATGTGGCTTAATAACTAAGCACATGTCCAAACCGGGGGCTAAAATGTTTTTGAGCCTTCAAGGAATGAATTTCTTCTCAAAACCCATCATCCTTGAAGCCTCATTGTGCCTTTTGTCCTTTGATAAACCCTCACTGCTATTCCCAGTTTAAAGGCCTCTTTGTTGTGAAGAAGAATTCCCAAAAGGTCTCCTTTTCCCTTATTTCGTTTCCCACTAAACTTCAGTTTTCTTCCCTTTTACTCCTCTCCATTCCCCTCATTAACCCTCTAAATCATCTCCTTTCCCCTTTAAACCTTGCAAGCACCCCGTGTTTGGCTTGAAGTCCCTTTATTCCTTCTATCGAAACCCCTTTTAAGCCTTGAAAAAAGCTCTCTTTTCGCTTAAAAAGCTTCCATTTTCCATATAACTGGTTAAGCCCCTTTTAGGCCAGCCCCTTTGACCACTTCCCCATATGCCCTGCGCCCAAGACCAAGCGCTAAAGGCCTGGGTGCTAATTGCAATCGGAGCATTTGGAGGAGCGCATTTTTTGCGTTGCGCTTGATAAGTTCTGATGTGATGGCTTTCTTCTGTGAACTTTCGGTTGCCCGCTGACCGTCGATCTACCACCCGATCCGACGACTATCGTAAAATTGGGGCATCGCCAATCGCAAGTTCCAAAATGTGCCACCCTTCGTATCCCCGATTGGCGATTGTTGATTGACGACTCCCGATCTGATCTAAGCCATCCATCCATGCCAGATTAATAGTCCTCATTGCATCGCCTTGTTCATTCATATTTGTCGTTTGGAGTTTCAGCTTCGCTCTACTCTGATGCGATTAGATTGCAACCGTTGATCTCTCGGGATCCAACGGTTCATATCAAATCGCCCTGCGCCCATGCCGGGTCCCACCATCAAGCCATTTCATATGATTTTCATCGCACTCCCTATGCATTTTGATTCAAAGGCCCGAATTATAACGTTTTATATTAAAACGTTATATCGTTGCGCCCGACATTAAACCTAATGTTTTACATTAAAATTCGTTGCATATCGACCCTTTTCCACCGCTTCACTACTTCTCTCCATCACTTCCCATTGCATCCACGGCCTCTAAAGCTTGCCTCCGCCTCCCCTGGATTTCATAATGGTTTATTTTATTTTGCAGGGTTCACAGAGTGATTGATTCGCTCTGATTTCCATGATCACTGCAACTGTGATTTGGAACGCAGAGAAGCCTTTTCTTCAGCGGCCAGTGTTTTAGCAATGGAGGTTTAAGGGGTTTAAGCCTGTTATTGAATAATTAACACTTAACCCTACGTTCGAAGGAATAAGGCGCAGTTTGAAGACTGAGGCACACTAGCAAGTTACATCAGTGCATTTATATCAGCCGAGCACTGTTTTCTCCAGAAATGACATCCTACATCATTCTCCATGCCTCCTCGAGCCCAGGAATAGTTAATTGCACTGACAGAAGTCTCTTAAAGACTGTCGGATCAGTAGTTATGGAAGCATGGAGACCTGTAGACTTTCCATCCACGTCATTTATTCCAGAAGGCTAGCGCAGAGTTGCAAACAGCCAAAAGTACTTCAAGAACACATCCAAGGTCGATATCGACCTAACAGAGACTCCCAGGCCATACTATAGAGTACTTACAGTGATGTAGATTTCCATTAAGCAAAGTGGGAATGAAATCTTTCTCCACTCTGTCTTAATGAGATCCATTTAATGAATATCATCTACTCCTATTATTCTCCTCTCCTATAAGAATCACCAAGAACGGATTGTAAAGGGTTCCAGATTTTCAGAAAAATATGCTGTGAGAGAAGATTTTGTATGCATTTTGATTGAACTTTTATATGAATGCGAAGAGCCCGTTGGGTTTCAGTGATGAGGATTTCCATCTTTAACGAGGATTCTGGTCTTTGTGCTTCACAGTTTGTAACTCTCCCCTATATGTGATAGTTTGATTGTTCATTTCGTTTTCATCCATTTCACTTGTATCATGTTCTAGAATGCGAGTGGCTCACTGGTTTTTGGTATGAATTTATCCTAATTGATACTCATTCTAGAACCTTTCAAGCGCTTTAAATATGGCTCAGGCGTGATATACTGTTTCATTTTCCACTTCAACCATACTTCTGCTATATTAGCTTCTATGGGATGTTATTTTTTAAAATGCTATTGTCATGTATGGATTCTTAATTTTGTAAGCCCATTACATGTTGATATTTGTTTCTAGATATCATCGCAATGACAGTTAGTATTACCTCAATCTTTCATACGCAATAAACACCTTCTGATTATTCATCTCTGTGAGGTATTTTAGAACCCAACCCTCTTTACAGTAAGCTGCCTTTGAGTTGTCTGATACATTTGTGTTAGAGTTTCACAACTTGCCTCTGCAGTATTTCTTTCCCTGTGTCAATTTTATGAAAGTTTTGGTCCCATTCAAATTAACCTTCCTGTTTACAATAGATAGCATGAGAGCCTGTTTTCTATAACTTCTCATATTATATTGTATGCTCCTTGCTGTATAAGATGTCCTAGGCACTGGTCTTTCACAACTCAAGGTTGTCTCTAGGGTTGAGAACACATAGAATCATAATCCATTTTATTCCAATATCTCTTATCCTTGATGAATCCTCTCACTATAGACATAGTTAATGGCCTTCAAAATTGGAACAACTATCGAGGTGTGGAAAGGGGGTTCTCACAGTGAATAACATATAGATTGGACTAGTTCCTCATTATGGAAAACATCATGGATCATGAAATCTTCATGGAGGCCCCAATCCTCCCAAGTCAAGGCTTATATCATTGTCCCATTAATTTGTAGATACATATCAAATACCTACCTAAAAATAGGTCATTTTATTAAAATGATTATGTTTAATTCACCCACAATTCTTGGAAAAAGTCAAAGAATGGTGATTATAAGTGGATGAATTAGAGGGGTTTTCTATGGATGACCTACAATATAATATTATACACATGAAAAACTAGCTTAAAAATTGGAACAAAGGAGAATGATTATATTTTTCACGTCGAGGCTAGCTTGGAATCCCTAATGGAGACCATCAAACAAGATATATTAGAGCAATTAATGATATTCGAAGATCCTCATCAGATTGGGATAATGTGGAAAATAAGAGGATATCTTTTGGAAAAAATATTGTAGAATTTGTTGGTTAAATGAAGGGGGTGTTTGGAATACAACTTTTGTTCACAAGTCCATGTTGCAACATAGGCAATGATAACCACATTTCATCCCAATAGAAACAAGATAAGTTCAAACTCTAAGAATGTGACAATATGAAATAAAAAATAGTGAATTTTTATAAAGATATCCTATCAAATTATTGACCATAAAGTGAGGAATCCACATAGTGCATCATCCACCAAATTCCTTCTCATTGACGTTGTGATCAACAACCTCCAATATTTTTCCCACACTTGAATTTTGGAGCCTAATGAGGATCTTACAATTTGTCGTTCCATAATTCGTTCATGGCTTATTGATATTTTGTGATGTGTTTAAGTATTCTTCTTAGGTTCTACTTGTGAAAGTCACTTTATTACACATCTAGAGTCCTAGTTTAACTCACGAGTGTAATTTATTTATGAAATATTAAACAACAATAGCACTGTCCATCAAGACATTGCATATGAAATGTTCAGCTCATGTCGACAGTTAGTGTGCAATTTCGTTGATAGTATCCCTCACCTTGGTTGCGTTTTTACATATCATTTGGTGATTTTTCTCAACTTTAATTTTATGTAGTTTTGCTTTCATAAGTTTCACTTTCACACTTGCGGTTGTAATTTTAAATTGATTTCACTTTGATAAGTATAATTTTCATGTTATATTCGCTCTGAGACTTGTCTCTTTTAGGTTCATCCACATTTTTCAAGTTTTATCTTCATGTTTTCCTCCTACTAAATGCAAGTTGTAAAGGAATTAACCCTTTTACTAGGTGATGAGTGCAACTTATTCATGAGCCTCAATGGTGCATCTTTTCATCCCACACTTGTGCACTAAATATTTTCCAGGCTCTCCTCCATTTGAAAATGCAGTAGTACTTCCTAAGATAATTGAACTATAATTTTCTACCTCCCTCACTGAAAAGAGAATTTTAGATATACAAGTAGTTGTTGTTGGAGAGAACTACTCCCTCCCAAGCCTGAGCGCTCATTAAAATCATTGTGATGACAGTCCAAACTCATAGTGAGTACACTTAAAAAACAAAAACAAAAGGTGCACTTTGGAACAACAAGGATCATTTGAGCACACTTTAGAAAAACAAGGATCCCTTGAGCTCACTTCAGAAATATAAGGTGCACTTTGGAAGAACAAGGCTCACTTGAGAATAGAAAAGCAGACTTCATAAAAATAAGGCACACTTTAGAACAATAAGGATCCTTTATCTCTTTGAAAGCGCGCTTCGCAGTCTTGAAGCCTGAATCCTTCATCCTTCCATCTTCCTTTAGGGTGCATGACATATTCTTCAAGACTGAAGACTTCATCCTTCTCTCTTCCCTTAGGGTGCATGGCATAGTCTTTAATCTTGAAGCCTTAATCCTTCCCTCTTCCCTTCGGGCCCATGTTGCAGTCTTGTAGCTTGAATCATTCATCCTGTCATCTTCCCTTAGGGAGCATGAAATAGTATTGAAGCTAGAATCCTTCATCCCTCCCTCTTCCCCTATTCACTTTGCACTCAACCATTTCCTAGACTCTTCCTCTTTAGTGCATGGTGCAGTACGAAAGGCTGAAGGAGGCATATTGTCGGGCATTTACCATCTAAACTTCTCTTTCCTAAAGACCTCCTCTTCCCTTAGGGTGCGTGGCGCAGTCTTGAAGCCTGAAGCTTCCCCGCTACTCTAAGCCAATGATAACTCCTCTTCATAGTTCATGAAACAATTAAAACAAACAGTGGAGCCTTCTTAAGACACTGATGAGGTTTACTATGCCCTCCTAATCAAGCCTCATTACTTTAACCCTATCACAAACCTATCATGAGTTGATCATTCATTAGGGAAATTTTGAGGTCTAAAATTGGCCTTCTAAGAAAAATGTACAACCAAAGAACACTTAATAAGAACCAATATGATTCAATACGATGATGTCAAACATGGGGGATGATTCACCACTTTTGGAGTAAAAAAGTAAAAATATTAAAAAATAATAAAATAATAAAACTACTTTTTAAACTCGTATTTTGAACTCATCTCCCTAAGGGTTTACTCAAATTATGATTGGGAGTACTCATTGGATCCAAAATTTAACTCTTCATCCAAGGAGTACCCATGTTACATATTTTCGATGGACCTTGCTACATGAAAAATGAGAAATACATGAAACAACGTGATTGAAATAATGTTTTCATGTATTTCTCTTTTTTTGAGTAGAGCATTCCATTGAAAGTATGCAACATGGGTTATCCTTGGATGAGGAATCAAATTCTGCATACAATGAGGGTTTCCGCTCGAAATTTGAGTAAACCCATAGGGAGATAAGTTGAAAATATGAGTTGATTTTTTTTCTTGTGTTTACCTCTAAAATTTGATGATATAATCTAATTTTATTTTTTTATTTCCACTATTATTTTATAATTTCCTTAGGAGGCCCATTTTAGACCTCAAAATTTCCCAAATTCCATGAGCTCGATGGTGATAGAATAGATTTTTTTAATACTAATTTCTCTTTTTCATGAATGATTTTCATTGGCAGGAGTAGATTCCTAGCATGAAAAGGTAATGATCAAAGTAGATAGCAAGGAGAAAACATAAACAAACACTTGCAGAGAAGAACAACAAAAGATATTCATCATCGAGACATGAAGCATATCATGGATCAAGATAGAAAGAAGACATTGCACAATGACTTGGAGGATTCTAATATTGATCCAAGACCCTTTGGAGGGTGAATACAAAGAAAAATGTAGATCTTCCATGAAGATGAAGAATAGATAAAATATATTATCAAGAATGCAATATGAAGAAGCAAGGAAGACAAATTGGCTTTTCCACCTCATCATGAAGTCCATATCATCATTGTCAAGTTGTAACTTGTACAAGTGTCATCATAATGGTGAATGTGTGACTATTTGTCATGCACATCATGAGGAATGTATTGATGCAATTATTAAAGATAAAAGGAAAACATGTAATGTGTGGAAGTCCATGAATCATATGTGGAACATGAAGAGTGAAATAGTCATGTATGGAGAAAAGAGTTTTTAGAAGAAGTCCAAAGGTCATTTAGAGAAGTCGAAAAGTCATTTTAAAGTTCAATATTTGTTTAGAAGTCCAAGAGTCATGAGGGTAATTCAATATTCAAATATAATTCCTCTTGTTATGAAAGAAACTTCATAACTCAAGCAAGGAATTTTGGAGGCTTAGGGTTTGGAGAGCTAGTCTTGGCTTCTCTACTTGGGATAGGAGAGAAAATTATTTTTTGGAGAATAAAGAAGTGGCTTAATGTTTCAATACTAGATTGTAGCTATTTACTTGGATATTTCACCTAATTTAATCTCAATGAGGCAACACATTTTCATGCCTGTATCGTGAATATTTTAGGATTATTTTTTGAATGTTTACGGTATATGTTGTGTTCATATGTACTCAAGAAATTGAACTATTTTGGTGGCTTTGGTACTCATGTTGTTGAAGGTGTGTTGCATTCACTTTAACAATCTTTATGTGAACTATTTTTCTAACGAATATTTTCATGCTATCATGTGTCTCTCTTAGGTTAGTATTATTATTTACTTCCAGAGACGCACTCTCATCTCCCACTCGTGAAGGTATCCTTTTACACATTGTATTTTATGTTTCACAATGTAAAATTACTTGCTTATTCAAGGTTTATGTATATAATCACATATCTTATCCATTGAAACCCAGGAAAATATTAAATTTTGGTGGCCAGGACGATACTCCACATGGGGCTCCTACTCCAAACGGTCTAGGGTATAATTGGGACATTGCATCGGGGAGACCCCTTTTATGTTGGTGGTATATAGCACCATTAACATTTTGATGCTACAAGGAGGGCCAAATGACAAGTTGTGCCCATTGAGTCTGTGTTGAATCTCTTATATTAAATGGCTCTTTCCCAAATCATAATCGTAGAGTGATTTTCTAACCTATCTCATGGTAAAATTTCCATCTACTTGAAAAATTTTCATGTCTTGTCTCAATTTAGGATTGATGGTGAGGGTAGTACATTTTTATCCAAATGCATAAATTATTTTCTTCGGTTATGTAAATATTATGAAATTGATGATGAATATGTTTTGTGAATTATATTCACAATCACTCTAGAAGGTCGTGTTAATCGATGGTGTCATTCCTTACCATATTATTCCATCCATTATTTTCATCAGTTTCTTAAACACCTTCATCAATATTTTGATAGGTATGATTGCCGAGTTGTTTATAAAAGAATCAATCAACTTAGAATGGAGCATAATGAATAAATTGAAGATTTGGCCAATAGATTCCTTCACTTATGTTCTGAGTTTCCTGAAGAATATATGGATTGGGATTTTCTTAAGAAACATTTTGAATATTTGGTTCAAAATTTTTTGAATTAGTGTGAATCTAAACCCCTAGATGTTCTTGTTTCCCCAGATTTTGTAAATAGTAAGACACCTATTTTAGAGGAGAAACCTACTATTAATTTTGTTCCTTATCCTCCACCTTTTCTATTACCAATTTTGGTGCCTCCCTCTGATAATGTTGAAGTTGGAAAATCTACAAATTGTATTGTTATTCCGCCTCTTCAAACTTCTTCCACTTTTCATGATCCAAATCCAATGGATGAAACTTTGGAATGGTTCATGTAGCCTAAGATGATGGCTAATCCTATGACCTGCCAAGATGATATTAACACTCATATCTCTGGTCTTGAATCTGATTTGGATTTTTGTCATCCTCTATCATCCTTTTCTCATCATCCCTTTCCCCTATATATTCTTGATCAATCTCTTCCAAATCCAAATAGTGATCAGGTGCAATGTTGATCCAGATGGATATTGGTGGCCACCCGCCTATTCCACTTGGGGCCCCACCATTGTCTCTTTTAGTTTTTCAGTCTCGGCACAACTTAATATTTTTAGTAGTTTTTTGGGTCCAGAACTTCCGGAGCTGTTTTGAGGCCCTAAACGACGTTTTTTGGGAAAACAGGAGAATCTGAAGTTGTAGTCCTCGAATAGATATTTCTAACGGGGTATGGTGCACGTCAAATGGAGATCATATGCCAAAGTTACGTCCCCAAGAAGTTGAGCCACCAATTTACCCAAATAGGGCCCATAGTTTTGGCGCTTCATATCCTAGGGTTAGGGTTTTGGATGTTTAGGGTTTTCCATTGTTTCTAAATAATAAATAGGCACTCGAGCCTCATTTTAACATAGTTCAGAGGCCTGTAGCAGCCACATCTCTTCTCATAGATAAGCTACCAGCACCCTAACTAGTTTATTCTCATTCTGTTTGTAAGAAATTTTCAGTTCTTTGATAGTAATGAAATGAAGTGTTATTTCCGCTACATATTTTTATTTATGGTTATATGTGTATTCTGTTGCATTTCAGAATCAATATGGATCAAAGGTATCAGAGCGGTTTGATTTTTCTTGATCCTTCTTTGCATGTCCCCAATGAGGTCGAGGTATAAGGAGTTAAGGCTCGATCTGGTTGAACCTTTGCGATATCAGCCTCACAAACCCTCACAACCGCTCATGGTGGACGAAAATAAGGATGAGGGAGTAGGAGAACTATCAAAATATTGGTCAAGGAGGTCCTCGAAAAACAAAGGAATGCGATGATGGATAACTTTTCCCAAGTCCTTCAACGACTACCCACCGGTGGCGCATCTGCATCCAACAGCCACTCTGTAGGTGCGACTCCCTTTAAGGTACAAGTAAACTTTGACATTCCCATATTTGAGGGTCTAACAGATGTAGATGTCATAGATAGATGGTTGAATCTATTAGAAGGATATTTCTCAGTTCATGACTTTTCTGACCGGGAGAACATTATTTCTGCACTCCTCAAAGCTACCCCCTAAGTCAAGGACTGGTGGGAAACCTACTGTGAGAAAAAGGACGACACAAAAACCTCTCTTTTCTCAGTTGTACCCACTTGAAAAATATTTCTGAGATGCCATCAAGGAACAATATTATCCTATGGGGAGCTATGAGGACAAGTACATATAATGGACCATGTTGCAGCAACAAAGGGATCAAGATATGCATGAGATAACGAATATGTTCCATACCCTGTGCACAAAGTTGGGTATCAAAGATTCGGAGAAACATTTGGTGCTAAATTATCATAGTTTTCGGCACAGATACATTCAGAACAAAATGGAGTTCCTTGGCATCTCCTCACTTGGTACGTCATACCTGTATGCTTCCAAGATTAAGCAGAAATTCAAACAGAAGAAGCGAGAATTTGGATCTATGAATCAAAAGCAAGGGAAAATTACCCCCAAATTGCAGAACAAAGGAAAAAGCCAAGGCATGGTGGAAGAATACAACCTGCCAAATCAACAAGAAAAGAACAACACTGCGAAGCCAAAGAAGGACACGGGAAAGTGGTGTGAGTTCCATAAGAGCTCCACTCACAACACAAGTGAGTGTCAGGCCAAGCAGTCACTAGTGTTCGAGATGAGGGCTTGTGAATTAGATGCACACTCCAACTCTGAATCAGAACCTAAAAAGGGGAATGACAATGAGAAACAGATTATTGATGCAGAGCCCAATGCCACTGTTTCCACTACGAAGATCGAGAAGGAGGAAACGGAAGATCCAGAGGAGGAGGATCATATTTTCCACTCCCATATGTGGGTAAAGGGTTCCCCGCTACAGTTCATTTTCGACAATGGGAGCCAAAAGAACCTCATTTCAGTAGATGTCGTAAAGTGGTTGGTCTTGCCAACCACACCAAACACATAGCCATACACCATCGGGTGCCTTCACCAAGGACGGGATCTCCGTGTCAGCCAGCAGTGCTGCCTTACCTACAGCATCAAGCCCTTCACATATGAGGTATTATGTGACATTTATCATTTTGATGTTTCTAATGTATTATTACACCAACCATACTTGGGGAAGCAACATGGTGTGTATGAGTCCCAGCCTCAGGCTGTTATTATTATTTTGGGAAATAAGATGTACAGGATACCAGAGGTACCACCACCTGCCGCTCTATCTTTGGTTACTGCAAAAAAATGCAGTAAGCTTATTTCCCAAACTAGGAAATTTGTTTTCCTAATGATCCGCCTCTAGGGCAAGAATAATAGTGTGGCCACGACCTCCAGACAGGGCTCCTCTGCATGACAACAACAAATGGACAAGGTTATGGAGGAGTACGGGGAAATCTTGACCTCACCCACAGCGGTGCCTCTGCACTGTCAGGTCAAGCACCCCATTGATCTAACCCCAGGTGAATCGCTACCCAATGGACCGATCTATTGCCACTTTTTTGTGGAGACCAATGAGATCAAGAGGCAGATTCTAGAGCTGTTTCAGAAAGATCACATCCGGCGAAGTTCATCGCCCTGTGGGAGCCTGATCATGTTGGTACAGAAGAAGGATGGGACTTGGAGACTCTGTATTGACTATCGGGTGATGAACAAGATCACTATCTAGAATAGGTGCCCAATCCCACATATTGATGACCTTTTGTACAAACTCAAAGGGGCGAAATATTTTAGTAATATCAACTTGAAGTCTGGGTATCACCAAGTGCCAACCGAACCCTCCAATGTGTGGAAGACTGCCTTAAAAGCCAAGGAGGACCTTTTCTAATGGCTGGTAATGCCTTTCGGGTTGACAAATGCTCCCACAACCTTCATGAGGTTGATGGAAGACACCTTGTGACCATTCACCAACTCATTTGTAGTGGTGTACTCGGATGACATTCTGATCTTCAGCCAAACTTGGGAAGAGCACCTCCACCACATCTGAAAAGTCCTCCAAACACTGTGGCAACACAAGTTGTGTGCCAATTTGGAGAAGTGCACTCTTGGCATGACCAAGGTTCAATATATGGAATACATTATTGATGAAAGGGGGTTGCATGTGGATCCAACCAAGATCCAAGTCATTAGGGATTGGCTAGCCCCAACCACTCTAACATAGCTTTTCATATTTATGGGTCTTGCTAGTTTCTACCACAGGTTAGTGTTGGGATTCTCCCATATCACTTGGTCCTTGAGTCAAGTCACCAAGGGAGGAGCGAAAGAAAAATTATTTTGGTCAGAATCTCAAGAGAAGGCATTCGTATAATTGAAACATCGCCTCTGTTCTTCCCCAGTGCTCACATTACCAGACTTGTAACAAACATTTGAGATCAAGAAAGATGCCTCTGACTATTCTATTGGTGCAGTTCTTACTCAAGAGGGGCATCTAGTGGCATATCACAGTGAGACATTGACTGACAGAATTTGCGAGTATCCCACTTATGACAAAGAAATGTATTTCATTGTGCAGGCTTGTCGACAATAGAAGAATTAAATTTTTGGGAAGGAAACAATCATCCACAGAGACCACCAACCCCTACAGTTCATATAGACACAAGGGAAGTTGTAGAACGATCACCATCAAAAGTGGTCCACATATCTGCAACAATTTCATTTAAACATCAAGTACAAGAATGGTAGCACCAATAATGTTGTAGATTGCCTCAGTCAACCACCGATCATGGCGCTAACCACCATCCTCAACTCTTGTGGGCACAAGACTTCTGATTGGTCGCTTCTCTACAAGAGTGGTCCAGAATTTGGCCACACATACAAGGCACTCTTGGGGGGTATGCAAGCTCCAAATTTTCACCTCCAAGATGCACTATTATGTCACCTGGGACACCTTCGTGTTCCTTCAAGCGAGCATGCTAAGATGATATGGGAAGCACACTACTGTTGAGTCTCTAGGCATTTCAGGGTCAAGAAAATAGTGGCAGTACTGTGAAAGTATTTCTATTGGCCGAACCTTCAACAGGATGTCAGAAATTACATCAGATCCTGCACTTCTTGCACCATTACCAAACTGACCATCAAGAAGAAAGGCCTATATACTCCGCTACCTACCCCTAGTCGACCTTGGGAATCCACCTCCATGGATTACATGCCAGGCTTGCCTTATACTAAGCATGGAAATGACTATATTTTTCTGGTCATTGACAGATTCTCGAAGATGGCCATAATGACGGTCTGTAAGAATAATATCACAACAGAAGCCACTGCTAAAATCTTCTTTGAACGAGTGTGGGTGCACTTTGGAATCCCACGGTCTATCATATCAGATTGGGATAACAGGTTCCTTAGTACATTTTGGTCCATCCTTTGGTCAATGCTGAACACCAAGCTCACCAAGTCCACAACTTTCAATCCCCAAACTAATGGCCAGACAGAGGTCGTCAACAAGATGATTGTACACATTCTGTGCATGTACAATTCAAAGAATCCATGCACATGGGATGAGAACCTCCCTTATGTACAACATAGCTATAACCGGGCTCTCGACAACTCAACCAGCCACAGCCCCTTTCAGGTGGGCTTGGGATTCCAACCACTATGTCCCATTGACGTAGCCATGACATTTGTGGCTACTCAAGCCAATTCGGCTCATGTCCAGTCTGAAGCTGACAAAGAAAACAACTTCATTGAGCGCATTAAACACATCACCCAATAGGTTCATGACATATTGGACAAAGCCAATGCTAAGTACAAGAAATGACATGATCAACATCGGGTGCCACACAACTTCCAGGTGGGCGACAAAGTGTGGCTACATTTGCAGAAGGAGCGCCTCACTGGATCCCACCGCAAGCTTCGCCCGCTCGAATACGGGTCATACACCATCACCAAGGTTGTATGGAATAATGAATTCGAGCTTAGTATTCCACCATTCCTTGGTCTACACCCAGTTTTCAATCTGGACCACCTTTGTCCCTACTTCCCACCTCTACTAGACACTTTTGACATTGCATAAAAACTCGCACCAACAGAGTTAAATAGAAACTGCATGGAACAGGATTCCACAAATTGTATCATGAACATGAAAATCAAGAAAAATCACCAACAGAGGATCCAACTATATCGGGTTGTCAAAGCTGACCAACTCCTTCACCAAGGAAAGTGGTTCACCAGGGACCAAGTTCAATAGAAGTTTCCTCATCTCATGGAGGAACTCAACGCAATGGGGACCATTGCTTCCTAAGGGGGGAGGAATGATCCAGGTGGATATTGGTGGCCACTCGCCTATTCCACTTGGGGCTCCACCATTGTCTCTTTCAGTTTTTTAGTGTCGCCACAACTTACTATTTTTAGCAGTTTTTCGGGTCCTGAATTTATAGAGCCGTTTTGAGGCCCTAAACGATGTTTTTTGGGAAAAATGAGAGAATCAAAAGTTGTATTCCTCAGATAGATATTTCTAATGAGGTATGATTCACGTCAAACGGAGATCGTATGCCAAAGTTACGTCACCAGGAAGTTGAGACACCAATTTACCCAAACGGGGCCCATATTTTTGGCGCTTCATCTCCTAGGGTTAGGGTTTTGGATGCTTAGGGTTTTCCATTGTTTCTAAATAATAAATATGTCCTTGAGCCTAATTGTAACATAGTTCAGAGGCCTGAAGCTGCCACATCTCTTCTCAGAGATAAGCTACCAACGCCCTAGCTAGTTTATTCCCATTCTGTCTGTAAGCAAATTTCAGATCTTTGGTAGTAATGAAATGAAGTGTTATTTCCACTGCATCTTTTTATATATGGTTATATGTGTATTCTTTTGCGTTCCTACATAAATCTGGATCAAAGGTAGTCAAATTTCACAAGTAGAGGAGTATGAAAGTGAGGATTATTTTTATCTTTCTTCTCTTTTTAAAAATACTCCATCTCAATAATGTTCTCCCATCCTTGGTTGATTTTGAATCTAGAAATATTTTTGATGGCTCAAAATAAATTGGTTTTCCTAATCAATTTGAAGACTTGGAAACCCTTCATTCTGTTGATTCTAACTCCATTATTGTATGTAATGATGGTTTCCCAAGTGCACCCTTTGATCTTTCGTTCTCTCAAGAAAATTTTGTTTCGAAAGATTTACGTCTTGGATCTGATTCAGTTAAAGAATATGTTCTTATTGAAACTTCCTCCTCACCTCACTATTCCTTGTGTTACACCTTTTTCAAGGCATTAACTTGTAATGGAGATAGTCCATCTCATGAGTTATATTTTGAATTCACACAGGGTCATGAGACCATTCGTGATCAAGGAAAAGGTAATGAGATAATTGAGTACCCATTCCATTTCTTATCATTTCGATTTTTGCAAGAATAAAATTCTCCTATTCAAGTTACTCATGAATTTCATTCAATTTATTCATCTGTAGATGTGTTAATATAAGAAACTTATGACCTAGGAAATTTATTTATTGAAGAAGTAAATTATTATCAAATAAGTGATGTATATGGTCATAGTTTAGATAGTAAGGATTTAGTTTAAATTATTAATTCTAGTTTTCTGCACTTTAGGCATGATCTGATTCAATTTTCAAAATTAAATTATATAATTCTTCAAAGTTTCGGATCTCAACAGGAGGTCGAGGCACTTCAACTTCCATTGATGTTTATGTTAGGTTATCACAACTATGGTAATATCCCTTAACTAATTCATATTTATAATTTTTCACAAAATTCTTTCCTTTGCATGGTTTCACTGGATGTAAATTCCTCCTTGAAAGTTGTGTGGTATTCTGAGTATAACTTGGAAAGATTTTGAGATTTTGTTTCTAGTAGGATTGAACCATTAGAGGAAATTTCACCCTAAAAGCACCCATAAAATTTTCATGTAATTTCCATGTCATAATATGTAAACCAATCAAAATGATTTAAATTTAAAAAGTGATACATGTAAATATTTTGGAGGGAAAAGAAGAACAACTCTTTTTTTCTTTAATTGTATTTTTGGCTTATTACCTTATAGGTTTACTAAAATTTCAAGTTTCTACACTCATTAGATGTGGAATTAAATTCCACATCCAATGAGCACTCATGATGCATACTTTTGAGAAGATACACCTTGATAAAAATTGCATAAATTGCAGATACATTAAAAAAGCGTGTTTTAACACGTTCTTTTAATGTATCTGCAATTTTTATCAATGTGGGTTTTATCAAAAGTAGGCATAATGGGCATTCGTTGGATGTGGAATTTAGTTCCTCATCTAACAAGTGTATAAACATGAAATTTGATTAAAACTATAAGGAGATAAGCCAAAAATATAATTAAAAAAAAAGGTAGTTTTATTGTTTTCTCTCCAAAATTCGTAGCTCTTATTTTATTTTTTAAATATTATTTTATTATTTTTCCTTAAGACGCCACTTTTAGGCTAAAATTTCCTCTAATGATTATGTTTTAATGGATAATTCCTTATGAAAATATCTTGTATAAAACTTAGGTTTGGAATGCATACCTTTTATGGATCTATGAAGTTGTGAAGCTAATCATTCTAAAGATTATAATTGGCCGAAGGATTCATACCTATCACATTATTTTGAAATAATCAACCCCTAATATTTCTTTTGAATATTGTAACGTTGTGCATTTTCTTCATGGAGCCATATGTCCTTTTGAGTATAAGTGAATTCTTGAGATATTTGGTGTATCAAGTTCCTCTTTTTAACATACTGCATCTTGACTAGTTTCATGTGTTTTCCATTTTGGTATTCCTTTTTTAGTTCTTTCAATAATTTTGATATTAACGAGTCACCAGGAAATTGTTTTTCACATTCAATTGATGAGGAAGATGATTATTTTGTTCAAATAATTTTCAAATATATTCTAATTGATCTAACTTTTTTTCTACTAACCAAGAATCATATGGCGTACTTAGCCCATCTAATCATGGTTCTTGTTTGAAGAACTGTCATTCAATTGATTATTTCCCCAATAGTGTACCAAATGATGGTTGTCTTACATTATCTTATCTTTATGGTTTATCATCTCAATATTTAGACACTTGTCAAGTAGTTGAGGCACTTAAGCCTTCATTTATGGTTATGTTAGGTTCTCACTATCTTCACAAGCCTTTTGAATATGATCAAATTCATTTCCCTTACATGATTCTCATCCCGATCCTATGTAATTAATTGAAAATTGATATTCTCAATCATTTCAATATTTTCAACAAGACAATTATAAATTTCATGATCTATTCTACGATCAGATAGAAGCATCTTACATAGCAATCACATTAGATAAAATAAACTTCCAATCTCTCTTGGTGTGCGCTAAGCAAGATAATATAGGCAAAAGTACATTCAAATGGAGTTATCAAGGTTTGTTTGATTATGGTTTTCATCGAGAAGGAAAGGTGGCAGGTTGGGTAAAGTCAAACGATATGACACATCCTTCTTCCTTTAAGAAATTCCTTCAATGTTTCGTGAAATATTTTCAAGTTCTTATCTCCTTTGTTGGACATTATTATATATCAGTTTTAATTGATCTTATCTTTATGTTTACAATTTGGGACCAAATATGAAGTCTTCATTGGAAATATCATTACACTTAGCCCTAAACTTCTAGCTGGCTAGGTTACGAGTAGGTCTATTTGCATTTAGTTTCCTTTTCATTTCATGCACCTTCTTTCCATCTCTCCATGTAGTCTTTGTATCTGTTTTGTTTTCGTATGATTATTTTGGGTTTAGTATCCATTTTATTTGTCTATTGTTTCTTCTTTTTTCTTTGTCATGTATTTTCTTTCATGTTTGATTAACAAGAATTTGCATGAAATATGTTCCTTTCGGCTCAAAAGACAATGTGGAAAAACTTGAAAAGGGTAATAGTGATGGTGAAAATTTCTTGGCTAATATGTTACCTCTTCTTTATTCTGGTTCTACATATCTTTAAAGTCAGTGATGTCTGAATGGAAAATATCATCCGTTTGAATGGAAGGTCTTTGGTAAAACTATAAATACTGCATCTATTCTAGTATCCCAACTACTCAAATTAGTATTAAATCTACTTACTATTTTTACATGTTTCTCCAATATAGTAGAGAAGGGATAAGGATAAAAATTAATTAGCGAGCAAACCAATATCAATGTTATACATTTCCTTCTATGAAAGAAAAACTTATCCTTCTCTCAATAATTCGAGATCCCTCTTCCACACATGAAATAATAAGTTCCTAAGCACATTTCTATCAATAAAATAAATAAAGTGTGAAATAATGGAAAGGATTCTTGTGCAGAGAGATGAAAAAAGGAACTTCGTCAGGGCATTGTTTCGGCTCATTAGCAGTGAAGCGATGACTGTGTTTCTATAGTGTCTCCATCAAGGTACTAACCAAGCCTTCTTGCAGTGGAGTAACACTAGAGACGAAAGCTAATGTTGTGATTCTCTTAAACTCACAGTTATATATTATCCTTTTCCCAGATTGAGGTAATTGTGATTTGGAAAGCCTTTATATGTGTTTAACCAACTAAGGGAATGGAGGGGGCTATATATCTAAGGGTTAAGTAGGGAAGCTAAGGTAATCCACAAGATGAATCAATACTTCATGAAATACTGATACCTTGCACTTAGAGAACTAAATTGTAATAGACCTGGGAAAAGAATTGATGTAATAAAAGTTAAATAAGATCACGGTTAAGGGACACTTTTACCAAGCTGAATGTTGGAAAAAAATATCCTAGTGGGCATCACTGGATATGTCTTTATGGCTAAATAAAATTGAAAAACAGAATGGCTAAGGCATTAAAGTCTAGGAAAAAGTGTTTTTCGCACATTTATTTATGAAAATAAAGGAAAATAGGAGAAAAGGAAGGTAAAATGTCACAGGTTGCATGTGAGGAGGAAAACGAAAGAAAATAATGGAAAATGAAGAAAGTAGAGACCTCATTGATAAAAAGGATTATGAGGATCAGTTTGTACCCTTTTTCAATTCAGTTATGGATATCTCTCATTTTTCTCTCTCTCTCACAATCTTTGATACTTAGATTTTTCTTGGAACATTTTAGCATTGAGCCAAGAAATATGAAAGCAAGCAAAGGAAGAACAAGGAAATGAAAGGAAAGAAAGGATTAAGAAAGGAATAGCAGGATCTAGTAGCTTCAAAATTAATACTTGCAGGTAACATATTTCATATGTGATTCCCTAGATGATTTGGACATGTATGGCTTATGCATGTTCGTATTTGGTTCTCTTGCTGTGAGTGGCATTGTTTTTCCAGGGTTTGACAGTGGTTTTCGGTCTTTCCTTTCCATTTTCCGGATGCCATGGTGTGTTGGGATTTTGATCTTGGTTTTGAGATTTGGAATTTCCGGATGGATTTCCAAATCTAGGGCAAAGGTTGTCCTAATGAAAATTCCCAAAGGCCTAGGAATCCCTTGACCAGTTTTGGCAGGATACATGGTAAGGCTTGAGGGCATTGTCTCAGTTTAGGTCCTAGTGATCCAGCATTGGATTGTGATAAAGATTAAGAAAAAGGGAAACAGAAAATTCCTCAAGGATAGTGATGGATTCCAAATGGAATTCCAAGTCTGGTTCGGTTTTGTGATCGGAGCACCGGTTTTGGTGTGGTCACGGTATGGTGAGGGTGTAGGTGGTTAAACCTCTAGTTTCCCTTGGTTTTTTTTTACTGGTTTATCCATGAGATCCAACATTAATGCTTGGAATATGGCACAGGGTTGATTGGTTGAAGATAGATTTGGCTCAGCCATTTCTATGATCAAGTGGTACGTGGAAGTACCGAACCTAGTCGGTTGTTGCATATGATTAATGAAAGATAGGTTATCTTAATTTTTTACTTATTAATGTGTGGATTTAATGGCCATTATATCAAATTTATTTCCATGGTTTTATGCAGGTTATAATAATGGCTAAATGATTTCTTCATGTCATGGTTATTTCATGTATGTACTTATAATTGTTAAAATAATGGATGCAAGACATAATTGATGTCATATATATTCAAGGAAGAGGGTGATGATCCTTCTTGTCATTTCTCATAATATTTTTTAGTCATTCATACTCTCTCTTGTATCCTAAACCTATAGATTTCATTCATGACAAGTGTTTGAAAAAATGTCAGTCTCGGTCGGAGATGGTTAGGCCTAGTACTAGATTCAGTTTTTGGTTATTTTACATCGTTGTCGTGTATTTAATGAGTTCTGAAAGCTAGAGGAAGTTCTAGATATTTTTCAAGATTTTGGTCTTAAAAAAGTGCCTTAAATCTTGTAGATTTAAACACGGGTCTAGGAAATTGATTCTCTGGATGGACACATGCATATGTTGTGGGAGTGTCTAGAGCCTCCCACGTGCACCCTTGCCCGTATTAATGGAGCTTCTAGGGGTTTTCTTAAGAAAAAGTGAATGATTCCTAGGGAAAAGTCAACTTGAGGACTCGGATAGGCTCTCAGGGTCATATAGCAACTGAAGGGAGTATGTGTTATGGTTTTCCATGTCGATTCCACACCCTTAAAGTAACCAAGATGGTTGAGTGTTCTCTTAAATGACATGAGCTCATGTTTACCCCATTTGAACAATTAATTGGGTATATGTGAGGGGATTTGTACGTTACATAAACCTAAATAACAAAGCTAGAGTTCTACTAGTGTGTCGCCAAGTGTTGACGTTGCGATTAACACCCTCTGAAATTTTTTCTACAATTGAATTTTGAAGGCTACTTTGGATCTTACAATTTGTTGTTCCATAATCCATTCATGGTTGATTGAAATTTTGCAATATTTTTAAGTATTCTTTTGAGGGTATACTCATCAAAGTCACTTTCTCACACACGAACAGTCCTAGTTGAACTCGTGAGAATAATTTCTTTATGCAAGCTTAAAAAAGCATACCATTTTCCATCAAGACAATCAATGTATGATTTTAAGCTCATGTCAATAGTTAGTTCACACTTTCCTTAATGGTCTCCCTCACCTTAGCTATGTTTGTACTTCTATTTTGGTGATTTTTCTCAACCGTCATATTTTACACACTTTCGCTTCCACAAGTGTCACTTTCACATTCATGGTTGTCGTTTTGACTTGATTTCACTTTAATAAGTGGAATTTTCATGTTATCTTCACTCTGACATGTGTCGCTTTCAATTTTGTTTTCATTTTGCAAGTTTCATCTTCCTATTTTCCTCATGTTCAGTGCATGTTGTAAAGGCATTAATCCTTTTACTAGGTGATGAACACAACTTATTCATGAGCCTCATTGATGTATCTTTTCCCGCCATACTTGTGCACTAAGTCTTTTCTAATTCCTCCACCCTCTAATAGTGTATTATCACTTCCTAGGATAAGTTACCTAGCCTTTTTCTACCTCCATCACTAAAAATTGCATTCGAGATGAACAAGCAGCCACTGTTGGAGTGCCCTATGCCCTCCCAATCCTAATTTCACTTCAAACTCAGAATGAAGAAACTTAAAATTCATAGTGATTATGCTTTAAAAACATAGTGATAACGCGCACTTCGGAAGAACAAGGTTCATTTGAGTGCTCTTTGAAATGACAAGGGCCCTTTGAACACACTTTGGAACAACAAAGTGCACTACAGAATAACCATGCGCGCTTTGGAACAACAAAGCACACTTTAAATCAACAAAGATCCCCTATATCTTTTAAAGCATTAGGGGAATTTTTAGGTCTAAAATGGGCCTCCTAAGAAAAATGTACAACTAAAATAAAATTTATAAGAACCAATAAGATTCAATATGATGATGTCAACCACGGGGGGTTATTCACCATTTTTGGAGTAAAAAAGTAAAAAGATTAAAAAACATTAAAATAATAAAACTAATTTTTCAACTAGTATTTTCAACTTATCTCCCTAAGGTTTTACTCAAATTTTGAGCAAGATCACTCCTTGGATGTAAAATTTAATTCCTCATCCAAGGAGTACCCATGCTGCATACTTTCGATGGAGTCTGCTACACGAAAAATGAGAAATATATGAAAAAATGTAATTGCAATCAAGTTTTTCATGTATTTATCATTTTTCATGTAGCAGGGTCCATCGAAAGTATGTAACATGGATACTCCACAGATGAGGAATCAAATTCGGCATCCAACGAGTGATCCCACATGAAATTTGAGTAAACCCATACGCAGATAAGTTGAAAATACGAGTTGAGAAAGTTGTTTTTTCTTTTTTCCCTCTAAAATTTGATGATGTAATCTAATATCATTTTATTATTTCCACTATTATTTTATAATTTCCTTAGGAGGCCCATTTTAGACCTCAAAATTCCCCTAATGAACATGGTGCAGTCTTAAAGCCCGAGGCCTTCATCCTTCCCTCCTCCCCTATTCGCTTTGTCCTCAAGCCTTGCCTAGACCCTTCATCTTTAGTGCATGGAGCAATAGGAAAGTATGAAGGAGGCATCCTCTCAGCCCTTGAATAGTCAAAATACCTTTTCCTAAATGCCTCCTCTTCCCATAGGGTGCAAGGCATAGCCTTGAAGCCTAAAGCATTCCCACCTTGTCCCTTCATCTTCCCCACTGCGCTATACCAAGGATATATCTTCTTCATAGTGCACGGTGTAGTAAAATTTAATAGTGGAGGCTTCCTAAGACATAGATGATTTTCATTGTGCCCTCCTAATCATGCCTCCTTATTTTAACCCTCACACAGGACTAGCATGATATTATCATTCCATGATCTATTTAGTGATAGAATATATGTTTTAAATTCTGATTTCTATTTTTCATGAACTATTTTGATTGGAAGGAGTACCTCCTAACATGAAAAGGTAATTCTGAAAGCATATAACAAGGATAAAACATAAAGAAAAACCTGTAAAGAAGAAGAACAAAAGTTAGCCATCATGGAGACATGAAGCATATCATGGAACAAGACAAAAAAGAAGACATTGCATGATTACTCAGAGGATTTCGATATTGATCCAAGACCCTTTGGAGGGTGAATATGAATAAAAAAATAGATATTCCATGAATATGAAGCATAGATCAGATCTACTATCAAGAATGAAAGATGAAGCAACAATGAAGACATCTTGTCATTTCCACCTCATCACAAAGTCCATGCCATCATTGTGAAGTTGTAACTTGTAAAAGTGTCATGATAATGGTCAATGTGTGTCCATGTGTCATGCCACATCATCACGAATTTAATGATGTAATTATTAAATAGAAAAGGAAAAAATGTAATTTGTGGAAGTCTAAGAGTCATATGTGGAACATGAAGAGTCACCTAGTCATGTATGGATAAAATATTCTTTAGGAGAAGTACAAAGGTCATTTAGAGAATTCCCAAATTCATTTAGAAGTTGAAGAGTAGTTTTTTGGGAAAAATACTGAGAGGTGGATCAATATTTAGGATTTACTCAAAACTTTTTACTTTTCTTACTTCAAAACCCATACGCTACTTTGATGAAGACAACTAGCGTATACACGCGGATATCCTTCATAAAACTAGCGTATACACAGAGATATAATTATGCAGATATTTCTTTACTTAGATCTATTCATCATTCATTCATCAGTGGTTTAGTTAACAGTAGCATGTGCAGTAATAACAGAATAAACCATCACAAATAAGCATCACACATGAACACCAAGATTTTAGGTGGAAACCAAAGTCGGGAGAAAACCACTACTGTCGTTGTCTCAGCCTTCAGTATTTTATTATAGAGAAAACATCTTACAACATATGTGCTGGCGCAGCCTCCTACCAGCACGCAGGCACCCACCTGCACTCGTTTACCAGCTTCTCCTGGAAGGGAACACCGACCTCCTACACTCGTTTACCAACCTCTCCTGGAAGGGAGCTACGACCCCCTGCTCTCGTTTACCAGCCTCACCTAGAAGGGAGCTACAACCCCCTGACTGAAGGCTACAAACCTCAGCACCTCTATGGACCACGTTTCATCAATTTTCACACTAGACCCACTCCATACATTTAAGCACAATCATACATCATCAACAGATAGCAGTAACACAGCAGAACAGATCAGACATTTGATTCTTCATACTTCAGCAAACCCTAATCTCCATACGCGCTTTCCTTTCACTGATACAGCGTATATACGCGCCTTCGACCATAAAAACCCGCGTATACTTCTGTACATATCACAGAGCTAATTTCTCTACCCATACGCGCTTTCTCTTCAGAAAACCCGCGTATATACGCGCTTCCTCTGCGGCGAACTAGCGTATGGTTCTTCAGACATTTAGGTCATTGCCATTCTTCAGAACAGATACATCACACAGATTTTACCCTTTACTTCAGACAGATGTTCGCCTCATCTCAGATCTAATCATTCCATAATCGTATCTATAAATACATTTCAGATCTAGATACCCTTCTTCATCATTTTCTTCATCGGTGCATCATGCATTCGCATCTATCATTCAATCAGAATCCTTTCCCCCATTCAAACGTATATACTTCGCAGAGAAGTATTCATTCCGTACCTCGTACATCTTCACCCACACTTCTCATTCGCACAATGAATTTCTTCTCTTTATATAGGTTTACCGTTTTTCAATACCATGAGCCAAAACCACATTACTTCCGATGGTATTCCTAGACGGGGTCACATAGACGAATCATTACTCAATACAACGGGTCAATACCATGGTGGTTACCCCTGGTTTTGCACTTTACGAGCGCTTTTGCCCATACGCGACTTGGCACGTTATTTCCCACGTGCATACGTGACTTATCCTAGACAAATCCGCGTATTCCTTGAGACATACTCTTTTCATCATAGATCTAGTACATACTGGATTCATTTCTTCATTACTTTCTGTACTCACTGTAGATACATCAGATTTACATCATTTAACAAGATCATCAAGACATATTCCATCAAGCACAACTTCATCAAGTAGGTTGCCATCAAGGACAACGCATGTCAACATTATCATGTCTTCATCTTCATTCAGTGGGTTGCCATCAAGGACAACACTCTGCATCATATTGCCAACAATCTCCCCCTTTGGACTTGATGGCAACCACGATGGTGTTTGATCACTACAACAGATAGATACATTAAGAACACAATGACACCATGTCACTCTCCTCATTCTTTGACGCCATTCTTTTCCTTTATTCAAACACCATGTCACTCTCCCCCTTTGACATCAAGGGCAAAGGGTGGACCAACACCAACACAAGGTTTTTCTCCTTTTGTAGAAGGAAGCGTTCTGCAGATCTGATGTACACTGAAGTGACCAAGATCCCCCTGAGTTCATGTTGAATCTTCAAACATATTTTTCAATGAAGCACATGACTCTGTGACCTTCCTATCACCAAGGACTCATACTTACATCAAAGATCCAACCAAGTGGGTTTACATATGAGACTCAAATACCCAACCAAGTGGGTTTAGAAATTGACTCAGCTACCCAACCAAGTGGGTTTACAAATTTGACTCAACTACTCAACCAAGTGGGTTTACAAATTTTGACAAGTCCTTACATGACTGAATATTACAATTTTACATCATGGGTCTCATCATGACCTTTTCATCAAATTACAAATATGACTTTTCATGACAAATACCAGAAAGACCTCAAGAAAGAGATCATTTTTCAGAATCATCATAATGCCAACAATGCATTATACTCAGCAAGACCAATGCTCCCCTTGAAGCTGTGCATCCAATGCATCCTTTCCATATGGCCAAGGCTCCTCCTTAACTTGTGCAACCTGAACACCTTCAACAGAAAGTCATCAGCAACAAATTCTGCATGATCTGTCCATATCTCTTAATCATAAGACTTCCATCTCATCCAATAGATACTCTTCATCAAGTAACAATCCAGGCTCATCCATGATCTCTGCTCCTGATCTTCAGCTGTCATCCCAATTCTCTTATCATTAATGCATACACGACTGTGTCTGCTGGAACTCGCGTGTGTACGCGACTTTTGTTCATCGAACCCGCGTATGGAAAGTGAAGCATAGAAATTTTCACATTCCTTCATCTCCTTGGAAGTTGTACCACTCCGTACTCGTCTTCTCGCATACCAAACATGCAATCGTCAGAAATAAACATAACCAGAATAACCAAATCAACCATGAGAATCATCATACATTGCTCCCCCTGTGACGATACATTACAAATCCCTATAATGTATCTCACATCACTCCTGCAGTCATTAAGAGAAGTAAGCTTTAGACACTGATGACTGTAGTAGGGTCAGTATTCCCTATGTTTCTGACCGGTCCTCCTTCTTTCTCCAGCTTTGCTTGAAACTTCTTATTGTGGGCTAGAAATTGTGCAATTTCTCAGATCTATTCATCCTGCATTCTTTTTCAACATGTCCATATTTGTTACAGGCATAACATTTTGCATGACCAGAAAAGTAAGCATAAGAATCATACTGTGTTCTTCTATTCTTTCCTTTATTGCAATCAGCTACTTTATGACCAAACTTGCTGCATGAGAAACAATATCCCTTGAAGCAACCAGAGTACCTTTCTGAATAGAATCTGTTTGATTGTGACTGAAATGATCTGCTTCTGCAATTTGCTGCAACATGCCCATAATTATGACATTTAAAGCATTCAACATTATTGAATGATTTCCTTTGAGAATTCATGATTATAGGTTGACCTTTAGTTTCTTTCAACACTTCAGGTTTTGTTTTTACATCCTTTGAATCTTTAGTACTTCCTTGTGAACTAGATTCTCCTTTAACAGTTTCATGAAAACCAAGACCAAGTTTAATAGCAGGAGATCTTTGATTACTAAGAATACTGTCCAGAATCTTAGTACTATCTTGAAACCTCAAGAGTTTATCTTTTTCTTCTAATTTACCTTTGAGAATATTTACCTCAACCTCCATCATTTGGCATTGCTTCTTCATACTTTCTTCTACCCTTTTTCTTTCTTCTACTTGATCCCTTAGTGTTAAAATCTCTTCCTTCAACACATTTTCTTGTTCTTCAAATATTTGCAGGAGTTCTTCATTATTCTTATTTGATTTTTCCGGATCTTCTTTGAGGGAGATGATTTTTGCTTCAAGAGCTTCCTTTTCAAATGATTGTAGAGGTTCCTCATTATTCTTACTTGATGCTTCAAGATCTGCTTGCAGAGAGATGATTCCAGCTTCAAGTCCTTCATTCTTCTTGTTTGATTTTTTGAGATCTGCATTTAGATCGTCGATTTCTGCTTCTAGTCTTTTAATTCGATTGGATGCATAAGCATGGAACCTTTGATATTTGTCTACCTGTTCATTCAGTATTTCTATCTGTCCTTTCATTTGAGTGATCATCTCATTGTAGATAACTTCTTTCTTATTAGACGCTCTTTGTTGTTCTTCAACTTTATTCTTGAGAGTTTCTTCTAGATCCATAACATTCATTTCACTATCTTCACTATTACATGCACAAGAAGATGAATCACAAGAACAACAATCAGTACCTGTTTTATCTTCTTTATTTTCTGCCGCACATGTTTTCTGAGATGTCTCCTTTTGAGTAGCCTTCTTCTTTTGCTTCTTTGCCATGAGCACCTTCAGATCTTGGTCAGAATCTTCTTCATCTTCACTAGACACTTCATCATCATCTTCATTTGCATAATAACTCTTTCCCTTTTCGAATTGTTTCCCTTTACCATGTTTTTCTCTATAAGGACATTTAGCAGCATAATGACCAACTCTTCCACAATCAAAACACTTGAAGGGAACCTTACCTTTGAATCTTCCAGTACCTAGTTGAAGTCTTCTCACAAAATTTGCTTCTTCTTCTTCTTCGGATATATAGCTGGATTCCTTGACAACTTTCTTTTCTTTTCCTTTTGCAGATGCCTTAAAAGCAGCTTCTTTGATTTGAGAAGGACCTCCTTGTCTCATTTCAAAAGCAGTTAGAATACCATGTAGTTGAACAATAGTAAGAGTTTTCAGATCTTGCCTTTCTTCAATAGTTGATACTTTAGAGTCAAATTTTGAAGTCAAAGATCTTAAGACTTTTTCCACCAGAGTAGTATCGGATATGGTTTCACCCAAATTTCTCATCCGATTTACAATATCATCTAGACGTAAAAATAAGCTGGCAATACTTTCATCACTATGCATCCTTAAATTTTCATATTCAATTCTGAGAGTTTGGAGTTTTGCACTTTTTACCTTTGTATCCCCTTCATAGCTCAGAATGATTTTGTCCCATATTTCTTTTGCTGAATTTAGTTGCATCACTTTAGCAAATTCTGGTTCATACATGCTTCCTAACAAAACATTGACTGCTTTGGCATTGACTTCATATTTCTTCCTTTTTGCTGCATCAGTAGGAATACTTGCCGGATACTGATAACCTTCTTCCACGATTGCCCACACTTCTGCACCAAGACTTTGTAGATATGCTTTTGTTCGTACCTTCCAGAATATCGATTTCTTTTCCATTGCATAGAGGTGGCTTTATGCATATTAATTCTTCAAGGATTCTCCTCATTGTGACGGATCTCCTTCAAGCGACTGATTCTACAGAAGGACTCGCTCCGATACTAATTGTTGGGAAAAATACCGAGAGCGGGGGGGGTGAATCAGTATTTTGGACTTACTCAAAAAATTTTACTTTTCCATTCACTAAAACCCATACGCTACTTTGCTGAAGCCAACTAGCGTATACATGCGGATATCCTTCATAAAACTCGCGTATGAACAGAGATCTAATTATACAGATAATTCTTAACTTAGTTCTTTGCAACATTCATTCATCTGATGTTAAGTTAACAGTAAGCATGTGCAGTAATAACAGAATAAACTATCACACATAAGCATCACACATGAACACCTGGATTTTAGGTGGAAACCCAAGTCGGGAGAAAACCACCGCTACCGTTGTCTCAGCCTTCAATATTTTATTATAGAGAAAACATCTTACAACCATGTACTGGCGCAGACTCATACCAGCACGTTGTGCACCCACCGCGCTCGCTGGCTCGGGCCTTCTCCTGGAAGGGAGCACCGACCCCCTACACTCGTTTACCAGCCTCTCCTGGAAGGGAGCTACGACCCCCTGCTCTCGTTTACCAGCCTCACCTAGAAGGGAGCTACAACCCCCTCACTGAAGGCTACAACCCTCAACACCTCTATGGACCACGTTTCATCAATTTTCACACTAGACCCACTCCATACATTTAAGCACAATCATACATCATCAACAGATAGCAGTAACACAGCAGAACAGATCAGACATTTGATTCTTCATACTTCAGCAAACCCTAATCTCCATACGCGCTTTCCTTTCACTGATACATCGTATACACACACCTTCGACCATACAAACCCGCGTATACTTATGTACATATCACAGAGCTAATTTCTCTTCCCATACGCGCTTTCTCTTCAGAAAACCCGCGTATATACGCGCTTCCTCTGCGGCGAACTAGCGTATGGTTCTTCAGACATTTAGGTAATTGCCATTCTTCAGAACAGATACATCACACAGATTTTACCCTTTACTTTAGACAGATGTTCACCTCATCTCAGATCTAATCATTCCATAAACAGATCTAGCAAATACATTTCAGATCTAGATACCCTTCTTCGCAATTTTCTTCATTGGTGCATCATGCATTCAGATCTATCATTCAACTGTAACCCTTTCCATTCAGATATACTTCAGAGAGAAGTATTCATTCAGACTAAGACATCTTGCACCCACGCTCCTCATTTGCATAATGAATTTCTTCTCTTTATATAGGTTTACCCTTTTTCAATACCATGAGCCAAAACTACATTACTTCCGATGGTATTCCTGGACGGGGTCACATAGACGGATCATTACTCAATACAATGGGTCAATACCATGGTGGTTACCCCTGGTTTTTCACTTTATGAGCGCTTTTTCCCATACGCGACTTGGCACGTTATTTCCCGCGTGCATACGCGACTTATCCTATACAAATCCGCGTATTCCTTGAGACATACTCTTTTCATCACATACTGAATTCATTTCTTTATTACCTTCTGTACTCACTGTAGATACATCAGATTTACATCATTTAACAAGATCATCAAGACATATTCTATCAAGCAAAACTTCATCAAGTAGGTTGCCATCATCTTCATCAAGTGGGTTGCCATTCAAGGACAACACTCTATCAAGTGGGTTGCCATCAAGGACAACACTCTGCATCATATTGCCAACATAGTTTAGAAGTCCAAAAGACATTAGAACTCCAAGATTCATGAGGTTAGTTCAAGAGTCAAAGGTCATTCCTCTTGTCATAAAATAAACCTCATAACTCAAGCGAAGGGCTTTTGGAGGCTTAGGCTTTGGAGTGATAGTCTTGGCTTCTATACTTGGCATAGGAGAGAAAAATATTCCTCATAGAAGAAAGAAATGACTTAATATTCCGCTACTGGAACTAGTGCCTCATCATTGTAATTTTTACATGGATCTTTCACGTAATTGAAGCTCGATGAGCCAACATATTTTCGTTTATGTATCACTAATATTTTATGACTATTCTTGGAATCTTTACACTATATGTTGTGTTCATATGTACTAGATAAATAGAACTATTTTGGTGGATTTGGTACACATCTTGTTGAATGTGTGTTGTATTCTCTGTAACAATTGTTATGTGAACTATTTTGCTAAAAAATATTTTCATACTCTCATGTGTCTCTCTTAGGTTAGTACAATTAATTCCTTCTACAGGCTCACTCTCGTCTCCTACTCATGAGGGTATCCTTCTACATATTGCAATCAATTTTTCATAATGTCAAATTACTTGCTTATTCAAGGTTTATGTATATAATCTCTTATGTTATCTGTTGAAACCAATGCAAACCTTAAATTATGGTTTTTGGGCTGATACTCTTAATGACACTCCTACTCCAAACGGTGTAAGGTCTAATTGGAACTTCATCTCAGGGAGACCCCTTGTATGTTGGCGATATCTAGCACCGTCAACGCTTCCCTTATGTCTCAATATCAAAATGATGTCCTATTACATGAAATCACATTTTTTAGGTGGAATGAGTGGTAAAATCCATGCCTAGAAAGATAGCCTTGGGCTAAGATGACTTCACAATGAAATTCTTCCAAAAAATTTGGTCAACTATTTGTGAGGAAATATGGGCATCAATGGAATGATCCTATAATTCTAAATCCATACTATTGTCCTTGAATGCAAATTTTCTCTCTTTCTTCAAAAAATGACATTGTTGAGGATCCCATTGGATTCCAACCGATAGCACTCTACAATGTGACATACAAAGTCATCATAAAGTTAATAACTAATCTCTTCAGGATAGTATTACTAAATCTGATCTGTTATGAGAAAACTAGATATGTTGAAGGATGGAGATTCATAAATGGTATTATTATAGCTCATGAGTTAATTTACTCCCTAAAATACTCTAAAAATATAGGAATGTTTCCTGAGTTAGACCTCTCCAAAGCCTTTGAAAATCTAAGTCACTCCCTTCCTCTCATCATTCTCTCAACCTTTAACTTTGTAGCCTTCTTCTCCATCATTTTTAATGGTTAACCGTCCTTATTGTTCTCCTCTTCATGTGGAATCCATTATGGAGAATCCCTCTCCCCTTTTTTAATCATATAAGATATGAAGGGTTTGGGTCATGCCTTTAAAGATGCAATGGCTCGTAAGAAAATCAAAAGGCCCAAACCATTTAAGGAATACCTTCCCATTTTCCTTCAACATTATACATATGGGTGTGCCCATTTTTTAGGAAGATAGAGGAATTATACAAGTTTTGGAGAAATTATCTCAAGCCTCAAGTATGGAAATTAACAAATCCAAATATCATATTTTTTTCTCTAACACCCCATAGTTTCTGCAAAATAACATTTCACAGATATTCCTTTGGTCAAACCTTGTTAGCAAACTCAATATCAAACTAGGAAGTTGGATCTTCCACTCCCTCAACACTATTGGCCATCTAGTCCTTAAGTATGTCCTCTAAGATCTTCTAGTATATTTCTACTGTATTCTTATGGACCCTTCATAGAATTTGAATTCTATTCAATGTATAAAATTATATTTCCTTTGGAGTGGTCTAAGCTTGAGAAAAGGTGGTCCTTGGCCACTTTGTGAGAATCAATGCAAACCCAAGATAAGGGGAGATTTGCGCTTAAGAGGTCCATCTACACTTACCATGTTAGGTGTGAAACCCTATATGCATGGCATATCCCTCTCAAACCACTCATTTTATCTTCATTTATTTAAGTCAGAACCTAAAATTGGATACTTGCTAGAAATGGAATGTACATTATTTAAGAACATTGTTTTGATGAAGTAATAATAGAAAAAATACTCTTTTAAGATGACTCATGGAAATAGTACCCCAAGCTACAAGATAAGCAAGATTTAGTACGGATGTAAAAGAAAATGATAGGCTAGGGATATCTTGGTGGATTATTTGAATGGGGTAGATGATTCTTAGTAATGAAGACAATGTATTTGTCATGAAAGATGGATTCCAAAGCCAAATGAAGATGGATGGCATTTTTTTTGGAAATAAATCAAGGGCAGATACATTTACAATCTCCAACCATCCCAACAAGCATCACTGGTGTTATAGCACTAGTGATTCCTTATCTATCAACGAAGCATATGGATGGGACCCTAAATTTCCAATACCATTCAAGAGAAGCTATATGGAAATACGTTTGGAAATTTTATTTGTGTCTAAATGCATCCTTTTTTTGTGGCCTATTTCTTAGGGTAAAGTCCTCACATTGGATAATCTCCAAAAGAGAAATTATATGGGCCCTCCCATATGCTACATATGTTGAAAGGAAATTGACGAATCTGAACATTTATTCACTCACTATCACTACTCTAATAACATCTAGAAGGATTTGGAAATTTGGATTCATTATTCAGATTAGGAGTCAACAAACATATCCCATATAGTGGACCACTTCAAAACTTAGCCCTTTCATAATCCTATCCTCAATAGCATCTAGAATCTTTTACTATGTTTTGTTTTATGAGCTATTTGGAAAGAGAACAATAGACATATTTTCTATATTCATTATCTATCTCAAGAGGTTCTTTGGACTCTCATATGAAACATGTTAGGGAATCAATTGCGGTGCAATATTGGACCATGTGAGACTAGACTCTCTAAGGGGAGGAAGGTACCATCCTTTGATATTAACATCTTCATCTTAGGCCACCTCCCTCTTCATGGAACCACACCTCCCTCCATATTTATTCATGATTAAATTTGACAGAGCCTTTAAAGGAAATCTAGGCCTTGGTGGTTTTGGAGGATTTTTTAGAGATCATCATGGCTCCATCCTTTTTATCCTTTCTAGTCCTCTATGCCATACCAACAATAATGTAGTAGAATTAAAATATTTAGAAGAAGGAATGTGATGCACTCAATTCATAAGCTTATCTATGCTTGTAGTGTAAGGGGAATCTCAAATTATTGTCAACATGATATCCAAAATTCTCAAGGAAAACCCCCTGAAAAAAGTATCCCATAGTTAATGCTTGGCTATCTCTCTCGACATGGTTGCAACTCTCGTAAGCCTCATTAAGGTCATCATTACATTACATGTTTTTTTGACTGAAAACATAATTGCAGAAATTTTGGCTAATGAAGTTCCAAATCCCAAGCCATCTTAGTTTCTTTGCATTGGTGCTCCCTCCCATAATCACCTTTGAAGAAAATATGTTTGGAATTGGCACACAAGTTATATTTTCATTCACTAAATGGGGTCATTCATAAGGGATAGGTGGGGGGCAGGAATTTCCAACATCCCACTAGCTAATACATAGGGTGGATCTGGCTATGCCTCCCCCTTTGAAGTTTAACATGGACATCTCATCAGCTTTGATCTACATGAACTTTACCTCTTGTCTTATGACAATAATCTTGTACATTCGGTCTCATTTATTGTTTGATCTCTCTTAGTGCACTTAAGGATTTGGGTGGATTTAGGCTAATTGTCCTGACTCACTCAATGTCACATTGTAGTAGCACTTCATGGAGCATATTTTCCAAACATGGATGTAGGGTACTCTAATAGTTTCCCTTGTTATATTTGAACTTGTTTTTCCTTCATGAATTTTCCTCTCAGTGCCCCTTCTCTCTGCCAGTTCCAATTTCAGGTCTCCTCCATTCCTTATTCTAGATTCTCCCTTGTAGTAGAAGCATAACATGCCCCGTTGATGTGCTAGAGTTTAACATAGCATATCTTATTATCAGGAGTTAGGAGCCTCTCCTACCTAGTAAAGGGCGAAGATCACTTTCACTCATTTCAGAGACCATATTCCAACACAACTTTAGGAAGAGATTTTTCAGGTGGAATGTGATATCATGGATGAATTCCAATTCTTATTAGATTCTAAGGTGCTTGTAGAGGTAGTAGATTGGGCTTGTAACATCAGACATTCTAGGGGTTGCTTCAACCAACACATTCAAATGGTTGACATCTACTAGCACTTGAAAATGTTATTGGGATGGGTGTTGATTGATAAGAATGAGGCCATTAAAGAGATTATATTTCAATTGGAGGAAATATAGATGCGCATGCATTTCATACATTGTACATTTGGCAGAACTGAAACTCACCTTGGCCTACGCCATGCTCTAGATTTTTCCCTAGAAAGCAATAGGGATCCCATCCAAGCTAAAGCTTCAAATTTTAACAAATCCTAAATATTTTTTTGTTAGATGATCTTCTACTCTTTAGATTTATATTTCTTGACTTTTCTTATTTAAAAATGACCTTAAAAACCACTTATCTCGAGACTGCTTTTCTTATATTTTAATTAAATTTTAAAAAATCCTTTATATAATTATTATAAAAACCAAAAATGATGTACCTAATATAGTTTCTCTATAACATGCTAGGAGAGAATCTAATGGTTTTAATAACCTTACAAGCCACTTCTCTAGAGACTACTTTTTCTTGTATTTTAGCTAGAATTTAAGAAAGCCTGGATATAATTATTATAAAAACCAAAAATTATGTACCTAATCTAGTTTCTCTAATAACATGCTAGGAGAGAATGTAAAATTATAATTTAAAAAAAAATAGTAATTAAAAAAAAAAATTATAAAAATATATGAAATTATTATTTAAATAAGATTCATACCCTAATATATATATGATATTTATTAAACTACAAATTATTTACGAAGATAGTACTCCAAACAACGCCTAATAATATTCAAACAATTTTATGGAGAAAACCACCAAGGCGTGAAGTTTGTTGTTGGTTGAACCTTCAACGAAGTTTAAGCTCTTTTACCATCTTGCGCTTTCACATGTTACTCATTCCACCGCCCCCATATATAAATACTCCATGAATTGATATAAGAAGCTGGCATCGGTCTATTTGTACAAGAATACCGACTCTATGTTCTCTCTGGTTGGTTCTGAAGAAATGGGGAGCAGCTTTCAGAGTCCTGCTGGATATTGGACTGGGGATTAGAAACTTGTGGAGATTTAAGATTGAACCACATCCTCGATGTGACTTATTTCTCTATAGTTGCCCTATGGTTGCCCGTTAGCCGCTTGCGATAATTCTCAATGGATATTGGATTACTGTTATGGTATTCTGCGACAGCGATCACCTCGCTCTTTGTATTATTTCTCCTCGATGTGTGGAGGAAGAAGACTTATTGCAGGCTTCCTCCGGGACCTCCAGGATGGCCAATTGTTGGAAACCTGTTCGACTTGGGTAATAAACCCCACGAACCTCTCTTCAACCTTGCTACCAAATACGGCCCTCTCATGTGTCTGTTCCACGGAGTGAGAACTACAGTGGTGGTTTCCTCTCCAGCTATGGCAAAGGAAGTACTCAAAATGTATGACCATGTCCTTGCAAGCCGGGCTGTCATGCAAGCAGCCCAGTGCCTTTCTTATGACAAATCTTCAATAATTTGGGCCCAATATGGATCCCACTGGCGTATGCTCAGACGTATATCTAATGCAACTCTATACACTGTTAAGAGGACCTTAGAAGCCATGGAACATTTGAGAAGAGACGAAGTATTCCGAACAATCAAGCAGATTCTGCTGGGAAGTACAGAGGGGAGTGTAAACATCGGAGATATGACGGTCCACCTCGTTGTTAATATGTTAGGCAAGATGGCCCTTTGGTAAAGACGTGTTCGATCCCAATTCTCCAGCTTTCAAAGAGTTTAGTGATATTATTCGGCAAAGGACGTTGAACGTAGGAACTCCCAATTTAGCGGACTACATTCCCTTTCTTCAGTGGTTGGGCCCTCAGGGCGTGGCACGTAACACGCAAATCAATCTGAAAAAGTTTTATGATATTCTTGACAGATTCATAGAGGACTGCCTGGCCACAAGAGGCAAAACCATGGATGGAAGTGATAGTCCTAAGGATCTCTTGGACGCTCTGCTGGAAATGAGAAGCAATGTTTTTGCTGTTACGGATATCAAAATCTACATAGCTATAATTATTTTCGTTCTATGTTGTTGGCATCCTACAAGAAGGCTGATGTATTTAATGATAGATAGTATCTTACTTTAAATTATTGCAATTTACTAGCGAATTCATCCTCTGCCAAATTATTGCTTGTTGCAGGACATATTTGGGGCGGGAACTGACTCCACTGCGAAGACAATTGAGTGGGCGATGGCGGAACTCATATGCAATCCGGAGAAAATGAAACGAGCCCAGGCCGAATTGGACCAGGTAGTTGGGCGCAAGAGAATGGTAGAAGAAAGTGACACCGATCGTCTTCTTTATCTCCGTGCAGTTGTTAAAGAAGTGTTCCGACTGCACCCGGTAGCTCCTCTAGTGTCGCCACACAAAGCAGATAGCAGTTTTGAGATTGGGAGATTTTTGATACCCAAAAATACCGAGATATTTGTGAACATTTGGGCGATCGGAAGGGACCCTGCCATCTGGAATGAACCATCGAAATTCATGCCAGAGAGATTTCTCGATGATAAAATGAGTAGTGTGGATTACAGGGGACAGCACTTCGAGCTGATACCGTTTGGAGCAGGAAGGAGAATGTGCGTGGGGCTTCCGTTGGCGAGTCGGATGATTCATCTGCCATTGGCTTCTCTCATTCATTCATTCGACTGGGCGTCTCCGAATGGCATGAGTGCAGCAGGACAGAGAAGTTTGCAATGTCCGTCGCGGAGGTGGTGCCACTCGAAGTTAGCACCGCGCCACGCTTGCCACCGGATGTCTATTACGACGGTTTGGGTGATGTGTCGAATTAGTGTTTTATCACAAACCTTTTCGGTTTTTTCCTGGTTAGTTCAGTTTTTTTTTTTAATTAGAGTTTTCATTTAAGCTGAGTTCAAGTCAATGTTGGATTAAAAACCTATATTAATATTGGATTAAAAACCTATATTTGTGTATGTAGATATGAAGTATTCTCTGAGACCATTTTTAATTAAGTAGGTTATCCGACTATTATTATTTTTTATATAAGTTTTTTACTTTCAACTCCTTGTCATACCTAAATTTTTAATGGTTTGGTTGTTATTGTATTAATATTAATTTTTTTTTAGAAACCATGTTTTTGTATGAGTTGATTTTAGATGTTCGATGTTATTGGGATGTTATTTCATTCATCCGACTCAGATTTTAATTAAATTTTAGAGGGGAACATTATAATAAAAATATAATATTTTATATTATAAAATAATAATAAAATGTTTTAAGAGTTTTAATAAATTTAGACGAGAAGAACAAATAATGCATATTCTATTTTTCCATTCATGTCATTTGATATCGTTTGTTCTATTCGGTATTGTTTCCTCTGGTTTGAGGTTGTTCCCTAATAAATATTATATATTTTTTTATTAATTTATGATTATTTAAATTGTAATGAATGGATTTTCATATTAAATGAAAAAAACTCAGATTGATATTAAGTAACAAAATCATAGAGGTTAATAAATTGTATGGTTTTTTATCAAGATATACTAAATTTACTAATTTTTAGTGGTAGAAGTTAGTTAATTCATAGTTTTAAATAGTATACAAATTTAATAATATAAATCGTGCAAAATGAATTTAAAAAGTCAAGAAACTTTATAAACCATTTTAGAGTCTTAGATTTATTTTCAATCTCTTCATTGCCTTAAGAGAGGGGTTGTTTGAGGGCGAATTTATATGTAGAAAATTGAGTTTTTTTAGCTTTCTTTCATTCCCTTGCTTGTAGAATTGATTGAATAGTCGATAGGTTAAAAACTATGTTCTAAGATAATATGGAGATGGTGGAATGCATTGTGTTATAGTTTATCTCAAGTTTAGAGACCTATATTTTTAAGGTGGCCACAATGACTGTGATCATGGAGTTTTGTATTGCTACTTAAAGAACCTACTCATGGAACTAATATTGTTGGGAGGGAGGGAGGGAGGAAGAGAGAGAGAGTGTTCAACGTTTTGGATAACCTCAATTTTGGAATTATAGAGTTATATAAGGGCCCTGATTTTCTCCCTGATGTCCATGAGATTCTTACGAGTATGGGACATAGAATAGAAGTTCCAAGGATTGGATGATATAAGAATGAGGATACAAAGAGGGGCCAAGTGTCTCATCGATATTAAACACTGGGACTAAGTTTCTCCTAATATGAGCCCCTACGAAAGCAATGAGCCATGGAACACCATAGGAAGGACCAAAAAAGTAGCCCTCTTAGAGAATGATCACCAAGAAATATCAAGATTATTGGAGACCACTTAGTGTTGTCAAACTAAGGCTATAAGCATACCACCACCAAGATCCCTTGAATACAAGATTTTCATCATGAAAAACACTGAAATACACAAAGTTTAATTGAATACTTGTGTGTGAGACACCACCATATATAACACTACAACAGAGACCCAACTCCAGCAGTACCATCACCACAATGACACCCATAAGTCTTGCACATCATGTTGATTAAAATGAAAGGTCTATGCATAAATCCCATAAATTATGATACCTGAGGACAAAGGAGGAGTGGGAATACATCTAGAGAACCAAACTCCCTTTCTCAATGACCACCTCGTAACAATATTGAACAACTAAATGTCTCTTTTGTCACTATAAATTAGGAATGGCTTGTCTCCTTTGTCTCTTCCTTAGACTCTCAGATGTCCTCTGTGTAGGTAGAGAACCTCCCCACTATGGATATGTCTCCTCTTTAAACACTCTTTCCCTCTTTGAGGGTCTCTCTGACTAGGTCGTTGTTAGAAACAGTGGACACCAAAATACTACTGAGAGGGGAGTGAATTATAAGTGTGACCAAATTATAAAATGCTTAACAAACTACACTTTTGAATGACTTTAGAAACCATTCACTTAATCAACATCATAATCATCATCATATATATTTGAAACATATAAAGACATCATTTTTTTTTTACTTTGGAAAACACAAGCTACAACTTGTTATTAGATGACTGCCCTATAAGCCTTCCACTTGCAGGTTTATGAGTTTCCAATGAAAGGAAATTCTATACCTACTCATTTATTACTTTCCACTGAAAGGGGCTACTACCCCTGCTCGTTTATCATCTTTCACTGAAAGGAACTACTCCCCCTCCTCATTTATCAATTGCCACTGAAAGGGAATTATACCCCTACTATATCTATTAATTACTATTGGAAGGATCTACATACCCATAAAATGCAAGGTACAACTTTCTAGGCATGTTGATCCATGTTTCATCCATTTTCAAACTCATATGAACAATACTTTCTTACTTCAAACAAAATATGCCTTATTGTTATACCTCAATGCCTTCTTTGCATGGATAAAATATTTTATGGTCTTTTAAAACACTACTTTACTAATTACATGACTCAATTACCTCAATTCACCTCTCTTAATACCATAATCACTAACAAGACACCTTCAACAAATATTATTTACTGATTTATGACCTCTACTACATACACCAAAACGACATTAAAAATAATAACAAAAATGCATTATTTGAATTCTAAAACCCCTTTCTGATACCAAATCTGATCTCTAATTCACCCCTAATGCATACTAACACTATGTGTCTCATTGCACCAACAAACACCAATTTTTTTGTTTGAATATCCTTATAAATAAACGTGGATTGATATTTCTTGAATTAAAAATTTAGTTATCTTCAATTCCAACTTATTCTTAAACCCAGGTTTGATATTGATTTGTTCATTTTTTTTCTACTTCTCGAATTTCCTCTTTATGTGCACAATAAGTATCCAATCTCTGGTCTACTCTATTTGTGAAAAAATCTGAGTTAAATTAACAAAATTTGCAATTCTTTAATTTTACAGGTTTTAGTAGGGCTTTTATCTACAACTCTATATTTGGCATACTTCCAAATTTGGCCAAACTACTAAATAGGCCTATAACTTTTTCCATCCCTCCGTCCATGCTACCAACTCGTTCATGCCTTTATTTTTAAGCTTTAGTCCTCAAATGGTTTAGTTCCAAGCCACCAAAAATGGCGTAAGGATGGAAAATTTCATGTTCTTGACCCATTTAGTGTTAAGCCTTCAATATATCTCCAAAGAACTTAGAAAACTAAAATAATAGTTTTGAAATAACTTTGGGCCTCGAGCACTTTTTAGAAAAAATCACTGATAACCTTTCATTGGGTTCCTTAGTGTTCTAGCCTTGATGGCTTAACAACATGTTGCAAAACTTTCATGATGTTAGTGTTATCACATGCTCAAATCCAAATCTTGTTCATAGCCACTGACCCCTACCTTTTTATCCCTCTACACCATTAGAAAACCTTTGGGATTACATCTCACTTTTGGACCCACATTCCATGTATGCTATTGTTATTTAATGTCAACTACAGTTTTATATTTCCACCATTTCCAGGAGCCTTGTTAGCTCAAAGAAACCTCAAATGTGCCTTTTTTTCTTCTGGGATCGTTCCTTTGGGGTTGATGTGTCCCGGTGAGATGCTCCTACACATGTGCTCTTATTATTGGTCTACAAATCATGCTTCGTGTTCCACTTGTACTCCACTTGTGCGCCAGGTTTCCCGAGATTCTATTTATCCTAAAGAGACCTACATGTGCAACTTTCAAATATTTTGAGGTTTCCCTTTTGGGGTGATGTGTCACATGGGACCAATGATGCACACCTCCACCAATCACTAAAAATTTTGGGGTGAGTTGTCTTGCCATGCTAAATACCATGATTTCTTATATCATTCTCCATTATTTCTTTATTCTTTCATCCATCGTTTCTATGACCTCTTCAAAGGTGCCGCATCTCACTCATTGAGTAGATGTCATGTTTCACTAAGTTTTGGCACACTCGCGGTACCTAAAAAATTCCAAATCTACATGTCATGTGTCACCCTTTCATTGGTGCCACATCATGCTAACATTATCATGCCACTATTTCTTCCCATCATCTATGTCAGCCAATAATATTTCATCTTGTGTCTCTACCTAGTTTTTTCATGTGGTCAAAGCCACATCATCCATCGAGCCTTCTTGTTGTGCTTTCCCTTGGCTCTTCTAGAGTCATGTGTCATATGGGCTTGCCTTGTGCCAATCATAACTAGTCGATGTTGTGTCATATGCTCCATATCATCACATTGTTACAACATCCTAAGACTTTACCTTTTTGCTTGAATTTGGCTCTGGTAGGGAAGGTCTCCTTGGGTGAGTTGTATGTGGGGACCTCCCCACACCATTCATAATTCAATCCACCTACCACGTCTTTTTCCATGTAGTCCCACTGCCCATCCTCTAGGAATTTAATCCTTTCCCTCGATCTAACATTTCCACATGTTATAGCTAGGATAAAAACCTACATGTTTGTTGTCGATCCCACATACGATATGGGGCTCCTATCCCAAACAATATGAGGTATAATTGGGACTTCACACAGGGTAGAACCTCTAACTGTTTGCAGGACATGTTTAACAAGTTAACAGGAACATAGTGACCAACATACACATGTATGTGTATTGGTCCAAGATGGAAGAATCAGTAGCTAGGTTCATGACGAGATACATTCTCTATTCTACCAAAAAGCCTAATAATAAAGAACTAGTTCTATAACATCCATTTCTTGTTCCCCCTCATCATTGAGAAAGAATTTCCACAAAATTTGTGGGAGTTTTAAAAACAGCGAGGAAAGTACATAACTAATTTTTCATGGTTGTTAACACATTAAGAAAGATATGTGTTCTAATGCCCTGTAAAAAGACCACCAACACACAAGAAACAACAAGCTTATTTTCGGGACATGTATGGGTGCACTTTAGGATACCAACTCTGAGTAGCATTATTTTAGAAAAGGACACAATATTTATCAGTGCGATATGGACTAGATTGTGGGAGAATATGGACATGAAGTTGAAGAGTTATATAGGATTCCATCCATACACTGATGGGCAGAAAAAAGTAGTCAACATGAATTTGGTGCAACTTTTGAGGGATTCCCATTACAAGCTTATGAGGAGCTGAGATGACAATATTGTATATATATATCACTCTTATAATTGAGCACTCCATAATATTATTTGTAAGTCGTCATTTGAAAATTATTTTTGATATTTTCCACCTTCACCTTTGGATATTGCATAGGGGAAACAAGGAAGAGTGAGGGAGGATATTATAGTGGATTCCTTAAGGGATGAAAAATTTATGGAGAAGATCAAGAAAATTCATATATAGCTAGAGAAGGAAATGAAAAATTCATAGGAAAAATACAGGGCCAAGAATGATCAACATATAATAGAGAATTCATTCAATGTAGGACACATATAGTGATTGTAGATGAATAAGGAGAGGCTATAGGGTCCTTGTAATGAAATCAAGGATCTTAGATATGGTCCATTTAAGATACTAGAAATGTGGGATATCATTCCTATAGACTAAATATAACCCCCTAAATTGGAATTTACTTGGTTGTGAAAGTAAAGTCTCTAAAAATATATGAGCTTCCCATTGTAGATTAGGAAGGGGAGAAATGTTGAAAATGGCTACAAAAAATATTGAAAATGGCACTCAAGGGGGGCTTCTGATTTAATTTTCCCTTAATTAAATTTGAAGAGAAATTGCAATTTCATCTCATAACAACCTATAAGTGTTAACTAAGTGAGGAAGGCTTATATAGCTCAGTTAATTCAACTTAGAGGTAAAATTAGATGCATGTATACTTCTTCCTAAGTTTTATGGGGTCCAGTTACAGTTATTTGTGAGTTGTAATTACTTAACTCAAGTATTTGAGTTAAAATCAGTTTAGCTAGTTCTAACTGAGAGATGAGCTAGTGATAGGTCCAGCGAATTAAATCTGATTTAATTCACATGCAGTGATCAATCAAATAATTGATAATTCGCTATAAATATTTTTTTCATATCATTTCTAATGAAGGGAGAGTTGATATTGGGGCTAAAGGGAAGATAACCATCAGTTGTATAATTATAAAATTATCAAGGTCATGCATGAGGTCATCGAGATGCCATGAAGTAATTGCGCGATTAATTATTTGGAATTTCCTTATTAATAGGGCCATAATTCCTCCAAGGATGCGTAAGAGAGGTGGGTCAGAGAGGCTAAGAATCGGTTAAGTATTTGACTGATTTTTCCTAGATCAAAGTGAGACGATGAGTAGAGTGCAGAGGTTTCTCAGGAAGAGAAATAAAATTGTATTTTTTCATGGTATTTACTTTATGAAATATACAAATAGCGAGGTTTTGAGTAGTTTCTTTCCCCATATACATATAGTGTTGTACAATTGGTAATTTCTTTCTCTTACTTGTTATGTGATTGCACGATGAACATTGGCTTCCAGAATTTGTAAAATGATTCAGTATTTTATTTTAGTACATTAAAAAATTAGTTTAATGCCTTTGGATAATTTATACATAGTATTAGAGCAAGAATCACAATATAAGGGAATAACTAGAATTTTTTTTGAACAGGTACATTGATTTTTCAGATTTATTCTTTAGGACCAACAACAGATCAAGATCTCTTTCAATGGCTTGAGACTCGAATATGTCCTTGAGGGAAATTATAATTGCATAGCATTGAAGGATAGTATTGGGGAAGTTTTGGAGGATAATGGACTCAAGGAATTCATAAAAAATTATATTCCCTATCCTGTAGCAATAGATGGTCAACTTCTCGTGCATGGAAGAAGAATGTAGGAAAGGCAAGAAGGATCTTGCTCGGAAGGAGTTCAATATCATATTCTCTTGAATCTCCATGGAAAGGAAACTCCATATGCTATGTGGAAGTCCTTGAAAAATATTTTTTAGAATATCAATAACCATAGGAAGATGGTGCTGAAAGACAAGCTCAGAAAGATCAATATGGAGGAGGGCGAGACGATACAAAAATACTTGATGAAGTTCACTCAATTTTGAGATGAGATTGGAAGTGTTGGTGTGACAATAGCCGAGGATGATTTAGTGAGCCTACCACTTCCAGGACTTCGTAAGAGCTTCGATAGCTACCAAAACACAATGAATGGGAGGGAGAAGATACCTCAGTGGGAGAAATTTGGTCTTACTTGGTACAAGAAGAGATATGGCAGAGCACCTGAGATAGACATTCAATAAAGATAAAGAAGAATGTTTTTCATTAGTCATAAAAGGAAAGAAAGCCAAGGGAAATAAGTCTCAAGGAAAATAGGGAAAGAGATACTTGTCCAGGATCAAGTGTTTTCAATGGCACGAGTACGAGAACTATGCCATGAAATTTCCACAGAAGGCAAGCAAGAAGGAGCCTACAGTTGCAACAGCAGGTGAAGCTCTAGCTTCACTATTCGAGCTTGATTTTTCTCTCATTACATGCATGGAAAACACTGTAATGGGATGCATATGGTATCTCAAAAATGGTTCCACGTTACATATGACAGGAAATAGAGATCGCTTTAGTGACTTGGAGAAGAAGGACCTCTATAGAACATAGGGTTTGCGGACGACAAGAGGTATATCGTAGCCGACATAGGTATAGTTAAATTTTAGTGGGAGACTGGCTCCCCCCTGAGACTCAAGCATATTTTTTTTATTCCATGACTAAAGAATAATCTTGTTTCCGTAGCGGTATTGGAAGACCATGAATTTAATGTGATATTTAGAAAAGGAAATGTTTTCCTTACACATATTACCATGTTACAGGCGAAACATATCGGTGTGTGAGTTAAGAACTTTTATGCTCTCAAGGTCAAAGATGCATGCAAATCTTTGAGGAGAAAATAAAAGGTTAGAGACTTGGTGGTTGAGAAGGAGTATAAATTACCTCTCAAAATGCAACCTAAGAAGAAGCTTCAGAAGGTTGTGGAGTAACCATAACTGGAAAAGTAGAGATGAGACCGAGTGGAGGCATCCACTAAAGAAGAGACCTCCATTAGGGGGAAATTTAAATCCAAGTGGATAGAGGGAGCACATGCATCCATACCTCAAGGTGAAAGGTGGGCAGACGTGAAGCCATAATCCGAAGAGAATAAAATTGGGCATGACCCATTGAGATGTCTTGTCTCATGGATCAATACCTGTCTATGGGGGGGCCATAGTACAAATTAGTAGGATGTTTCAGCGGAGATCGATGCAGTAATATATCAGAGTTTTTATTTTTTTGTAATTTATGATATTGTGAGAGTAAAAACATAGGACAACATCAAAACCACTTTGGAAGTTGTGATCTAGCCCTGCTAGCTTCAGAGAGGGATATCTCTATAGAATTTAGCAATGTTTTATGTGAATTTTAGGCTAGTTATTACTGTGTTGATTGTTTGGTTTATTACATTTTTATAATTGCATTGGGCTATGGAGTCTAAAAATTAACTGCATTTGCATCAAAATTTGAAGAACTTTCACAGGGATAGCTAGGTTGAACTAGTTAGATCTTTCAGAATTTTAAATGAATTATGAAAAAAAATAAATGCAAGGTTCAATAGAAAATAAGGAGAAATGATTTATTCCTTAATTTGACTTCAGTAGAAAAAATATAAATTACAAACAACCAGAATAGGGTGTTCTTTATAACATATCCTATTCGTCACAATTTTTGTTATGTAATTAAGCTTTTTAGAAATGACAAGGAAAGGAAACAATGAATAAACACATTAACAAAAGGAAAACATCACCAATTCATACACCACATGAATCATGTGAAGAATGTCCTTGTATTATTGATGCGTTCAGCAACCAGAAAATTACAATAATGTAGAGAAAATTATACTCAACAATCAATCTGTAATACTTCAAACTGTGAAGTATTTATACAATAAGTTACAAACCCATTTACAAAATTGTTGTCTCAACTGACAATGTATAATTAGCACTATCCTAAACAATAAAATCGATCTCTGCAAAGTGATAAGCAAGGTGGAAAACTGCGTGGAGAGGTGGTTCTGCTGTGGAGGAGTCATTTTTTGAATTAGCATATTCATGTGCTACATTGGCTGATGCGCTAGCTTATGTGCTGGCATGTGTTCTTACTGCATCCAAATTAATGGTCAGTCTTGTAACTCACAAAGTTTTTCCCTCCTATATTCATCAGGAATGGTTAACTTTAGTAACTTACTGTGAATTTCATCAACCTTAGTATATCTGGAAAATGTGGGCCTTACCACAAAAATATGATTTACTTCATGGTGGATGAAGAAATAATTACCCATGGCTTCTAGAAAATCTCCGCATGTCATGCTACCTTTGATTTTGCAAATTTTGAGCTAGCTCTGGCTACCTCCAATTTTCTAATGTCATATTCATGAGTAATCAACTTTTCATTAATTACAAATAAACTAGGTAGCCCCTTCTGAGTTAGAGGCTCAATCTCGGTGAAAAATCTTTTTACTGCTATCTCCAAATTATGACACTTCTCCTCTAGCTTAACAACCAGCTTATTTTCAGTGAGAATATTCTTTACCTCCAAAATTATTTATGTTTTATCATCAACTCCTAAATCATGTAATTCATAGTTGTTATTAGAATTTATGAATTTAATGATATTTGTTGCTGTAGCAGGCATTTCTCCTAGCTTTTCTTTAATTCTTGTTATGTCCACTGTTGCTCTCTTGATCAAATCTTTCTGCTTAAAGATAATCTAAATACAGGGCCATATTTAAGACATTGAATTCATGATATATATCCAAATAATTTCCATGGATTGGGCCAGGGCCTGTCCAATTGTTGATTCACTTTTAAATTTCTGCAATCTCTCAATCAAATTATAAGCCCTCTAAGATTTAGCAGAATTTGAAGCTTCACTCCTAGTTTTTTGGTCCTGTAATGCTTTAACTTGGTCTTGCAATTTTTGTCTTTCTTCTGTCTGAATTGACAGGTTTTCCATAGCTTTGATAATTTTTTCATCCCCATTAGCAGAACGTGTAGTAGGCACAATGGAGCTTGTAGCTGCTGTTGTGGGAATGGTTGTAAGATGTACAACATCCAAAGGAACCATGGCTAGTTTAGCATTATGCTCCTTTTATTTTATCATTTTCTCCAGTTCCATTTCCATTTGTCTTATCTAAGCATTCTATTCCATGATAAGCTTCATCATATCAATTTTCTAGGTCTCTGTTTGTTGAATGTCCTTAGTGAGGGGATCTTCAGTAGCTATCAATTGCAATTGCTTCCATAATGTTGCTATGTCAGCATTAATATTCTTGATTAATTCCTCTGCAAATTTCATGTTTTTAGGGTCATAGCCCATATTGAATACTAAATCCTCTAAGGATTTAATCCTTGTGTCCTTTGCAAGAGAAGAGATGTTTTCCATCTTCAACTTTGAGTATTAGATAGTGAAACCTTCGGTTTGGACACAGTCATAGTAGTATTAGTTAAAGTAGAGGAGATCATTTCCCATGTTTTTTTATACATCTCCATTTGGTCAATGGGATGAATATATTTTATATCAAAATCAAATTCTATTTTCTTGTAATCTGATGTTGATTTAGTCTTTGGAGCTTGGTCGTGAAGAAAGGCCATCTGCATCTTTCCCTTCTCAGAGTAAAATACTGACAGTAGTCTGCTTTGAGAGCTAGAAGTCTGCTTCCAAAATTGAGCACAAGAATTATTGTTAATAATCTAATCCTTAACCTTTATTTCTTTAAATCTGTCAAACACTGTCTTCTCTTTCTCTCCTTCGACAAATTTAGTTGTTTGGATAGTTTCTTGCTGATCTTGTGATACTGAAGATATTGTGGGAGATGTAGAAAACTAGCCACCTTCTTAAGAGGAAGATGATGTTTCTTTTATCACCATAGCCACCTCTTTCTATGAATTCTTTTCTGTTTCTACCTTTGGATTCAAAATTTTTCTTTTCCTGTACATGATTTTGAAATCTTTTCCTCCATTTTCAGTCACTAAAGGTGACTCTTCTTCCCTTTGTCTTTTGTATGTTTTCTCCTATGCAACAAGAGTCTGTGATGCTGATGTAGAAATAAGCTACTCCTCATCTTCCTGTAATATATTCTCTGCCCATACTACCCGGTTCACATATCTCTCTATTTCAAGCCCCTGGGTATGAATGTATGGAGTAGTTTCATTTTCTACTCTCAAATTAGAAATGATATCGAGAGGGTCATAAGACCATGTGACACTCAGAATGAATTTCATCTCCTTAAGAATCTTATCTGCCTCTTCTCTTGCTAACATGCTGTTACAAATGAAAGACCTAATCTCTATTATGATTCTGAACTGTGATTTATTTTTAGTTGACACAAAAAGTTTCATTAGAATTCAACACTTTTATGATGTAATCAAGTGAAAAAATCCTCATGGGGAGGTATTTTGGAAGCTTGTATGGTGCTAACTCGCATCCATACACTCTGAGTTCTGTGTAATTCTGGTAGAAGTACTAGTATCCATTTTTTTACTGATCTGTCAAATATAGAATTCTCTTAATGTCTTCACTGATCATGGGTTCTGTTGAAGTGTTTAGCACACTCATGGTTGGGCGAAAAAACTGTTAAATGAACTAAATATAGGAAAATTATTGCTTCTCCTTCATCACTATAGAAGTCCAAAATATAACTGATTGTTGTTTGCCCTCTTCATCTGGCTTCTGCATGGAAAATGTGAACCTGTATGCTTGATAATACAAAAATGTATAGACCAAAATTTAATTGTATTTAAACACTTCTTAAATTTGAAATTTAAGAAACTTCTCATGGATGTTATCAGCTAAGAATTCACTGAAATTAAAGATAATGGAAGGTTTGTTATGTGTGGAAAAAATGGAGAGGAGGTCTAGAATGGGTTCATCTACCCACTGATCAAAATAATAACCAAGAATATATGAGATTACAGTTATGATCTATTTTTCTTGATTAGGGAATATTGAGGGACGGTATGGAGGATTTTTCTTTGGAAATTTGGTATTCTCTGGTAATAATATGTCAAAAATCCTAGCTCTTTTGGAAAAATCATGTTTTTGATAAATTTCCGTAAGGGTTTCTAAGGAAAATGGTGTGTTATTTTTGACAGAGGGAGCTTACATAATATGGTTTATAGATTGGGTAGTAATGGTGAAGATAATTTCACCAGTAGGGCTATAATGGCTCGCTGATTGGGAACATAGCATTCCTGACATTTTTGGGTGAATTTGGGATCATGGAAGGTCTAAGGGAAAATTTAGTGTGGGAGATTGGACTTCCAGAGTCCAATTTCATCGGTTTTATCAACATACTTATCCTTAAGCCAATAATAGAGTTCGAACAATTTGGACTCACATTATATCTTGTTGATTTTGTAATCTTTATCTGCTAATGGAATGTGATCTAAATTTATTAGAGGATGAACTAAAGGGTTCAGAGGTTCCTTCTCATTCTTCTTCTTTGGAGGAGTGATTATTACATAATCATTTAATTGGAATTAGAAACAAAGGTTTATCAACAGAGAATTGCATGTGTGTAGCTGATTAAAGGAGGGAGACAAGACACTAACACTTGATCGCAGGCTGATCAACTATTTAAAATATGCACACAAAGGAAAACTGTAAATCAATTGCAATTTGTAGAGGTTTTGTGACAAAAAGGGTCTAAAAGGGATTAGTTTAAGGGTTTTTAAATAAATTGCATGGTTTCCATTGCAACTTGGCGTGGGTACATTGGATTAACAGTTATCCAAGTGAATTAAATGTTCAATTGTTAACCCCCGGGAAAGGATTTGATTGGAAACATTTATGAAACATGGCAGAATGATAGTGGTGAGGGGATCAGGTAGGGACATTGGTAATGGAGTGAGGGGAGAGTGGTTTTCGGTGGGGTTAGGAAGTGGTTAGAAGTTTAGGTCGGGCGGGGGGGTGAAAAACATGGAGGGGAGGCTACGTAGCCATGAGAATTGGCAGGGAAAACCAATTTTTTGGACACCCCCCCTGGGCGGTAAAGAGAGGATGGATGGGGGGGGGGGGAGGGGGGCGAAAGTATTTGTGCGCCATCGATCTGAAGAGCGGAAGGATCATATGGCGGGTACTTGTGAACCTTTTAACCATATGCGACAAAAAAAAAAATTCGGGAGGTATCCTTTCATTTTAATCAAAAAATTAGGATAAAACATATATACAATATATATATCCCTTTTGTGCTTGATTTATACAATGTTGATTAAAACTTCGGATGACTACACATTTTGATATTTTTCCAAACAAAATTCTTCTACCTACCCTTTTTAACTCAAATTATTTTCTTATATAACATTTTATATTTCTTCTTCAAGGGGTGAATTTAGACTAGAAAACCCATATTTTCCTTCTTTTATGAAATATTAAAATCTATTCAATCCTATAAGATATTTCTCCAATTGATTCAGATTAAACAGTTGAACCAATGTGTTTTAAGGAAATAAAACCTACGAATATATAAGTTTCCCTAAGTGTGGCGGACGCACTTAGAACAACATATGGAAGATATGTAATATTTTACTTAAGATAAATAGATAAGAGAATAACAACTACTTGTGATCCTTTGTTATTATTTTTCTCCATTTTGTCACTTTAATCGCTCTCAATCAAATTAAACTCACTTGATTGGTACCTGCAATGGATAACAAAAGAGAAAAAATGACATAAAAGGCATATGATCTAATCATCTTAATCAAGCTGAATCGATTTCATTTTAACATACACATACAAAAGCATGAACACATGTATTCGGAAAGTAAAAATTGTCTTTATTATAAGGTAGAAGGAGAAGTTACATCTAGTTGGATACATTCGATGTCAACTTGCTTTAGCTTCATTCCTATCCTCATCACATCATCATCATCACTCCAGCAGCATAACATTACCTGCAAAAAATACCTCAAAGAGTCATGATCTTATGATCAAACATAAATCTACGAATTCAAATTCTTGGTCCCCTTGTGCACTATGATGAGTGCTCAATTTATAAGAAATTATGGTAGTTTGGCATTAATTTGTCATTGAATGGATTGTTCATAAATGGATTATGACTTTACCTTGTTCAATGGAATAGGAGGACAAGTGATTTAATGGCTCCATGGTGTTCATATTAGAGGTTATGAGATAGTATAATCGCTGGAACAACTTCTAGAAGCCACTAGAAAGTGGGAAGATTTCTGGAATCATTTGAAAATTTCTCTCCCAGTCAACCAATGCACTGTTAACTGGGCCTAGATGCTCTGCAACACTTCATTTCATGGGATTAAATGCTATTCAAATCACTTACTACATTCTAGGGGTGCGTTGATGGCTCAATGGAGTACCTCAACTCGACTTCAAGCATGGAACTTTCATGGATGAAAACCAACAATGGGATGACTTGTTTAAGGCAAGTAGCAAATGATTTAGAGTATGATAGACCCTTATTTGTAGTGATCTGATTTTTGGGAGTGATGCCTAAATTGACCTATAACAAATTCCCCCTTAAGCATGAAGTCAAAAATGATAATTTTAAGTGATATGCTTTACGATGTGATGAGTAGGATTTGAAGCAGACAATGACTTGCATCAATTACAATACATTACATCATGATATCATTTTCATATTAGACATGAATTTCTGAGGGAGGCATACCCATACTCAGCACATAAACTATCATAACATTAGAAATTCATCTACAGATATAGGCCCATGATAGCTAAATCCATCGTATGGATGATTTGGTACTACTCCTAAAATCGTAGCTCGGATGAATGAAACTAGATTTGGGGTCTTCTATCTCATTCACTCGATCGTTCAAGTACGAGTCTAACCATGTGAATATATGATCTGAAGTCAAACATGGGAATACACTGCCTGATTACCAGCCAATGATGTAAGTCGTTAATAGATGTGAGAGAAACCACCGATGATGATAATGGCTCTCAAGATACTAAAGTACATTCTACATGGTGTGAACAGATGATTTGATGTCGAACACCATACGAAGTCATTGGGTCGAAGGCCAGTGATGTCAACCTGTCGTCGAAAGTGAGAAACTTACCATTGATGTATGAAAGCTCCAAGGTACTGGAAATTTGTTTCTAAGTCAACTTCCTAGATGACGAGCTAATGTTGACAGGAAATGACTCGTCGTAGGAGGGCCTTGATGTATCCCCCATCAATGAAAGACACGAGAGTAATGATTTTGGAGACAAAATGTAAGTGATGAAGTAGTGTTTAGGGATGGCGGTCATGAAATGAAGTTTTATGAGTATTTAAAAGGATGAAGAACTACTGAGTGACTTGTCTTGAACATATTGGTGACACTGAATGAGTTGGCAACATTGAACCAAAACCAAAGTGATGGATGGTGTGATAGACCATAGGTATGATAAACCATCAAGAAGATAACCCAACACAAAAGCCATGGAGATGAAGTGAATGAGTGTCATGTTCAAGAGTGACTTGCTACCATAAAGTGATTTATCTCTTTCCAATTTTCCACATCAACTTAGTGATGTCAGTTGTACAAACCACCAAGTGATCTTTGACTTCGAATTTTATCTAATTTGACCAAAAATTTGACTTCCCATAACTTTTCCATATAGACTCGATTTAAGGTGTCACTTGCTCCATTGGAATCAGATCATTGAGTTAGTTTACGTGGTGATATATCCATTAAATTTGGATAACTTTGATTTTGGAGTATCCCAGAGCCCCCTGGATCACCCAATTTGACTCCAATTGACCAAATTAGACTTGTCATATATTGTAAGTAAAACTCTAACTCATGTTTAACTATGATTTAACACTGTCAGAGAATTCAAAACCACCAACCATTTTATAAAAACCACCAAAAGCTCTAATTTTTTACATTTTGATCGGCTTTTTTTTATTTCTCTCTCTGACAGCAAATGAAACACACAAATACAATAAAAGAAGGGCACACTAACTCACGTACGCCATTATAACAACAACATAATGCAAGGATTTACCATAAACATATAGTAAACTTATTTTTGGGTGTGTTTTATATTATTTCCATGACTAGTCGTGTGCGCAGGGGTGTCACATGCGAGGCCACAACCCCCCTTTTCATGGGGTTTTCAAGGAGGTGGTAGCCCCACCGCATGGAATCTTAGAAGCGCCTTGGGAAATTTTTTCTCCTATATATATGCAGACCAAAGGATGGGGGCCAGACTCAAATATGTTGGGTAGACGTATCCATTGTTTTGTGCATGGGTTTTGTACATGGTTTTGGGCCTGATGGTTTTCTTCCCATGGTATTTTGTAGATCCGGTCAATGGAACTACAGTTATGTTCTAATACAAGGTTAATGGATTGGTGTTTATGAATGATTCTATAGGTATATATATGTATTGTGATATTGAAAGGAATATGATGAAAAAATAAATATGGTAGTCTCGACTTTGGGATCCAGGGGAAAATATTTGTGTATATTTGTTGTATGTTCTCTCCATTATTTATTTTTTCTATTTTAATAATTTTTTTGGAGGTAATTTCTATACACGGTTAAAACCAACACTTCCTATAAAAAACTGTTACATTATATTTCCTAAACTAATAGGTACCTATACATTATCATTGTTACCTTTATTCACTATTGTTAATACCTGTAAGAGTAACAGGAATTGGTTTTAGAGATTTCACAAGTATCTTCTTTTTTATTTTTGCTGGTTGGCGGGGGGGTGGTGAGGTAGGGAAGTGGAGGGTGGATGAGGTATTTATTTAAGTTTGTATAATTTTTTATTTATTTATGAAATAATTTCAAGGGGGTATTGATATTTTTATTTATACTATCTATAAATGATAGAAAATTAGACATATAAAACTCTAAACTATGGAAAATCTTCCATCCCACATTCAAAACAACCTTATACAATAACCTTAAGCCAACACAATGAAAAAAGGCCAAAGGATAATGAATTTACTTAGATTTACCATGAAAATATTCTAGGATCAGTGAAGGTGAAATGTAAATTATGCCACAACCCCTGCGGTTACATGTATTTTCATCCATAAATTTGATAATTACCTTGGTGTTCACCAAGGTTTTATAAATCATAGGAACTTTCCAGTGGAAACCCTTACAAGGTTAAAAAAAAAACACAAGGATACAAGAATAAACAACATTTGGAATTTTTACGAAGTTCATTGAATAACCCCTTATTTCCCACTACAATTGAATATACAAAGACAAATTCAAGTCTTCCAACCACTTTTGAATGTCAAATTCCATGTTGCATCTTCCCCATAAAATCTTAGTTTTAGGAATGGAAAATACAAACTACTTTTGCTTCATATACACATAGTATGCAAGTTTTTACCATGCTAATTTCCCTATGGGCATGCACCCATCCATATTTAGGACCTCTTGTGTTGCCCATTGCATAGGTGTTTAATCCTCATAGATATTCAAAATATTTATAGAGGTTTTGGACAACGGAAAATTTATAACCAAATACATTTACAATGAAACTAATATCCTTAGCATTATGGTAGCATATGTTGAAGGAAAGGCATTTATTTATCCTACAATCACCTCACTTGTAATGAAATTTATCTCAATGTAATGTCTGTGGGATCCAAGTGGGTGGTGTTTGAATATTACATAGCCGTGGAAGACATGGAAACCAATTCTCCTGTATTTATAAATAGTATCAGTAATGCTCCTGTATTTATTTCAGTACTTTTACAATGCATATTTGACATTCAAAATTCATTTATTTTTAATGTATATTTAATTTTAATCTCCAATTAAAATGTCTCTACTTAATAATGGTTGACTATGACAAATATTAAATGCATTATATATTTCGGGATCTAACTCACCAAATATGCCATCAAATGAAGATATGAGTCTAAAGAGGTCAAACATATCTCTTCACAAATTATTAATGGACAATGGATACACAACTAAATTACTACTTTTATGTTGCTAGGTAATTTTTTTAACCTAGCCTACTTTTATAGTAAATACATATTTCATGAGGATGGGGAGGTTGTTATTGGCCTCTTTAACATACATTAAGAGGTTTTTTCCTGATGGATCATTTAAAGTTAAACCTTTGGTAAACAACATGATTATATAGCCTCAAAAAAAATGATAAACTCAAATGCAATTCAAGAAAGAAATAATATGTTTACCTATCATGATTCAGTGAGAAAACCTATCATAATTATGATTTTCAACCCAAGAGTGGGTCAACCATCACTAGGCTACTATTTATGATTGCAAGTTGAATCATCACCATTATTCTATGAAAACTTAAACACGTAAAATAATCCATTGGTGGCTTGTAAGGGGGTTGGAAGACTCCCTGATCAAGTTCTTTTACTTATTCCTTGATCAATTCGTTATATTTGTTTGATTTTTTTTATTTTTTTTTTCATCTGTTCTAGGTGTTAGTATTTCTCCCTTGCTACTTTCTTCCATTTTCTCATTAGTTGTGTATTTGAATGCCCAATATATTTTTTTTGTTCTCATATCCTTCATATCAAATGTGCTAACCATCCAAGCCCTCATCATGTTTATCTCTTTAATGATTTTTCTTGAAATAAACACATCATCAACATATAACACTAAGATAATGAATTTTCCATTCTAATTTTTTAAATAAATAAAATGGTCATACTCACTTCTTGTATAGTTCTAGCTCATTGTAAAGGAATCAAACTCCTTGTACCACTTCCTTGGTGTTACTACAAGTTATACAATGATTTCTTGACCCTACAAACTATTTTTATTTCATTATGTTGCACAAAACCTTATATTTGTTCTGCTTATATGTCCCCATCCAAATATCTATGTATAAACAGTGTTTTCACATCTAATTGTTATAACTCTAAATTAAGAAATGTAAGTAGTGCCTCCACGATATGTAAATATATAATCTTAATAGCTAGTGAAAATATTTTGTGGCAATATATACCTTCCATATAAGAGTAAATTTTTGGGCCAAGTATCTCTTTATACCTTTAAAGATTATGATCAAGTCCTTTCTTCAATTTGTGAAACCATTTACATTCGGTAACCTTTCTATCTTTAGGAAGTTTTACTAAGTCCCATGCTTTGTTTATTTTCAAGGGATCCATTTCTTCTTTCATCACCATCTTCCATTTTTCAGGATTTATATAATTTATTCTTTTCTAGTAACTAGAAGGTTCCCCATCATTAGTAGCCGAAGAAAAAGATGAAAGAAATCAATGTACCATTTTGGAGGATTTATTTCACATGTAGATATTTTCAGCGTTGATTGTGGATTTTCCACATTTTCTTTAATATCTTCAACTTCTATGAATTATTTATTATAAGAAGCTTCTTCTTTATTTTTTTGTGTCTATAGATGGTTAGGTTTGCAACATAATTTTTTTTATTTAATGGTACCTATTTATGTTTTTTTTGTTTTGTTTCAAAGCATCATACACACTTTCCAATTACTAAAAACTCATCAAGTGTCACATGGATTCTACATACGACTTTGTGGGAAGTAAGATACTATAATTCACATCCATCAGGAGAATTATTTTAAGAAAAAAATATATATTTCTTCAATATATGGTCTAATTTCAAACATTTTTTTTAGGAGTAAGATCATAAGATTCACAATAAAAGATTTTTAAATTGGAAAAATATCATGGATGACCCATCCACGTATATTAAGGGATTTTAAAATTTATTGTGACCAATGGTGATTGATTTATGGATAACAAGAAGTGGTATTTCTTTTTCCCACTAATATTTTGCGAATTGGTGTTGTCGAGCATGCTTCTCGCTCTTTCTACAACAATTATTTTTTCATGTGTTTTGCTACACCATTTGTCTAGGGATTATACATAAAAGTTTTGTGTATTAAGATCCCAACATATTTGAAATATTTTACAAATTCTAAATAAGTGAACTCACCTCCAATATCCATTACTAAACATTTTTTTTCGAATTTTCTTTGTTACCATTGTTGTAAATTTCTTAAATATATTTGACACATAAAATTTTATTTTTAAAACACAACCCCACTCTTTTCTATAGAAACCATCTATAAATTTTGATAAATATGGATATCCTCTATAATAAATAGTAGGGGTGTTATCACAATTTAGTTGGTAGTTTTGAAAGTGTTGACAGTTTCAGTGTCAGCACCGATTTGTAATAAACATGGTTAAAACACTGACAGGTAGAGTATCAGTGTTGTTGTAATACTTGAAAATACATATTCGTTGATAATTAAAGGAGTAATGAAAAACAAATTAAGGCAATTTAATTAAACTTCGAAAACTCAAATATCAATGCAAAAGGGAAGACATCAAATTTTGGTCTTATGTCCAAACAATGGACTGATGGAGAACATGTCAGCAAATGAGTGAAAATATGTCAAGCAAGAACTAATGAGTCAAATGGTGACTCATATCTGGTTCCTCCTCTAAGACGTAACATCCAGTTAAAAAGTTATGATTTCACGAGAGATTTTTATGTGAGCACCAAGTAAGTTAATAATACGTTTTAATCAATACCACACTGTAAAATAATTTATTTTGAATGATTAAATTTGTAGGATGATGGTTAAACATTATGTGTTTACGCTGAGAGAAAACAAGTTGTTACTATCCCGAATTCAAAGGATCTAATCCCTCTCCTGGTTGTGGTGTTAACATGTTGTTGTGGAGGCTATGGGAAGGACCGACAAACTCCACAGAGGCGAGGCTAAAGAACCCAATTTTCTCGAGGTTTAGTAAGAGATTCAACAATGTTTTGTGGAAGCAGGTTGGGAGAATTTTCTCTCACGTTGTGAAACCTACCATGACAGAGTTCCCAGAGCTTTGGTGGAGGGATTTTATGGTCAACAAGTTAGTGTTAGAGGATTTTCATTTTGTGTCATCGAGAAGCTAATTGCAGAGGTCACGAGCCTCCCTGTCGATGCAGAAAGAGCCTTCAAAATCCATGTTTTGGCTAGCATTGATGTTCCATTATATTTTAGGGATGAGGTTAAATACATGGATTGGTGTTTAGGAGTTAAAAAGTCCAGGTTGAAGGAAGAGTGGCATTGTCTCCTACGGATTGCCCAATCTTACTTCACATGTGAAGATGGTACAATCAAGTGAATCTCTACCATTTCCAATTCCTATCTGGCATACTAGGTCAGATTAAGATAAAATTCTAGAGCATATGTATGGTAAGGTTATGTCAAGACCAAATTCTTTGTCTCATTTCATATATCACAAAGGTCTTATTAAAACATTAATTGAAAGCCATTTGAGAAAGGTCAAGATAACTTGGGAACATTTCTATTTCATGGAAGGTTTGAACTTCAAAATTTAAAACCAAAAATGGGTAGGAGTAAAGGGAACAAAAAAAAATTCAGGTAACCCCAAGACCTAGAACATGGAACTCATCTGTGAAAAAAAAAATCCAAGAAAAATCAAAACCAATTCCTCCATTAGTTCCTGAATTTCCCAAGGTATACTACCAAAAAAATTGATAGGCCAAGGATAAAAAAAGGATGCCCCTTCTCTCATTGCTCCCTAACCTACATATATGAAGTTTAGAAAGCAAAAAAATAAATTGAAGGGGAAATTTGCTGATCCCAAAGAAGATCAGAAACCATTTGATAAGGAATCCACCATAGAAAATATGTTTAAAGGTGGAAAAATACCACACACCCGACCATGGATTATGGAAAGAATAAACATAAATCTGAAGAAAATTCTTGATTTGGAAAAAGAACTCATATATGTAGATAAAACCCCTCAAAAATACTTAATCATAAGCTGGGAGGAGTTCAAAATCTCAAAAATATATAATAAAATCAAAGAATAAAAGAAAATGGTTTCTATAGACACCTAGAGGACCAAGAGAAAAATGGAGAATTAATGTTGATATCCTACTAGAGGAAGCTAACACACTCAACTATTTAATTTTTGACAGCACAATTTTAATTGCCAACTATCCAGGTGGAATTTTGACTAAACGACAATAACTAGCATGTTAACAATTTTTGCAGGGTTAAATTTCAAAGAGCCCTGATAGTTTTAGTGTTAGTGGTTTGCACTATGAAGATTTCAATGAGCGTTGATAGTTTCATTGTCAACACAATTTTGCAAAAGTATATCTATAAAGTGTTGACAACAAGCTTGCCAACGATCTTAATCATTTTCCAGTTTTGAAAGGATATCAATGAAATTCTTAGCACTGTCAAATTAGGAAGAATGAAAAGAGGAGTTTCATAAAAGATGTTATTTTTAGCAGGAGGATGAGGCATAATTTCTAGAAAATTAGGAAAAATATCAGTGAACATTTTTGACCCAGTTTTCCAGCCAATGTTTAAGCACGTTGTTATAGTTTGGACATAGATTTATTTGAGTTTATATATTATAAGAATGCATTTGATATACACTTATTATATTTAGCAATTTGTAATTAAGTGTATATGATAAACTTGGTGTAAGTTGTAATATTTTCAATAAAGACAAGCTATGTAGAATGAAGAAGGGTTCAAATTTTTTTGAAAATTAGATTTGGTGTATATTAGTTTTTGTATTAGTAGAACTTGTTGCAAGAAGTATTACAAAATTTTAGAGATTCATGTGTTGAAGGTTTCGAGACAGTCTCTTATTTTGTTTTTCCTACTTCTTAGTCAAACGTTGAATCCATATATCTTCAGTATTTGAATAAAGGTTATGAATCAGAATTATGTATAATTTTTTTGTTTTAGGTTATTCAAATTTCTTATGTGTTTTTTAGCTTAAATATAAATTGCAGAAATCACATGGTTGTTTTGTTTTTTTATGTTTAATTCTATTTTCTCATACCATACATCATTAATGATTTTTTAAGGAAACCTGTAAATACCTTCACTCTTTTAGAATGCTTTATACATTCTGTAGCTAGTGTCTATGTATCAGAGAATCCACACCCAATGATTTTACCTTTCCTTTCCAAACTAATTTTGTATGATTGAAACAAATCTAGCCACTATTCTAAGGATATAACTAGTTTGATTTGATTGAGTTATAGAAGGGAACCCCCTTCATATTGAAAGGGATAACTTTTAATTCAAAGATTGGTTAGAGGTTACCTTAGAGTTTTTCCCCACAACGAGGGTTTTCTAAAATTGATAAGCAGGAGATAGCTTCGAAACATCATAATGAATATAATCAAGAATTCTTTTACAAACATGAATTCCTACTTTATATTTTTCTCTATGACTCTTTCCAAATATACATTTTTTTTGGAAATTCAAATTTAGATATTTCAAATTTTAATGTAAATTGTAGTTCACCAGTACATATAGTCCTTTCTCGCGCATAAGATCTAATATTTAATTCCATCAATGAGTGGATTCAACCACCAACTTATATTCCACTTATCCCTCGCTAATTTGACTACTTCCATCAAACTTGTAAAGGTATCTTGTCTTAGTATCCTTCATGACCACTAAAGTGCCCTTAGATACTTTTAGTGCTTCACCTTGACCTATGAATTTATAGCCTCTAGATTCTAAAGCTCCCAAAGAGCTTAAATTATCCTTTAGTTTAGTGAGATGTATAAAATATTTTAACATTCTTATAATACCATAAAACATTTTAATTTTGACACTTCCCACTCTAATAGCCTCGCAATAAATTTTTTTCTCATAATATTGATTTCACCATCAATTTTGTCATATGAAGAAAACCAATTTCTATGTGGAAACACGAGGAGAAGTGACAAAATATAATAGTCAATATTTTTATTTATAAACATTACTAATACCCAAAACTTTTTCAATCATCCCTGACCTTGATTCAATTGGATTTTCCTCTTTTTTGGAGTCATCTTTTGAAAATTCCTCACTAGAACTAAAATTAATTTACATTTTTAATTTAAATTTTCATAGACCTTATGCAAATAAATTAATTTAAATATGAAATATATATGGTTATTATGATAAGCGTGAAATTTATTTGAGTAATTTTGATAAAAGTAAAATAATAAAAACGATATATTAAAAAATTGTATACATGGCATTATTTTATTAATTTCTTAATTTTTTCTTAGGTGACTATTTTTTAGTTGAAATTTCCTGTAATTTGATTTCTTCCTCATCTTTTTATATAACAATACTCCATCAACAATGTTAAATTCAAGAATTTTGGTTGCACTAAATCTAATAAAAGATACACAATTATCACATGATTAAGAGAATGAACGCAATGGTGTACTTTCCTTATCCAGATTATCAATTTTAATAGTCATATTATTCAAATACAAAATAAGAGCATTAAGCACTCATTCAAGTGATCTACAATTTTTGTACTTTCTTTCATATTCATACTATATATTTGCCTCTTCAAGAAGGTATAATTTGTTAAGGACTTCGTAATATAAAGACTTTCCATATTAGTCTACAATCCTAGTATTATTATTTCTCCAATTATGTTAAAGAATAAATTATAAACTAGACATAAATAAATTGTACTAAGGACTTTAAAATCTAGGTCCTTCCACTCTTCATTTATCATCATTACATATTACAATTAAGCTTATCAACCTCTTCAATCTGTCAATATTGATAAATCAAATAGTCACAATTACAATATCCTCACAACTGTCAATTATTCATAAACCAACATTGTTATAATAAATGTCACAAAATTTAATTAGGTATTCTTTTTTTGATATTTTCTTTTAATCACATTGTTTTCATTCTTTTTATATATTTTCTTTTAATCAAAATTTTGTCATATTACAACTTTATAATATACCACAAAATTAGAATTGCATGGTTTATAAGAGCATTAAGGGATTTAAAATGCACTAATAAGTGAAAGATGTACTTTATACTTTTTCATTCAAGTTGTTCTCTATACTTTTTAGAATGAAAAATAGATGACATTTTTTAATTATTTATGTGTATATGTATTCAATAAAATAAGGGATATAAAATACAAAGTAACATAAGATTATTTGTATATAAAGGAATGTGTGCATTAATGTTTCCCACAATATACTACAAATATGAAAATGCATATTAATAATAGTACACTGTGTTACTAATAAAAAATTATTATATATAATACGAAAGGAAAATCTTAATAATTAATATTCAATTTATTTTCCATATTAATAATAAATAATAATAATAATTTATTTTTAAGTTCACATCCAAACGAGACACAAAATAGTTGTATAAGATATTTTTTTTGTGGGACAAGGTACTCATATTAAGTCTATGAGTTTAACTATTAAAGTATACAAAGGTCTACATACATTATCCTTCTCTAGAATTATGTCAATATAGATGCATGGTTAATATCTTGAGGTGCAAACCTATTTTAGATGAAAAACTTGAAAATTTATTTGCATCTAAGGATATTTGACTCACCTTGATAGATCCATTGTTAAGACACGATGGTTAATTTTCTATTATTTAAATTTCATAAATGGACTCAATGCTTTGAAAATATCTTTGAGAACTTGGACTTATCCCTTTTATAACTTGGATATTCTAGATTACAAAACATACACATGTAATTCCCATAGATCTTTCTCATATTTTGCACAAAATTTCTAGAGAAACTGGCCAAAATGTATAATAGTTAGGTTGCATAATTTTTTTTCACCAATACATCTTAAACATGGATCTAGCAAGCACCGAAAGGAATCAAATCTATTAAGGTGCAAACCCCTTTCAGAGTGAAAAATAAAAATAAAAAATAGAAATTTTCATAGTTTAAATTGTATTGTTTAATGCATAATTAGATAAAATGCTTTGAAGATCCATTGAGAGATTGGATTTTATTGAATACACATTGAATTTTATTGAATACACAATTTAAACGAGGAATTCCAACAAATCTTAAATTTCTGAAAATTTATCAAAATGTCCAAGATATTATACTTGCCATGGTCATTGAAGTATTTTATTTTTGATTTATTAGTATTAAGATTTTTTTAAATAATATTTTTTCTTTTCTATTAAATACATAATATAAAATTAAATTTCAATGAATTATATATCTTTCCTCTTATTATTTTTTTAATAAGAAAATGATTTTTTTAATTTTAATTATTCTTTCTCTTTAGATTTAAATGATTTTTTTTAAATTTTAATTATTCTTTTTCTTTAGATTTTTGAAATATTTTATTATAATTAATATTGAAAATATTTTTGTAATATTTTATTATAATTAATATTGAAAATATTTTTGTACATGTCATCTATTAGTTTTATCTTAAAAAAATTAAATTTTTTAAGTAATATTCTTTTTTTTTACTAATTACATAACATGAAATAAAATTTGAATGAACTATACATATTTCCCCTATTATTTTTTAAATAGTCAAATGTTTTTTCAATTTTTAATTACTTTTTCTCTTTAGATTTTTGAAATAGTTTATTATGGTGAATATTAAAAACAAATGTTTTTTCAATTTTTAATTACTTTTTCTCTTTAGATTTTTGAAATAGTTTATTATGGTGAATATTAAAAAGATTTTTCTAGATGTCATATATTAATTTTATATAAAAAAATGATTTTTTTTAAATAAGATTTTTTTTAATTAATTATATAATATAAAGTAAAATTTGAATGAGTTATACATATTTCTTCTATTATTTTTTAATAAGAAAATGATTCTTTTAATTTTAATTATTTTTTCTCTTTAAATTTTTTAAATATTTTATTGTGATCAATATTAAAATACTATTTTTAAACATTATTTATGTATATGAAACTGATATTCGAATACATTAGTTAACATATTTTTAAATATTGTAATATTGTATTATGATAAATATTAAAATATTATTTATTTATGTATATGAAATTATATATTAGTTAACATATATTTAAAATACTTTATTTAAATATTCTATTGATTTTTTTTAAACACAAAATATTTATACATCTTTCAAATATTCAAAATTGAAAATATAATATTTTTAAACTTTTTATTATTTTATCTCATTTTAAAGATGCTATTTTAGTTGTCATTTTGATGATGTTTATGAGTAATGTTTAGGATCCTTCTTACTCATATTCTTCACAAAAATATTTCTCTTATTTTCAATCATATATTCATGTGAAGTAACATAATTTTATAATAATTTTAAAAAAGATAACTAATTAGAATTTAAAAATATTTTATTTTTTATTTTTAAATTCATATAATTTTAAAAAATATTTCAATAAAAAAGATGCATAAACTATTGAAATATTCATATGAACTAATTAATATATATATATATATATATATATATATATATATATATATATATATATATATATATAAATATATAAAATATTTCAAAACCCAAAAAAATAAGGGATTTAACCATTTTTTAAATATATAGATTATTAATGAAAAAAATATATTTTTAAGACGTCAAGTTGATAGGTATATTTAAAATTACCCATACACACATAGAGTAATTCTAACATTCAAACTAAGAAAGTTAATATGTAGTACACTTTAATAAATTTTTAAAATAATAAAGAATTTTAAAATAAAATGTTATGTTTCCATAGTAAAGAGTTCTAATTTTTCTACAAAATAACAAGTAGTTTTTTTCATTAATGAACATAGAGAGCTTGTTTTTCTCCTTTAGGGAAAAATATAAATCTCATATGACTATTCAATTAAAGTGTGATCCATTTTTATATATCAATATAAGAAATAATTTTAAAATAAAATGTTGATGTCTCCATAACATAACAATGCTTTTTGATTTTTTTAGAAAATAACAACCAGTTCTTTTCATTAATGAACATAGAGATCCACTTTTATATATCAATATAGGCAAGAATAACACTTCAACTTGATGCTAAATATGTATGTTTTAATATTTTTAGCTCGTATATATTTTCTTTAATACAAATTTTTTGTTTCCATAAATTCATATATTTTGATTTAAATTGGTATTAATAAATTATATTTATTATTTGCAGGTTATTTATGACTATGGAGTTACCAAGTTTCTCAATGACAAAGGTGTATCCATAGGAGAGGAAAAGATAATCTTTAGTTTAAAAGTTCTTAAAACACATTTAAGAGCTTTCTAGTTGAACATATATATTCATTCTTGTTCATTTTACACATTTCCTAACCCTGTGGATGCCTAGGAATAATAGATAGCTCGCAGCAAAAAGAGACTTTGCCTCACACAACTCTTGTTTTAACTAGTTTTAACTACTTTTTGTAGTAACCCTCTTATGTTTGGGCTCCATACCAATTTGGTATGTAGATTGGTAACGTTCTGTTTTCAATTTTATTTGTATTTTAGCTTACTCTTTTGACACTTTACTTTTACCACTATAATTATTAATATATAATACTATAATTATTAATATATAATTAAATTAAAATAGTAAATATTTTATATTTCAAATTACAATTCATAGTAAAAATTCTCATCATTTTATTTTACTATATTTATCATAAATTTTTGAGGTCTATTTATAAAATTCCCAAACAGTCGGAAAGGCCTCTTTTTACACTTTACTTTTACCACTATAATTATTAATATATAATTAAATTAAAATAGTAAATATTATATAATTTCAAATTAAAAATTCTTCACTTTATTTTATTATATTTATCATAATTTTCTGACGTCTATTTATAAAATTCCCAAACACTCGTAAGAATATTTTTGTTAAAAAAATTGAAGTGGAAAAAAGCATTATCGTGGTGGAATGTTAAGGATAGATAGGGAGGTGTTATGCTTGGATGGTTAGAAATACCGTGCAATTTCCTAAAACAAATATTTGGTCATCGTGACTAGTGGATATCGATTAACTAGCAGTGATTGATTGAACAGAATATCTTAAGGTCCAACGATTCTAGTTTTAGAATTAATGGATCTACCATGCAATCCATAATTTTTACATTAAATTCTGGTTGATTATCAATTAATGGATCCCCATGCAATCCATAGTTTTTCCATTATATTTCATCTTCATCTTCACTAAAGATGTAATTATGTTGTTTTCCAGGGTTGAGACATTATTTACTTCGTAACGCTTACAAACAACAATTAGTTGTCTATTCTCACCTTGGGAATGCAATTTGATGCGAAAACCGCCTGTAAAGGTTGATTTTCCTGTCAAATTCAACAACAAAAAATCCCCTTTTTTTTTTAATATAATTGAAAGGTACATCAACGTTTTGTTAAAATGATTGAACGCTACATTAAATATGCAAAACCTATAAGTGCAGGTGCTTCCTATTTGAAATTATTACCCTTATTGGCCTTACTTCACTGATTTCAATGGCTATCAAGGTTTTTTTTGCTTCTTTTCAGCTTTCTTTCATTCTAACGTTTTTCCACTTTGCTTCTGTGTCATTTTCCAAACTTGTGATGTTTCATAATGTTCTTGGATAATAATTAAACTGTTATAGATAGTTTGTTTTATAAATAAATATTTTTAATATGTAGTAATATTGGTAAATAATATGTACTTAATATATCGCATCAGGAATGTATTGTTAAATTTAAATATTATATATATGAATATATATCCAATGATATATATCTCAGTTTATATAATATTATCTATATAATAGATCATTCACCCAAAAATATATAATTAACATTTTACATGTGATATTGTAATTAAAGATAAAGACCAAAATAAAGAAAAAAATGTATAGAATGTGTATTATTGAAATGATGAGCATAAACAAATAAAAATATAGTATGTGACACAAATGTCAATTTAAAAAGAAATTCACCATAAAAAATTTATTCATGGATAGAGTGTTTCTCAAATCTATACCTTAATTAGAACTTAAAAAATTCACTTACTTGATATAAATAAGAGTAATGAAAGGAAGATGTATAATTTATTTAATTTGTATTTAGTTCTGGGATGGGTGACCTCCCGGGAAGTCTTGGTTACCGGGTGCAAGCTCCGGAAGTTTCAATCCCACTTCTTCACCCCTGTGAGCATCACCCGATGCAATGAGTGCTAAGTGGACTATTCAAAAATCATGAGAAATTAGTCAGTTGCGACTACCTCCCATGGAAATGGTCATACATGAATGACTTACTTAACGCAGTTGAATCCCAAAAATGATATCTAAAAAAATTAATATATAAAATTAAAATTATATAATAATAATAAATTGAATATAAGTTATAAATAAAATATTTCAAAATAAAATATTAATTAACATTCACATGTATTTAAAAGTGTAATAATAACAAAAAAAAAAAAAAAAAAAAAACAAATTAATGTGAACAATGTGCTACATAAACAAAATATTTCTAATTAATTTTTTTTATTTTAATTAAATGAAAATAGCAAATAAAATTTAAAATGTTTTAGATATGTCACATTAAATTTTTTTATTATCATCATATTTTTAAATATATGTTAATATTAATTAATTTTATATATTGACATATTTTATTTATAGTTTACATTGAATTATTGTTTTTATAATTATTGTGTTATATATTATTCTTTTATTAAAATTTAAATGAACCACACATTTTCTTTCTATTATTTATTTTCTCAAAAGAAAATTATTTTTTTTCCTTTTAATTATTCATTTTTTCTAAATTTTGAAATATTCATTATAGTCAATATTATTTTATTTATTTGTTACCTCTTCTATTTTATATACAAAATTAATAATAAAATAAGTTAGTTAACATAGATATTTAAATGATTTAATTAGACTCTTGTATTAAAATATTTTTAAAAATTATAAGAATTGTATATCATCCACAAGAAAATATAAGAGTTTTTTAAACATTTAATTACATTATCTCATTACCGTTGATATATGCTTATTCTCTCTCATATCAACATGTAAATGCTATTTCTTTCATCATCAAACCTATTATTGACATGTCTAGGTTTTAAAATTAAAAACAAATTAAACAAAATTGACTATAAAAGAAAAAGTAATATATAATGTATCCTATGAATATAATATTTTAATGGCTATGCCAACTAAAATATTTGAATGTCAACTAAAAAAAATTCAAATATAATTATAGGCATTCTATTTGAAATGGGAAAACATTTGTTGGAATTACAAACATTACCGGTGTAATTTATACAATCCAATACAGTAGTTTAACTAACTTATATTTCAGAGGTTTTTTTAGCTATATTTTCCAATTAAATTTGCCAAAACTCTAAAGGAATTTGTAGGAATGACAAGTTTTATCTATAAAATTTTCACAATATAGTGATGTATTTGAAAATAATAATAAAAACATGATATAAATAAAAATTGTTTTTCCCTATTCCACCAAAATCTCCAAAACATAGAATAGTTAAAGAAAGTCCAATCCAAGTAGTGCCATAGAGATATTTAAAGAGTTGAATCCATCAATACATTAAAAAATGCAATCTAAAATATATATATATATATACCTTGAGGTAAAAGAAACAAGTAAAATTATGAAGTTTTGATTTATCTTTTGTTACTAAACTAGAAATTGTTTCAATTAGTTATGTTGAGTAATTAAATAATTATGATTTTATAATTTGTAGGAATGAAAAGTTTGATTTATAAAATTTTCACAATATAGTGATGTATTTAAAATTAATTAAAAAACATGATATAAATAAAAATTGTTTTGTCCGATTCCACCAAAATCTCCAAAACATAGAATAGTTCAACAAGGTCCAATCCAAGTAGTGCCATAAAGATATTTAAAGAGTTTAATTCATTAATACATTAAAAAATGCAATCTAAACGATATATATATATATATATATATATATATATATATATATATATATATATATATATATCCCAAGTTAAAGAAACAAGTAAACTTATTAAGTTTTGATTTATCTTTTGTTACTAAACTAGAAATTGTTTGAATTAGTTATGTTGAGTAATTAAATAATTATGCTCTTATAATTTTATATGCAAGAATTAAAATGTGTTTTTCATAATTCCACTATGGGTGTGATAAAAAGGGAACTCACACATGAACTTGGCACAGTAAAGGGAAACGGGCACGGTAGATACCTACCCAAACCTTCCTCACGGATTTGTTGTTAAAGGAAGGAGGCTGAAAGGGTGAAGGGATCTGAGGCTAAAGAGAGAGAGAATTGTTGCTATTCTGGACTGGTAAGGAGCCAATAAAATTGTTAAGTAGTGGTGTAAAATGGGAGGACCATGTATGGTTCAGACTAGATGGACTTAACCTTACAACGAAACTTATTCTAAATCCCAAGTGTGCAGTGGCTCGAGGGAGAGACGCAGTAGAGACTGGTCTCATCGATTGGGTGGTGTATCACATCCTGGTGTGATATTTAGAGCCTGTAGACTACATAGAAAATAAGTATGTAGAACTGTACATTTTGGTAGCAAAATTGTGCTAAAGAAAGAAGTTTTGAGATTATTTATACTAGAGAGAAATAATATAAATAAAATTTGACTAGTAATAGAAATACGATATGTAAGTATGCTTCTATTTTACTCAAGGTTGAAATTTATGAATGCATGGTTAATAGCTATGGAGATGAAACTATAAACCAAGGAAATTAGTGAGTGAGTTGTAGATTTAATTGAATCTATATAATCCAAGATTGTGTTCTTCAACTTATTTATTATATATTAGGGAAAACATGGAATTTTGGGGTAGTAACATAATCACAAACTTTCAGACAACACATTAGACCTCCACCTTACCAGTCTAAGGCAATCCTAACTTGAAAGGATTGTAACAAGACTGAAGATTTCATATACATCAGAAATCGAAAATAGCTATAGATAATCCATACCAGAAGAGTAAATTATTTCACCCATAAAGTACACAGATGTGTTTACCCATTTGACAATATGAACTGTAATATTTGTAATAATCCAAATAAATAAATAAGCAACGAAATTCTAAAGAAGTTACAAGACAAGAATTTAATAAGAATGCCTTCAAATTTTAAAACCGTCGACAGAAAGAAATAAGAAAAAGAATTCTATCGAAGTTACCATAAAATAAATTTAATAAGCATGGCTTCAAATTTTAAAGCCCTTGATAGAAGTAAGCATAATAATTAAATGTGTTATAGCCCCCGACTGAGGGGATTTAAATACAGTTCAAAAAAAGAGTACTACTAACATACTTTGAGAAGTCTCAATATAAAACATAATTTAAGGTCGAAGGCTCTGTTCAACATCAATTACGTTTTTAAATTAAAATAAAGCCCATTGTTGAATTCATTATTAAACTGAGAGGGGGGGGGGGGGGTGAATCAGTTTAATACATTCATGGAATTTTAAACTTTCCTTTTAAATTATTGATACCTTCATTTCATAATCAACTTATTATTCAATGAAAGACCAATTCTAATCTGTGAGAAGCAAGTGTTAAGCAGATTAAATACAAAACATCAACACATAATCATCATGCACATGGACAACAAATATAAGTGGAAACCCATAAGGGAGAAAACCACATATTATTATTGTTGTGATGCAAAGGCAAGCTCCAACTCCCTCTCACAACTGATTTTTTGTAGGCTCCAACCTACAGGAGGTTACTACCCTAAATTCTGCAAGCTACAACTTACAAGGAAGCTCCAACTCCCATCTATGTTATGCATGCTACAACCCACAGGAGGCTGCTACCTCCACCAGCTCCAACCGGGCATCTATCAAGCTACAACTTGAAATGGAAGTACCAACTCCCATGTATTTTCTGTAGGCTACAACGAATAGGAGGCTCCTACCTCAACCAACTTCAACTGGACCTCTATCATGCTATAACTTGATATGGAAGCACCAACTTCCTCACGCTACAATAAAGTCATATGATAATTTACCTAGATATCAACTCTGTTTTTCTCCTTCTTCCCTGTTGTCCTGCCAGCCTTTATATCTGTTTTAAATCATCTCTAGAACTTCACAACTTCTGTATCTTCTCCTTCTTCTTCCACTCTCTAACCTCTCTATGAATATCACCATAAAATCATTTATAGAGATCACTTCATAGCTATTTTCATTCCATATGGGAATATGAAATGAACAAGTATGACTCTTTTCCTTCCACCTTCTTATTTCCTTGCTCAGCACATTCAGTATGTTAAAACACGATGTACTCATTATAGTATTACATTAGAGTTTTTCTTTTCCTGCAGAGACTTGCCTTTGCATCATAAAAAATATAAAATAAATAATACATTTATAGTTACAATCAATTATTTACTCATCCCTTTCATATTCTTAGCTTTGTTGTGCATTTGTCCTCTTATGCTTGTTGTCCTTGTGTCTTTTCTGTTTCTACTGTTATATTCCAAAATTGTTGTATAACTGCCCTTTTCCTTTATTACTTATGACTTTTGTTTTGCATTTAGCCTTTTCATCTACCTTATTGCCGCAACACTATTCAGCCCGAGCTCCTAGTCCTTTGATTTGCGTTCAGATCATTCCTTTGTGAATTGTGGGATATGGCCCACATACAACTCTCTTTATACATGCGGTGGATCACAAATATGTGTTTTATCAAGATACATACGTTTCTTGATCAAATAGTGTATACTTTATAACATGGCGCATATAATATCCACACACCATATATGAGTCAAAACTAATGCATGAACCCCAAATCAATGGAAATACGTTGTATTTCCTTGACATACGGTCCCACTATATCTTGAACCAATCACAATTCATCGTAAAACACTTGCCCATAGGTTTCCCACTCTATCAATAGCATTAAACCATAAGTCGTGTGATCTGCGATATGCGCTCATGCGCGGTGTTGCCATGTGGACTCCCTTCATTGCATTGCGTCGCTTGAACCTTAATGCATCACAACCAAAATATAATTCCTTGTGATAACTTGAAGTTACACCCTATTTCTTCTGGGATGAGATGTTGTGCGAGGTCAACACGTGTCCCTCCATTTCGCATCGCAAAAACTTTAACTTAACTTGTGGTCGCCTTCCTACTATCCATTAAGCACTACGATGTGAGTTATGTGGGTGAGGTCCATGTCGTCATGTCACATCACCCTGCCATTTCATCGCCATGTCACCTTGCCATGTCACAGCAACGTCATCACCATGTCATCCTCACGTCACTGCCACGTCATCTTCACGTCACTGCCATGTCATCTTTACGTCACTACCATGTCATATTTACATCACTACCACATCATTGCCATGTCATCTTTACGTCATCACCTACACTTCGGAGTTCGCAAATTATAACCGTTTAACATAGTGGTTAACCTCTATTTCGTACGATCTGGGATCTTGCGTCATGCCAACATGTGTCCCTTCTCCACTTCGCATCGCACACAAAATAACCTACCTTGCGATGACCTTAATACTTAGGTGCTAAAATTTGCAATTTGCGCTTTCGATGTCCTCCGATGTGATTGTTACTGTTGATCTGCCTAGATCTATGGTCCTCGCTACTGCTGGAACTTCCCAATGGTTTCTGCCACGCTTATCTTGCGATGAATCTTATCCATTCATATCTTTCCTTCCCTTATGCGATCTAATCTCGACCGTCGATTCCTTCCCTTGGAATTCTTCAAAGAATTCGCTGACTTAGTCAAATTTTCATTTTTTTTACACTGTTCCGCTCTGTAACTCTGGCTCTCGCTTCTTTGGCCTCTTCCTTTCAGCTCTCACCTCTTCCTGCTTTTTCTATGTGTAACATATCTGTTCCTTGCTATGTCTTGCAAATCGGATTTCCTTCTGCTGTGCGTTGAAGAAATTTGCTACCTGTCTGCTTCATCCACTACATCTGCTTCATTCACTGCCTCTACTATCTCTTCTTCTTTGTTGCCTTTGCTACCTTGCTACCTTTTATGCCTTCTTAGATGCATTCACTAACTCTGCTACATTCACTGCTTCTCTACATTCGTTGCCTCTCTGCTTTTCCTGCTTCTCTGTCTTTACTGCTTAGTGTTAGAAAATTATATATTACAGAGAAATGCAACACATAAAATATATGGAAAAAAAAAGCACACAAAACACACAAAACCAGAGATACACAGATATACGTGGTTTAGCCAGTTTGGGCTACATCCACCTTAAACAACCAATCCTTCCATTTTATTATCCAGGAAAATGAAGAGACAGAACCTACACCAGATCCGTCGTAATATCCTATGTTGTCTCTCAGAGTCTCTCTATCAGTTTCTCACTCTGAAAATACACATACAACACACAACCGCAATACCATACGCTCATAAAAAATGAGGGGTTTCCTTCTAGGGAAAAAAACCCTGAATTACACATAACTTCTACTGTCAGATCATCCACCTAATGAATAGCCTAGATTGACTAGAAATTACAATACTTTTAAAACACAATTCTACATCTGTTTTTAGCTTCAGGGGTGCTACCCCTGAAACCCCTGACCGTAGCCACCCTCCTTAAACCCCCTAGGGCACGTAAAATTATGGGTGGCATTGCCGCCCTGTTAAGAATAGGGGTCCAATGATGTGATACAAAATAAAGAAGATAATCAGGCTCCACACCCAACACTTAGCTGCATTCGTTGCCTCTCTACTTTTGCTACTTTCCTACTGCCTTTGTTCCATCAGCTACCTTTGCTCCTTGTCTGCCTTGCTTCTTACCTACATTTGATTCTTTGTTGCCTTTGCTAATAGTCTAATGTTGATCCTTGCCTCTCTGATGCTCCTCTGCCTCTCTAATATGCTTTGTTACTACATTTTTGCTTGATCTGCTCCTTTTCCTTATTCTTGGTTCTTCTCTAGTCCTTTTCCTTAATGGTAGTTCAGGCGCTACTCCTTTGTTCTCCTTTGCCATCAATGAAAATATTTCCAACAATCTCCCCCTTTGGAATTGATGCCAATACTGCAATACTTCCTTGAGGAATTCCTCCCCCTTTCATTCTGAGAATTGACTTGTCTTTCTCTGCTTGCTTTTTTGAAGAGCCTTTCTTCTTCTGCATGCTTTTCCTCCCCCCTTGAAATCAATGGCAAAGGGTTTCAAATTCCCTAGTGTAGTTTCTATCATTTCATTTCCTCTCTTTGAGTTGAGTTTAGGCCTTCTTCTTCCGACTTTATACCATGCTGCTTCAAACTGGTGTATAGGAGTTGTTGGGAGATCACTTTGTGAATCATTGAACTTGTATGTATATACACAGCAAGCTGATACCATCCCAAAGGAGAGATGCCTTGCACTTGTATAAAGCTAAAAGTGATGATAAGGAAACTTCATAGAAAAAACTTATATAATCAGACTTATATCATCAGAGATGCATCATTGGAACAATACTAAAATACTAAGAATGCTGCATATGACATATAAAGTATGCTCCAAATATACTTAAGTCCATATTATGATCTTCATCTGAGATACATATCTGTACTACACATTTATTAAAATATGATGATTCCAATATATCTTTTATAATTGTGGTTCACCTTTACTGCTTGTTGGTGGTGATTTGTGTTAGACTATTGACAAGGATATTATACTAACAATCGAAAGGCCCTTGATGTTGATGCGAACAATGAATCAAACCGAAACTTACCACTTATTGTAAGACTAGACAATATCTTTCAATCTAAGAGACCAAATGACTTTACTACTTGTACATAGTACTTTCAAAACCAACCCTTGAGGCTAGATACATTCAATGAATTGGTCAGCCTCACTTATCAACTATGAAATTTTATTTATGACATAAGGGGGTTATGTATGTCAATGATCAACCTCTCTTCCATGGTGAAATACTAGCAATTCATTTTTGCTGAAGTAGCCTTTAGAAGTATCAATAAAAGACTCTTGACCTTAAAATGGTAATATTACCACAACTATTTCTTCATACTTCAGATACTTTAACTGTTCTATCGTGATGATCTTCAGCAAAACATCTTCAAGTCATTTAATAGAAATCTCAACAAACATACTTCACACAATTTTATGAATGATCTTAAGAACGCCACCTTGTAGATATATATGTACTTACTTGAGGAAGGCATGCAGTTATATCTAGAAATAAATATTGCTTCAATGCTCAATATAATACTTCAAGTGTAAACAAGATAATGATCCTTTAGCACTGTTATTGACCCTTTCATGATTTAATAATGCAGATAATGCTGGGAATACTAACTTGACGTACTTTTTCCATAATACTCTGATCCTAAGGACTTGTAACTTACCACTGCTCCATTGATGACACTTGTTACTCTAGGCACACTGCTTGTTCCAAATACCAATTGATACTACTTTTATAAACCATGCAGTAATTTCGCTTCATCTTGCACATGCCCCCATAGTTAAGACGACTTTTATAGTCTCTACTATTGGGCTCTCCATTGTTCTCAACAAAAATCATCAATATATTGAATTTGATCTTGGAATCATTAACCTTTTTCTTATTATGTCATTCTTGTTTAAAATAATATCACTACATATTCCTTTCTAGGATTGCTCCAGAATCATTGTTGCTCCATATACAATTCAACTGTTCTAAACATAATGATCTTTGAGAAGACATCTTCAATTTCTTTACCTGGAATATACAAGGGCATACCACTCATAGTTTTATCACTCATTTAACTTCTTTCCTCCAAGGGGACCTTCTATAGATGAATGATGTAATGATATAATGATGATAAGAATTTACCTTACTCATCCTTCTTAAATTTGTTTCATTGTTAACTCTTATAGTGTGATGCACAAAGTGATTCTCATCTATGGATATTTCCAGTTATATAGCTTGAAACATAAATTTTGTGATGTGAACCATTCATCACTTAATGTGATGTTGTCTTCTTATCTATTGTTGGATGGATATTTGTGTTGCTTCCTAGAGCAACTCCCCTTGAGACTATGATGGACTCATTATGTTATTGAGGTAACAGGCTCCCCCTTTCTCTTTTCCTTCCATACTTTATTGGGGTTCTTCATAATGTATGCACTTCTTTTTGATTCACAGTTTTGTCTGATTTTATCAGATTCCATCACCTGTCTAGATTTGTTTAATGTATATGGCATTTTACAGTCTTTTGCTTTGTGACCAAGCCTGAGCCATACATAACATCTTATTTTAACAAGGTAAATTTGAGCTGATGTGTAATATTTTATGCTCCCTTTTGAACATAATTTACATTTAACAATTTTGTGTCCAAAATCATTGCATGCATAACAGTGTCCATGGAAATAATATGTGTAGCTAGTGAAAGTTCTTCTTCTTCATTTGTTTTCTTGAGGTATTCTTTTCATTAGCTGCATCTTTAGTTGGTTGGATTGGATTTGCTTTTTTTTATAATATGTTGCAATATATCTAGGTTTGTGGCAGGCAAAACAAGTGATACTTCTCTCAAGAGGAAGGAAAATCCTTTGAAATCTTCTGAATTTGTTCAATTCATCCTTAGGAGCATATGAGCCTTTAGCAATTTACTGTTTCATCCTCTCATTCTCTGTCCTTTCATGTTGCTTCTTGTATATGTTTGTCTCTTTACAAATCATATTCTTGCTAGCTTCTACTTCTGTAGAAATATTTTGAGTTGTTTCATTATCATTTACAACTTTTACAAAAATTATATTCTTATTATCTTCTACCTTGCACTTACTGGTTTCTCGTTCATAGCCTATTCCAGCCTTTATGAGAGCAGACCTTTGAGCATTTAGAATCTGGTCCAACTGTCTAGAGCTTTTCATTTGTGGAATATTCATAATTATTTCAATTTGGGTCTTCTCTAATTTCATCCTTAGGCTTACCACCTCTTCTTCCAATCTTCCGCATTACATACTTTCCTCTTTCATTTGTTGTAGCAGAGTGTCTTCTACTTTCCTTGCTTCTTCAATTTGTGCCTTCATGCCAAAAATTTCTTCCTTATCTTCATATTCTCTCTCATCACATATTTGCACCAATGTCTTAAGGTTTTTGTTTTCATTCGTCAATATTTCAATTTCAGTCAAGGCTATGTCAAGTTTGGATTTTTCCTCAACGGTAATTTCTTCATGTTACTCACATCCATTTACCCTAGCAAGCATCTCATTTGATTAACCTTTTTCCTTTTGAAAGGAATTTTTCTTCTTCTTCTGGATTATCTTCTCCTTCTTGATAATGCATCCACTAGTGTCTCCTTCATGCATGACATGCAATCTATTCCAGATTACTTTTGTAGAGGTTAAATTCATTATTAAATCAAGATCCTTGTTACTCATATTGTTATACATCACACATTTTTCCTTGGCATTCCACTATTGTTCTTGCAAAGAGGGAGAATCTGTTGAGTAAACATCACATAAAAGGTTCCATACCTCAGGTTCATAAGCCATTAAATCTATTTTAAACTTATATCTCCATTCAGGAATGTTTGTTGTATTCAACACGTTTATATTTTGATATTTGATGACTCAACCAAATCTCCTTCAAGATATTAGTCTTACACCAAAGGAACCCTCTTTGATACCAATTGTTGAAACCTTAGTTAATCTGAGAGGGGGGGTGAATCAGATTAATACATTCATGGAATTTTAAAACTTTCCTTTAAACTTATTTATACCTTCATTTCATGATCAACTTATTATTTAATGAAACAACAATATTCATATGTGCGAAGCAAGTATTAAGAATATTAAATATAGAATATCAACACGTAATCATCATGCACATGGACAATAGATATAAGTGGAAACCCATAAGGGAGAAAAACACATATTATTATTGTTGTGATGTGAATGCAAGCTCCAACTCCCTCTCACCACTAATTTTTTGTAGGCTCCAACGTATAGGAGGCTACTACGCCAAATTCTGTAAGCTACAACTTGCAAGGAAGCTCCCATCTATTTTCTACAGGCTACAACCCAGAAGAGGCTCCTACCTCAACCAAATCCAACTGGACATCTATCAAGCTACAACTTGAAATGGAAGTACCAACTCCCATGTATTTTCTTTAAGCTACAACCCACAGGAGGCTCCTACCCCAACCAACTACAACTGGACATCTATCAAGCTAAAAATTGATATGGAAGCACCAACTTCCTCATGCTACAATAAAATAATATGTTGATTTACCTGGATATTAGCTCTATTTTTATGCTTCTTCATTGTTATTCTTCCAGCCTTTATATCTTCTTTAAATCATCTATGGATCTTCACAGCTTCTCTATCTGCTCCTTCTTCTTCTTCCACTCTTTAGCGTCTCTATGCACATCACCATAACATCATTTATAAATATCACTTCATAGTTTTTTGCATTACATATGGGAATATTAAATGAATAGTTATGACTCTTTTCCTTCCACCTTCTCATTTCCTCACTCGGCACATTCACGATGTTACAACACTATGTACTCATTTCAGTATTACATTGGAGTTTTTCTTTGCTAACGGAGATTTTTCTTTGCATCATAAACAATATAAAATCAATAATACATTTAAAATTACAACCAATTATTTACTCAGACCTTTTAGATTCTTAGCTTTACTATGCGTTTGTCCTCTTTTGCCTGTTGTCCTTGTGTATTTTCTGTTTTTTCCATTATATTCCAACTTTGCTGTATAATTGCCCTTTTCTTTTATTACTTGTGACTTTTCTTCTACGTTCAACCTTTTCATCCGCCTTACTGCTGCAACATTATTCTTCTCGAGCTCTTGGTCCTTTAATTTTCATTCAGATCATTCCTTTCTGACCTGTGGGATATGGCCCACATACAACTCCCTTTAGACACGCGACGGATTATAAATCCGTGTTTTATCCACATACATTCATTTTCTGATCAAACAACGTATACTTTATAACATGATGCATATAATATTCACACACCATATATAAGTCCAAACTAATGCATAAACACCAGATCAATGCAAATATGTTGGATTTCCTTGCTAGAGGGTCCCACTATATATTGAACCAATCACAATTCATTACAAACACTTGCTCGAAGTTTTCCCACTCTATCAATAGTGATAAACCATAAACCGTGCGATCAGCAATATGCACTCGTGAGCAATGATTCCATGTGGACTCCCTTCATCACATTGCATCGCATGACCCTTACGACATCGCAACCAAAATAACATTCCTTGCGATAAATTAAAGTTACACCCTATTTCTTTCGGGATGCAATGTTGCGCGAGGTTGACACGTGTCCCTCCATTTCACATCGCAAAAACTTTAAATGAACTTGCGGTCACCTTCCTGCTATCCCTTAAGTGCTGCGATGTGCAGTATGTAGGCGAGGTCCACATCATCATACCACGCCACCTTGCCATGTCACCGTCATATCACCTTGCCACATCACTGCCATGTCATCGCCACATCATTGCCATGTCATATTCACACCACTCCCACGTCACTGCCACATCATTACCACTTCATTGCCACGTCACTGCTACATCATATTCACATCATCTTTAAGTCACTACCATGTCATCTCTACGTCACTACCACGTCATCGCCACTTCATATTTATGTCATCGTCCGCACTTCACAATTCAAAAATAATAATCGTTTAACATAGTGGTTAACCTCTATTTTGTGCGATCTTCATTATTGTGTTGTGCCAACACGTGTCCCTTTTCCACTTCGCATCACATGCAAACTAACTTAACTTGTGATGGCCTTAATACTTAGTCACTAAAATTTTTGATTTGCACTTTTGATCTCCATCAATGTGATCGTCACCATTGATCTGCCCAGATCTACAGTCCTCATTGCTATTATCACTTCCGATTGGTTTTTGTCCCACTTATCTTGCGATGAATCTTATCCGTTCATTTCTTGCCTTCCCTTCTGTGATCTAATCCCGACCATCGATTCCTTCCCTTGGAATTCTTCAAATAATTCTCTCCCTTAAATGATTTTTTTTTTTGTTTACATTATCCCACTCTATAACTCTGGCTCTTGCAACTCTCGCCTTTTGCTTTCGGCTCTCGCCTCTTCCTACTTCTGCTATGTGTGATAACTTTATTCCTTGCTATGTCTTTCAAATATAGTTGCCTTCTTATTTGCGCTGAAGAAATTCGGTGCCTCTCTTCTTCATCTGCGACTTTTGGTGCATTGACTGCCTCTGTTGTCTCTGCTTCTTTGTTGTATTTGTTGCCTTGCTACCTTTTCTCCCTTCTTAGATGCATTCGTTGCCTCTGCCACATTCGTTGCCTCTCTACATTAATTGTCTCTCTACTTTTCCTACTTCTCTACCTTTGTTGCTTAGCTATACTCGCTACCTCTCTGATTTTGCTGCTTGTCTATTGCCTTTGTTCCCTCAGCTGCCTCTCCTCCTTGTCTTCTTACTTCTTAGCTACATTCATTTCTTTGATGCCTCTATTAATAGTCTAATGCTTCTCCTCTCCCTCTCTTTTATGCTTTCTTACTACATTGTTCTGTCATCTACTCCTTTGCCTTATTGATGGTTCTTCTCTACTCCTTTTCCTTAATGATAGTTCAGGTGTTGCTCCTTTGTGCTCCTTTTCCATCAATGGCAACATTTCTAACAGCCCTAGTTCATGTGTAAATTTAAATTTCCCTGCTGTGAGGGTTTATTGAAGTTAACGTCATAAGGAGAATATCGCTTGGTCATAGTTGTCTCTAAGAGACATAGGGGTTCCATAAAAAATGAGAGCGCTAGGGTAAATACTTGGATGAGAAGAAATGGGAAAATTTAATTTTTCCAGCGATAGGCCCTAGTATCACGCACCATGAAGGAGAAGAAGTTACATATTGCAAACAAATAATACAACCATCATCCGAGGAATGGAACAACCGAGTAGGAGGTGCAAAAGAAAAAACAAAATTTTCAATATTTACCTAAAGCGGAGAACTGATCATCCTCTACGTCAGCCTGTCAAAATAAAAATAGGAGATCAAACTCTAAAATATCAAGCTAAACTATTGAGATTATAAGAAAAATTGGCGAGAAAATAAAGTGGTTTACTACCTGCACAAATACCTTTCGAGAATTCCATCAAGAGAGTGGAATGCAACGTGTCAAATGGTGTATGCTCAAACCTTGGAAAGGTAACTGTTTGAATTTCATGAGTGACCTCAAGAATTTACAGTGGTATAAGGAACAATAGGTGAATGGAGCAAATGTTACCATGTTTTAACTAATGAAAGGCCTGGTGTGGAGAGTTTTGAAGCTTTTTCACTCTTTGAACCGACAGAATGGAGTGAACATTGGCGCAATCATAACGGAGGAGAAGCTATCCTAACTACTTGCCTTCATAGACATCAATCCAATAAGATACATCATTCCCATTGATTGTTGGAGGAATTGTTAGGTGCCATCGAGATTTGGCAAAAGATCAATGACCTTCGAGAACCTTTGTTGTATAGCGGGAAGGATGGTGTTTTTACATAACAAAGACTTAGGCTACAATGAAATTCATATGATATATAAGCTATAGTCAACCTTCGCTTACCTATGTTAATTTAACATGATAAAAATGTATTATAACATTGAAATATTAAGTTATGTTAAAACAACTATCAGAAATAAAAGTTTATGTATGTTGATAGTATATTGGTGATAATATTAAATTAAGGTTGTTATAACTAGAGTATTTTCCACCATGAAAACAAGGTAATTGACTTAAATTACGGATCTAAGTTGATGGTGTCATTGTGAGAGAGAATATTTTTTTTTTTTTAATTTCTATATTTATTATGGTAAGTTTGAAATGGAGAGTATATTCATTACAAGTGGTGTGAAAGCCCAATTATAAACACCATGGTCAAAATGGTTGCTGAGATAAATAAGAAAATTTTTGCAAGAATGTTGATAATTGATTTCGTTACACATAGATAAATAAATAAGAAGAAGAAGAATGATGAGGGGAAATATGAGGATGCCTATGACATTTGTGAAAATTCATATTAGACCCAGTTTGAATCTGACGTACGAGGAAAATCCAGAGGTATGGTTACAGTTGCGGGAAGAATCAAGACCCCATACCACTGTACTTATGGAGACTATGCAGTAGCTATAAGGTTCATATTGTGAAATTGGTAAACAAATTTGCGTAGTCTCTAGCTGGAATCATTTACTGTTTTGGTATGGATTATCTATAAATATTTTAGAGTTCTGATTTATATGAAATATTTAGCCTCGTTATAATCCTTTCAAGTCAAGACTGCCTTAGACCTGTAAGGACCAAGGATAACCTATTCTCCGAAAGGATTTCCTTTTGTGACTACTCTAAATTGCCATGTTTTCCCTAATATATAATCAATAAAGTGAATCAAGAAGTATTTGGTTATATAGATTCAGTTAAATATGTAACTCACTTACCAGTTGGCTTTGCTTAGAGTTTCATCTCCACAGTGATTAACCATGTGTTCATAAATTTCAACCTTGAATAAAACAGAAGCATACCTACAAATCGTAGTTATATTACTACTTCAAATTTATTTATACTATTTCTATATAGCATAAATAATATAAAAAATTATTTCTTTAACATAATATCCCTACCAGAATTTACAATTCTACATATTTATTTGTTACATACTTATCATACCAGGATGTGATACACCACCCAACCGACGAGAGTAGTCGCTACTGCGTATCTCCCCTAAGCCACGGCACACTTTGGATTTAGAATAGGTTCTAGTGTAGGGTTAAGACTATCTGGGCCCAACTAGACATGGTCCTTCCATTGTACACCACTGCTTAACATTTCTACCAGTTCCTTACCAATCCAGAATAACAACAATTCTCTCTCTCTTTAGCCTCAAGTCCCTTTATGCTCTCGACCTCCTTCCTTTAACAACAAATCCATGAGGAAGGTTCCAATAGGTAAATACCTAGCCCACTGCCCTTAATTTTCCCAAGTTCCCCAGTGAGTTCTATTTGTATCACATCTATAGTGGAGTTATGAAACACACATTTTCATTCTTGCATATAGAAGTATAAAAGAATAATTATTTAATTACTAAACATAACTAATTCAAATAGTTTCTACTTTGTTAATAAAATATAAATCAAAAATTAATAATTTTACTTGTTTCTTTTACGAGGGGGTATTACATCTTCCCCTCATTGAGAGAAACATTGTCCCTATGTTTCTATGTCTCAAATAATGTAGGATAAGCATCCTTCATGAACACTTCATCTTTCGAGGTATCTTCTTCCTAGCTACAGTGCTTCCATTTCACTTTAATGGGGATCATAGCTCACTTCTGCAGTGTTACATCTCTTTGATATAGTATATGTAGGGGTTTGACCAGAAATTCCACGTATGGTTCGGCGTCTCACAATCCATAGACATAATCAATTTATTTTTGTTTATTTATAATCAACATTTAATTAGTTTACCACACACACACACACACACACACACACACACACACATATTATTACTTATACACTTTACATGTATACCCATGTCTAGGATCATAAATATACTTTTCTAGTAATGAGAAACAAAATACATTATCCATTCTTATATGGCTAGGTAGAGTTAACTGGTAGGCTACAAGTGGAATGTGTGATAAAATTTACAAAAGGGCCCCAGAAACGAGGGGCCAATTTAGCACATCCTCCTCATCACAAAGTATTATTTTTGGGTTTAACACATACATATACGTGATCCCCTACATGAAATTCCCTGTAACTTCATCTTTAATCTGTGTAGGTTTTCTATTTTTCTTGGGAAGCCCTCAGGTTCCTCTTCATTTTATTTACTATATCTTCCATTTCCCTCAACATGTGTGGTCCTAATATCAATTTATTCTTTGAACTACTCCAAGTAATAGGTGCCCTACATTTTCACCCATACAAAACTTCAAACAGACTTGTCTTTAAGGATGCAGGGTAGCTATTATTATAAGAAAAATATACTACATTAATTTATTCTTCCCTTTTTTTATGGTTGTTGCATCACGAGCATTCTTAACATGTCATCAAGAACTTGGTTTACTCACTCGACCATCTCATCTATCTAAGGATGATAGGAGGTAATGAACTATATTTATGTACTCGATATGACAAACATGGTTTTCCAGAAAGTTGATGTGAAATTCATGTCTTTATCTAATATTATAATTTTGAGAAACCCATGTAATCTAAAATTTTCTCTCATGAAAATATCAGCAATCTGCACAGTTTTAAAGGTGGATTGCACTGATACAAAATGTGTATCTTGTGATGTAATTTTTCCACCATAATAATGATTGAGTCATTCTGCCATCTAGTTCTAGGTAATCCAATGGTAAATTCTATTGGAATAACTTCCCATTTCCATACATGAATGGGTAGAGGATGAAACAACCATGAGTGGTACCAATTCTCAACCTTAACGGACTCGAATTCTATACATTTTTCCTAATAATCAATAGTATCATACTTCGTACCTTGAAAAATAGAAATTTTCCTCAATGCTATAATTAATTCTTGAAAAATAGGGTGTGTGGTATAAGGGCTTTTGTGACTTTCATCCAAAATTAACTCCTTGAGACTTTGTTGATTGGGAATGTACAATATGCCTCTATATATTAACATTCCCTTCTCATTGACCTCATATCCCAATTGTCTTTCCTTGTTGTCCTAATTTTTTTCTTTCTTCCATAAAAATTGGTATTATGGATCCGTTAGACCCGCATTTTTAATGAGTTCTTTGAAATCAGTTTTAGCTTGACTAAATGAGATTTCATACACAAAATTCAATTTCCTACTTAAGTCGTCCACAACTCTATTCTATCTACCCTTAAGTTGTTTGATTTTGAAATGGAATTCACTCAAAAAGGAATCCCATTTGGCTTGTCGAGCATTAAGAGTAGGTTGAATAAAATAGTTAGTCAAACTGTTATGATCTCTCATTAAGATATATTTTGTTACCCAAAAGATAATTCCACCACATTTTTAAATCACACACCACTGCCAAAAATTCCATATCATACGTGAAGTATTTATGTTCATGTTCCATTAGTTTTTGGTACCCATGGGCCATCACCATACCTTCTTGCATTTTTACTCCGCCCTCCCCTTCCTTGATGGTATCTGTACAAACCACAAACTCATTTTCAGGGTCAACAATTTTCAATACAAGGGTCATGGTTAGCAAATGCTTCACCTTGTTAAAGTTGTTTCTGCATGTTGTTTTCAAATGGAAATGCTTCTCTTTCTTCTGCAGGGAATTAAGGGGATAATCTACCCTAGATAATCCTTCTATAAAAACTCGGTAATACTGGGACAACCCCAGAAGGGATTGAATGTCACATACATTTTGAGGAAAAATCCATTCAAAAATAGTCTCAAATTTTTTTTTATCAACCCTAATTCCCTTGCGAGAGATAAAATGTCCCAAATATTGAACTCTATCCTTATAAAAATCAAATCTAATGTATTTAGCATAAAATTTATGTTCTCATAAGGTTTGTACCACAATCTACAAATGTTTCTTGTGTTCTTCCACATTTATATAGTAAATGAGAATGTCACTAATAAATATTAATACAAATTTATCAAGATGTTGATGGAAGATGTTATTCATGAGACACATGAAGGTGACAAGGGAATTGGTGAGCCCAAAATCTAACACCACAAACTTGTAATATCCATACAACGTTCAAAATTTAGTTTTACATATGACTTCACCTTTGATACGAATCCAGTAATACCCAACTCGTAAGTCAATTTTCAAAAACACTGTAGCCCCTTAAACTTGCTTGAATACATCATCTATCTGAGGTAACGAGTATTTATTCTTGACTATAAGTTTGTTAAGCTTTCGGTATTCAATACAAAATCATAAAGTACCATCCTCCTTTTTAACAAATAAAATAGGGGCTCCCCAATGTGACACTCTTGGGGAGATGTATCCTTTATCCATCAATTCTTGAAGTTGTAGTTTTAATTCAGTAAGCTCAACAATACTCATTCAATAGGGTTTTTTATACATCTAGGAAGCTCTAGGAATTAATTCAATGGTTAGCTCTTTATCCCGCTTAGGTGGTATACATGGTATCTCTTCAGGAAATACATTAGTAAATTCTTGAACGTGTATGTTTTCTAAAGCAGCAATTTTCTTCTTAGAGTTAGAATACGCTACGTGAACTACATATATTTGTAATCTTTTTCTGATGCACTTTTCCAATTGAGAGGTGGTAACAATTATTATCTTCAAAGGTTTCCTAATTCCTTCAATTTCGTGTCTAAGCCCTTCCTCATTAATGAAGTTAATAGTATTTTCTTTACAGTTCACCAAAGACCAATGGTTTTCAAGCCAACCCATTCCTATTAAGATATCATAATGTTCTAAAGGTAAAATATTTAAATCATCAATTATTGCCTGGCCTTCAATCATGACAAAAAAATCTTGTATTTTAGCCATCACCCTTCTTTTTCCTCGTGTGTATAATTGTACTAGAAGAGAATTCCTAAACTTTTCAGGTTGTAGATGGCATGTTTAAACAACTTTAGAACCTATTTAACTTATACTAGCCCCTAGATCTATTAGGATAGACACAACTTGGTTAGGACCTTACCTTCAAATTCCGCCATATACAGTTGATATTTCACTTGATGGTATTCCATCACTGCATTAAACTTTGGAAGACTTCTTGCGACCTATCCCACTGTAAAGGCTTATTGGATGTGTCTTCCTTGCCCAATTATTCTCCTGTAAGGGAAATTTTTAATATAATGAGGCTACCCACATCTCCAACACTTCAGTGGGGGTATTTTAGAGGAGTCAAAGTCTATCTTCTTAGATTTCTCAACTTTTTTCACTTCAGCGATTGATTGGACCTTATGTTGTGCCTTACGAGATCCTTTTTTCAGAGAATTCTTGTACAATCCCTTGGAGTTTCCAAACCTCATTCCTTTATTATTTTTGGGATACCTCTCTCCTTTTCTATATGACCGTATCTTTCCATGATCCCCTCCCTGCTTCATTTGTTGATATTAGATTCATTCCTTCCATATCACTCTGCCCATCATTTTAGGATTGTTGAACTCCAGGCGCTCCTTCATTGTCACTGGTAAATTTATTACAAACCTCTGCACCTTCACCTTCTCCTCACTGATATACGGAACATGCCGCAGTAAAGAGGTAAACTTGGTAATATATCCATATATCTTCAGTTGTCCTAACCAAAGGTCATGGAAATACTTAGCCTTATCGTCATAGAACCACTCAGTTAGATATTTATTTTTGTAATATTGCTTAAATTTCTCCGAAGTAATTTCCCGCTCACTAATAGTTTGAACTGCTTTTACTTCCTCCCACCACAATGTTTCCTTACCTTGCAGCTGATATATTGCCAACTAGCGATTCAAATTGTCGTTTTACTCATATATTTGGAAATACTTATTACTATTAACTAACCACAATTCAACATGTTCCTCCAATTCTTTGTCAAATGTCAAGGGTTTGATTTTTTTGAATTCCCTGTATGATTCCAAATTTTCCATTTACCATTCCTTTTGCGACCTGTCCTACGAAGTATTGCCAGATTCTTGCTTCTCAGACTCAAATATGTCATTTTCTTCAAATTCCCTTTTATTACTTTGTTCCAGATCTTCTCTTTGGCGATGGGACTCTACCCAATGACAATTATGAGTAGTTGGATTTGAAATCCTATTATTATGTCGATCCATCAAGCTCTTCATAATTATTTCTTGATCTTTCATCAACTATTGATAGTATCCTCTTAATTTTTCCACCTCTGCTATAACTAGAATATTTTCCACCATGACAAGAGGGTAATTGACTTAAGTTTCTCATTTAAGTTTCTGGTGTAGTTGTGAGAGAGAATAAGATTTTTTTTCATTTCTATATTTATTATGGTATGTTCGAAATGGAGAATAAGTTTGTTACAAAGAGAGAGATAAATATATATAGAGAGATGAACATATATATAAAGGGAGAGCCCACTATTGTATTTTTTTTTTAAAATGAAACTTATAATTGAAAAAAAAATTTACACATCTCCCTCATATTAAATTAAAAAATACACCTCTAAAATTAATAATATATTTATTTTAATTATTTAATATACATAATTTTTCTTTTCTTTTAATCATATATATTTAACATTAAAATATTTCAATTAAAATATAATAAAAATACTTATTTATAAATCACTATATCATTCGCAAGTAAATGCTTCATCAACACTTCTGATTGTGAATCATGTAAAATATTATTTCATGTACTTCCTGAACTTGAAATATTTCTATATTTGGAGAATATCCATCTCGAATTGAAAGTACTGGGGAATACACGTGCATTTTATTAAGAGTAATCAAGTAAATGCAACAACGACATGAAGCTTTACATAGGGGTTTTATGATGCTTTAAAAAATAAAATAAATAATAATTTTTTGCTAGTTTGATTTAGGCATTATGAGATTGAACCTCAATTGAAGGGAAAGTGGCATCTACGGTTATGATTATTAGAGAAACCGGAGGTAGTGGGGCAAACCATTTACCCACAATCAATGATGCCTAACAAAATGCTATTCCAAAATTATAATGCTTTTCCCAATTAGTTGTTGATCTAGGTAAGAATGAATATTCAATTGAACTTATAATTGAATATAGAATCCATGGTTTTCTTATGTATTTGTTTAGCATAATTTTTTATATTAATTGCTTTTCCATAAATTCCATAACAAAGCAAAGTTTTATGGTTAATTTTTTTTCTTTGTTCAGGTTTTTTTACATAGCTTCTCATCTACCTGAGAGGAGATTTATCTTCTACTTTAGTTATATTTTTTTCGGTGTTTATTATAATTATGGATTTAGTCTTTTTCTTGTTTAATTTTTTCATGTTTGTTGTTCTTTTTATAGAGTAGTTGGACGATGTGGGGTTTCTAGTTTCACAACAAACCCTTCATTGGGTGCATCATGACAAGCTAGACACTAAGAGTGGTGCAGGATCCAAAATATGAGTTCAAATCTAGTAAGATGAGAGAATATATTGAATATATGTATCATCACACTCTGTTCTACATATTTATTATGTTATGACCCTTTGGAAAGGTTGTGATTGGGTGGATCTAAAATAAATGAAACCTTGAGAGTCAAATAGAATTTGAGCTAGCAGCCAAAGTTTTCTTCATAGTCATTTTATGTAGCTTTGAGGATAATTAATGTGTTCTTGAAGGAGGGTTGTATTTTTCGAACAATGTTTGGATTTTCATGCAATTCTAGGAGAAACATAATCCGGAGAATGAATATTTCCTTCTTTCCCTGGTATAGATTTGTCTCTTTTAACTTCCCAAGGAATATTTGGAAGAAGAAACCCTTGATGACATTGAAAACGTCATGAACAATTTTTTCAAAGTATCTTAGGCTACCAAAGGTAGGTTCACATCATATGCTTCTATCTATGTTTACATGAATATCTCCGAGCCTCTTCCAACCTCCATAAATATTTATTATCAAGATAGCGTTTGGAGGTAGCATCTAGATTATTAACATGCCCCCTTTAAATGTAGACGTTGTTATGAATATGAGCATCTTATTAAGGACTTTCCTATGAATACCAAGGAATTTTTTTGAATAAAACCCCTCTTAGAAAGGGCCACTTGATTTAAGAAAATTTCACCAATAAAAAATAAATTTGAGTTGTGAGTGTACCTCAAATCCTAACCACATCTATAGATATCGAAACAGGTTTGAATCCCTATCCTATATGAAAGTACTCCAAGTAAGACAATGTTCAATCAAGCATGCAATCATCAAATAAAAAATTGAATAACGTCATATTGATTCTTGTAGAGGCCATGCAAAAGACTTTTGAGGAGGAGCCTCAAAATCCATCAGCATAAGAAATCATTATCTCCCCTTCAGAAGAAGCTGAAGAAAAAATCTTGTTGGAAGATATGGATCTATATGACCCACCACTGATCTCCCTTGTAGAAGAATAGCATGGAAAATATGCTAAGGAAATGGAAACGCATTATGCTAGGATTTTTCCAACTCATTATGCTAGGATTCTACCAACTTATTATGTTAGGATTATGTATAATTCCTATCCTCGAAGCAATCAATTAGGCTTGAGTTTTGCACGGTATGCCTTGGGGTTCAAACCAATAATTTAAAGGTGATTTCCACTCAAGACAAGGAAAAGAATGAAGCTGCAAGAGGAATAAAGCATTGATCCAAAAAGATGGTGAACAATTAGTCAACTCAAAGAAAGTCATGTCAATATTAGAGTCATTTCCTCTTTGAAATATTATCTTCAAATATTTTTCTATATAATGAAAATTATTAGTCATTTTATAATTATTTATTATTAATAAGAACTTAGTAACCTCAAGTATTTTCTAAATTTTAGACCTCTTTTATAATTTAAAAGAAATTCAAATTATATGTCATTTCTTTTATTAATAAAAGAAACTGTTTCCCAAAACAAATGTTCAATAGCTTATAGTCCAACCATAAAGTAGCATAATGATTACACAACACTGACAATGATCGGAAATGTTAACAACAAAATATCACAAAAATCTAACATGCCTAAACCAAAAAAACAGGTAGGTTTATGTGAGGGAACTAGTCATCAAGGGTATCATTGTCTATCAACCATCCATCAGATATCAATGTCAAGTCCTTAACAAAGATAATGAGTTTGGGGTACCCATTTACTTGCATTGGTTATCCTCACAAGTTTCTCCATTCCGAAACGAATGTCAGAATCCACTTTGATTGGCTCATGTATGGATTACCATAAATAACAAAAAAAATTGTCCGTAAAACGAAAAAGCCTATTAAACCATGATTTACATGATCTACAATTAATATTTTATGTAAAATTAATTTTGGCCATGAGTTTCAAACTAACCAGTGTGATTTATCATGAGAATAAGATTAAAAAAAAACCTATTTAAATATATAAGAGAAGCTCCAACTAACCATTATAAAATAACAACCAATTTGACTATATTAAATAAATCATAAAAATATAAACTCGCCCTTTTTTCTTGGGGCCAATTGAAAAATTGGCAGTTATGAAACGTCCTCAGAAACCTCATGCTAGATTGTGACGAGTTCAATTTTAACACCAGTTGAAGATAACATGTATTGATTGTTGAAAATATTAAAGTCACCTGCTAGCCTTTGAGCAGGAAGAAAAGAGTACAGAGGCAACAACAACAGAGTTTGTGTGCACAACACTATGTATTAAATAAGAATGGGAAAAATGTAAGGAAGAAATTAATGTTGATGGGTCGCAGCCACAATTGCAGAAGAGAATTACATTTTGTTATGGGCATAGCCATTTTATAGAAGGACAAAGACTTTCGTAGTTCCAAACTACGGAAGAACGGAGTTTAATTAAAAGACAGTCCTTTCGGGCTTTTAAGCCCTCAACAACCAAAATGAAGAAAATGTGTTTAAACGGCGAAGTCCTTTAATTTTTGAAAATGCATGATAAATGGTCCCCACCACTTAATCGCAAATCGGAATCGCAAAATTATTTTGCAGTGTCTTGTTGATGTGAAGATTTGCGATGTGATCACAGTCGTAATCGCAAATCGCAACATATATATATATATATATATATATATATATATATATATTGCAAAATCCAAGTGTCTTCTTGATGTGGCAGAGTTCCACAAGCAGAACGTTTTTATATAATAAACAACAGTTTTGAAACATTGCGATGCAATGATAGCAATCACAAATGTTTCATATTGTAATCGCCCTCCACCACAGCCGAGACTCATGGGTCCACAGACCACGCGGCACAATACAATACAATCACAAAAGTTTGAATCACAGGTCTTTTATTTTATGCCCCAATCACAATTCAAATGGTGGACCCAACCATGTTATAGGCCGGAGTTTATATGATTCATCGCATCTACTTTTGATCAGCAATTGGAACTCTTTTGTTCGAGTCCCGATCGCACAGTGTTAAAGTCCGGACCCAATTGGTTTATGAACCAGTTTTTAATTTTTGTTCGTCGTGTCTGTTTGTTAATCGCAATCAGAACTTTTTGGTTGATCGCATGTTTTGTTATGAGCACGAACTTGACGAAGTTTATACAATGGAAGTAAAAGGAACCATCACATTCGATAGTCAATGCCAATCAGAGATTTTTTATTGTGGTTCGTTTGTTTTAAAGTGCGGACTCGATGAATGTTTTAAATTTTTTTAATCACGCATTCAAAGAACATTTGTTATGTGGGACCGACAGTCATATTAATAGTTTTGTTTTAAAAGTGTTTTAATATAGTTTTGTAATGTTTTTTATATATGCGGCATATAAAAGCCAAAAAGGCCTGCGAGCCTTTGTATTGCATTGAAATGTTTTGTTTTGTGAAAAGCACAGCAGTGCGTTGTTTTACAGAGACAAAGTGTTGTTTGTATGAGACAGATAAGTCATTTTAGGCACTGTGTTTTGCAACAATCCTATTTTTTTATCCCTGTGTTAGAGGAAGTATTTGTAACAGTTTTTGAAGAAATAGAAGTTTTTTTTTTCAGAATTGAAACTCTGTCTCCTGTCAAGAAATTTTAATATTTTCTCTGTGTTGAAGAGGGGAGTTTTATTCTCCATTTGTTGTTCTAGAATTCTCAAAAATTCCAACATGTTATCAAAGCTAGTTTAAGATCTTTGAAGGTTTCAAAGAAGCTGAAAAAGAAGAAGATTTGTTGCAGAGTTTTCTCCGGCAGTGTGAAAGCTCAACATAAGTCAAGTTCAGGTATTTCTCAAAAGGAAACAAAGTTTTTATTTTGTTTAAAAGAGCTTGTTATTTCAGAGAAGGAAAGACAGTTTGTTAAAGTTAAAAGTTCAGTTTAAAGGCAATGGGTAGACCAAGTATATGCATGAATATTGGAAATGTTCAGCTTCCACAATTTAATGGAAAGAATTATGATTATTGGGCCATTACCATGAGAGCCCTGTTTGTCTCACAAGACTTATGGGAACTTGTAGAAGATGGTTTTGTTGAACTAGCTGATGAGAAGGCTTTTAATGCCTTAACTCAAGCGGAGAAGGATATATTGAAGAGAAATAGGAAGAAAGACTCTAAAGCTCTCTTCCTATTGTATCAAGCAGTACATGAGAGTGTGTTTCCGAGGATAGCAGCAACTATAAATCCAACGATGCATGGGAAACTTTGAAAGTAGCCTATCAAGGTATGGAAAAAGTGAAGACAACAAAACTTCAGTTGCTGAGGAGAGATTTTGAAACTCTCTGCATGAAAGAGTCAGATATTATTGACTCATTCTTCACTCATGTGATTGGGATTGTAAATCAGATAAGGTCCCATGGAGAAACTCTTGAAGAAAGAAGTATTGTGGAGAAACTTTTGAGGATCTTACCGTCAAAGTTTGATGTTATTGTTACCACCATAGAAGATACCAAAGATATCTCAAAGTTCACGGTAGATGAACTTCATGCCTCACTGATAACTCATGAACAGAGATTGAGCAGAGATGAAAACTCATCTCTAGAGCACGCCTTTAAGACCCAGATGCCTTCAGGAAGAGGAATAGGTCAAGGCAAAGGAAGAGGAAGAGGCATAAGCCAAAACAGAGGTGGAAGGAACAGTCCTTCACATTCACATGGAAGGAGCAACAGTCAGAATCAGAGCCACGGCCAGTGCAACAGCCAACAAGGTGGTCACCAAAACCAACATGCACATGGACAAAGGTATGACAAATCCAATGTCTAATGTCATTGTTGCAAGAAATATGGGCACTATGCCAATGAATGTAGAAAGAATCAAAATGACATGAAAAATAAGAAGAATGATAATTTATAAAAAGAAGAAAAGAACCGATGTAATGTGATGTTAACATGTAATGTAGCACATGATAGAGAAGATGATGTTTGGTTCTTAGATTCAGGATGTAGTAATCACATGATTGGAAATAGAGCTATGTTTTCCAATCTAGATGAAGAGATTAAATCAGAAGTAACCATAGGGACTGATACTAAGATCTCTGTAAAAGGAAAAGACAAAGTGAGTATGCGAGCAAGAAAAGGTGAGCAAAAATTTGTTCCAGATGTGTAATACGTTCCTGGTTTGAAGTGTAATCTTTTGAGCGTTGGGCAACTCATAAATAAAGGTTACAGTGTAATTTTCAAGGATGATGTGTGCACAATAAAAGATATACCTCCAAGAAAGAAAATCATTGCTGAAATACATATTACCAGCAATAGAATGTTTCCGCTCAAGCTCAACACTGACTTGAAAGGAAAAGGAAAGAGCATAGCAGCTATAATACAAGAAGCCTTTCAGAAGGAAGCAAAAGATTAAAATTGGTTATGGCACCTGAGATTTGGACATCTCAATTTTGGAGAATTAAATTTGTTGCACAGAAAAGGAATGGTAAAAGTTTTGCCATTGATTGAGAAGCCGAACATCCTATGTGGAGGCTGCATATTGGGAAAGCAACACAGAGAAAATTTTTCATTAGGGAAAAGCATAAGGGCAAAAGCACCCTTAGAGATCATTCACTCATATTTATGTGGGCCGATGCAAACAGCATCAGTTTTAGGCAGCAACTACATGCTGACCTTCATAGATGATTTCACAAGAAAAGTGTGGGTTTATTTTCTAAAATATAAGAGTGAAGTATTTCAGAAATTTTTCTATTTTAAAGCTCTTGTAGAAAAACAGAGTGGGCTGCACATTAAAGTTCTCAGAACTGATAGAGGAGGAGAATATATATCAAAGGAATTTCTACATTTTTGCTGAAAGAACAGCATACACAAGTAGTTTACCACAAGGTACACACCACAATAGAATGGAGTTGCTGAAAGGAAGAATCGAACCATAATGGAAATGGTGAGAAGCATGCTAAAGGCAAAACACTTGTCGAATGAGTATTGGCCAGAAGCAACAAACTGTGTTGTGTATATTTTGAATAGATGCCCTACAAAGTATGTGATGAAAAAGGTTCCAGAAGAAGTGTGGAGTGGCAGAAAACAGGGAGTCACCCACATGAGAGTTTTTGGATGTGTGGCATACGCACACATTCCTGACAAGTTGAGGAAGAAGTTGGATAGTAAGGGGGAGAAGTGCATTTTCCTTGGATATTGTGAAGACTCGAAAGGATACAAATTGTATAACCCATCCACAAAGAAGTTTGTAATAAGCAGAGATGTGCAGTTTATTGAAGAGAAAGAATGGGATGGAAACATTGAGAAAACAGTCAATGTTAAAAGTTGTTTATCTCATGATGAAGATGAGGAATATGTGATTGAAATTAACAACTCATCGGTAACACAACCTCCACCAACACAAGGACAACAAGGGACACCTCAAGCAGCAGCGAGAACACCCTTGAGAAGAAACGGGAGTGCATCTCCAAGCACACCACATGGAGCAGAATTAAGTGCTTCTTCAAGCATGACTACACCAAATGAAAGAGGAAGAAAGTTCAGAAGTCTTAATGAAATTTATGCGCAGGAAGCAGAGAATGAAGGTATGAATTCCTTATTTGCTTTGTATTTTCAAGTTGATGATCTTATTCATTTTGAAGATGCTATTAAAGATAGAAAATGGATAGAAGTTATGGATGATGAAATTAATGCCATAGAAACGAATAAAACATGGGAGTTGGTTGATCTCCCAGAAGGTAAAGAAGTCATTGGAGTTAAATGGGTCTATAAGACCAAAAGTAATGCTGAAGGTAAAATAGAAAGACACAAGGCCAAACTTGTTGTCAAGGGATACAAGTAGAAGCATGGGATAGATTATGAAGAAACTTTTGCACCAGTTGCAAGAATGGAGATAGTAAGAGCAGTGTTGTCAATAGCAACACAAAACAAATAGAAAGTATACCAGATGGATGTAAAATCTGCACTTTTAACTAGTGTGTTAATGGAAGAGGTATATCTAGAGCAACCTTTGGGCTATGAGAAGAAAGGCTAAGAGCACAAAGTGTGCAAGTTGAAGAAATCTCTTTATGGGCTGAAGCAAGCACCAAGAGTATGGTACAGTAGAATAGACTCTTATCTACTGGAAAATGGATTTGAAAAGTGTGAGGGAGAACCCACCCTCTACATCAAAGAAAATGATGGTAAAATATTGATCGTAGTTTTATATGTTGATGATGTTATTTTCACAGGTAATGATGATTATCTTATTAAAAATTTTAAAATAGTCATGAAAGAAGAATTTGAAATGACTGACATGGGTTTGTTGAGATACTTCTTAGGAATAGAGGTAGAGCAAAATGAACAAGGGATTTTTATCTCATAGGCAAAGTATGTGAATGAAGTTTTAGAAAGATTTAATATGCAGGAGTGCAAAGCTGCAATTACTCCCACAATAATGGGATTGAAGTTGAGTAAAGATGACAGCAGCAAGGATTTCGATCCAAGTTTGTATAAAAGCATAGTTGGTAGCCACATGTATTTGACTGCAACTAGGCCGGATATTATGCATGCTGTTAGTTTGATTTCCAGATTTATGGAGAAGCCAAAAGAAGCACATTGGTAGGAAGCAAAGATAATTCTGAGGTATGTTAAAGGAACTAAAAGATTTGATATTTTATATACTTCTTCAGAAAATTCAGAGTTAGTTGGTTACACTGATAGTGATTGGACTGGAAGTGTAGATGATCAGAACATCACTCTCGGTTATGTTTTTCATATGGGTTCAGGAGCCATTGCATGGGCTTCTAAGAAACAGCCAATTGTAGCATTATCTACAGCAGAGGCAGAGTATGTGGCAGCTACAGTAGCAGCGTGTCAAGAAATTTGGATGAGAAGGATGTTGAGAAGTTTATGCCAAGAACAAGTAAAAGGGACAGTAATTTATTGTGACAATAGCTCAGCTATTGCATTGTCAAATAATTCAGTGTTTCATAAGAGAATAAAACACATAGATACAAAGTTCCACTATATCAAAGAATTGGTGAACAATGGAGAAATTGTTTTACAGCATTGTAAAACAAAGGAACAATATGCAGATATTTTAACAAAACCATTGGGGTAGAAGATATTTGAATTTTTAAGAAAATGCCTAGGTATGATTGATAACCCAACGGATGACTTTAAGAGGAAGTGTTGAAAATATTAAAGTCACCTGCTAGCCTTTGAGCAGGAAGAAAAGACTACAGAGACAGCAACATCAGAGTTTGAGTGCACAACACTATGTATTAAAGAAGAATGAGAAAACTGTAAGAAAGAAATTAATGTTGATGGGCCGCAGCCACAATTGCAGAGGAGAATTAAATTTTGTTATGGGCGTAGCCGTTTTATAGAAGGACAAAGACTTTCATAGTTCCAAACTACGAAAGAACATAGTTTAATTAAAAGACAGTCCTTTCGGGCTTTTAAGCCCTCAACAACCAAAAAGAAGAAAATGTGTTTAAAACGGCGAAGTCCTTTAATTTTTGAAAATGCATGATAAATGGTCCCCACCACTTAATCGCAATTCGGAATCGCAAAGTTATTTTGTAGTGTCTTGTTGATGTAAAGATTTGCGATGCGATCACAGTCGCAATTGCAAATCGCAACATATATATATATATATATATATATATATATATATATATATTGCAAAGTCCAAGTGTTTTGTTGATGTGGCAGAGTTCCGCAAGCGAAATGTTTTTATATAATAAACAATAGTGTTGAAACATTGCGATAAGATGATCGCAATCGCAAATGTTTCATATTGTAATCGCCCTCCACCACAGCCGAGGCCCGTGGGTCCACAGACCACGCGGCACAATACAATACAATCGCAAAAGTTTGAATCGCAAGTCTTTTATTGTATGCCCCGATCACAATTCAAATGGTGGACCCGACCATGTTATAGGTCGGAGTTTCTATGATTCATCGCATCTGCTTTTGATCGACAATCGGAACTCTTTTGTTCGAGGCCCAATCACACGGTGTTAAAGTCCGGACCCAATTGATTTATGAGCGAGTTTTTAATGTTTGTTCTTCACGTTCGTTTGTTAATCGCAATCGGAACTTTTCGGTTGATCGCATGTTTTGTTATGAGCGCGGACCCGATGTAGTTTATACAATGGAATTAAAAGGAACCATCGCATCCGATAGTCAATCGCAATCGGAGATTTTTTATTGTGGTTCCTTTGTTTTAAAGCGCGGACCCGATGAATGTTTTAAATTTGTTTATTTGCGCGTTCAAAGCGCATTTGTTATGTGGGGCCGACAGTCTTATTAATAGTTGTGTTTTAAAATTGTTTTAATATAGTTTTGTAATGTTTTTTATATATGCAGCATATAAAAGCCAAAAAGGCCCGCGAACCTATGTATTGCCTTGAAATGTTTTGTTTTGTGAAAAGCATAGCAGTGCATTGTTTTACAGAGACAGATTGTTGTTTGTATGAGAGAGAGAAGTCATTTTAGGCACTGTGTTTTGCAGCAGTCCTATTTTGTTATCCCTTTGTTAGAGGAAGTATTTGTAACAGTTTTTGAAGAAATAAAAGTTTGTTTTTTCAGAGATGAAACTTTGTCTCCTGTCAAAAAATTTTAATATTTTCTCTGTGTTGAAGAGAGTAGTTTTATTCTCCATTTATTGTTCTGGAATTCTTAGAAATTCCAACATTGACGTGGGCGGTGAATCACATGATGGGCCGTGGGCTATAATAAATAAATAATTCATGGCTCTAAAAATATGAATGTATACAACCAATCTACAATCAATGCATCATATGTGACGCCTTTTTTGTTATGTTGTTTTTAAAATTATTTACATAGTAATTAAATAATGAAACTTCATGTCTCACGTTTATATGACGTATAGATAATATGTATTTTCGAAGTAATGCAATAAACGTTCTGTTTATTATTAAATTTAAACATTTTTTTAATTTAATACGTGTTATATGATAATTTAATTTTTCTAAAATTAAATAGTTATATTTAATAACTAAATACATAATTGAGAAGGCAAATGCTATAGCCCTAACGAAATAAATATACATTGTGGGAAAGTAATAGGGTATTCGGTAGTTTTGACAAACTCATTGGGGACCGCCTGGCCAGAAGAGGCAAAACCATGGAAAGGAGTGATGCTCGTGAGGATCTGTTGGACGCTCTGCTGTAAATGAGAAGCGATGTTTTCACTCTCACTGATATCAGATTCTACTTAATTGTAACTATTTTCATTCTATGTTGTTGGCAATGGACATCATACATACAAGGAGGCTAATGTATTTAATAATAGATAGTATTTTATTTTAAATTATTGCAATTTCCTAGTGAGTTCATCCTATCAAACATAATTTCGCTTATGGTTACTTGCTCGCTGCAGGACATATTTGGGGCGGGAAGTGACACCACTGCGAAGACAATTGAGTGGGCGATGGCGGAACTCATATGCAATCCAGAGAAAATGAAACGAGCCCAGGCCGAGTTGGACCAGGTAGTTGGTCGCAACAGGATGGTAGAAGAAAGTGACACCGACCGTCTTCTTTATCTCTGTTCCGACTGCAGCCGGTGGTTCCTCTGCTCGTCCCACGGAGAGCAGATAGCAGTTGTGAGATTGGGAGATTTGTGATATCCAAACATACCCAAATAGTCGTGAACATGTGGGCGATAGGAAGGGATCCTGCAATCTGGAATGAGCCATCGAAATTTGTCGCAGAGAGATTTCTCGATCCTAAGATGAGTAGTGTGGATTACAGAGGGCAACACTTCGAGCTGATACCATTTGGAGCAGGAAGGAGAATGTGTGTGGGTCATCCTTTGGCGAGTCGGATGATCCATCTGTCACTGGCTTCTCTCATTCAATCATTCGACTGGGCACCAGCGAAGGGCATTAGTGCAGAAGAAGTGGACATGACCGAGAAGTTTGGATTTACTATGGCGAAGGCGACGCCGCTGGTAGTTATTCCTGCGCCACGGCTGCCACGAGATGTCTATTAGAACTAGAACTGTTTGTTTGATGTGTCGAAGAGTTTTTCTGGGATTGAGCTAGGTTTTTTTTTTTTTAAATGTAACTTTTAAAGCTTTGTTCAGTTTGAAATAAACTTCAATGTTGATGGAGGAACTATCAATCCATAGACTGGATTCTGTCATTATAAATATACTGGTACTATCATGCTAAGTCGTGGATGTCTCTTAAAGACAGTTTTGTATCTCATACATTGTTTGCATGCTCAACTTCTACCTAGATATGCTCTTCTCATAACACAAACATTTAGGTAAATAACTATATTTCCTGTGTGATATTTGAACTTTGTCTGTCCTGATGTTCGTTATTGTTCACAATTTGGATATTTAAACAATAGTTCGTTGTAGTTTAATATTGTTCTTTCCTTATATCACCATAGTTCTGCTACATAGCAAGACCTTAATATTTAAATACTCAAAATTTTCCGTTGAATATTTGTTATCGTGTGAGAAAGGAAGTTTATTTGTAAAATTGTTTCTTTTTCATTGTGTTAATATTCATATTTAAATAGTCCAACGTTTCATTGTGTTAATATTCATATTTGAATTGTCCAACGTTTTGTTGTAGAGTTATTATGTAGATATTTATAAATTTATTTTATTTAATTATGGTTAATATATATAGTTTATTTATTTATTTATTTTATTTTTATTTAGAAAATTTATTATAATTTAATTTTTAAATCAATAATAATATAGTCATTTATTGTTACTATTCACTATTCATTAATATAAAGTCACTTGTCATTTTATTTAACCAAAATCATATTATTAGGGTGGGTGAGTGAGCATTAATTTAGATGGGTGAGTGTGAGTTTGAGCATGTAGATGGGTGCACGTTAGATGTGATATGTGAGATATTTTTTAAATATATAAATAATACTTATAAATTAACATCCATTTTACCATATACATTACTAGCAATTGCACCACATGTTGCAAGAGAAACCTAGGAAGACAATAGCATAGGAAAGAGTAGCCTAGAAGAAATAAGATGTTGCAGAGAAAGAAGTAGGTCGTGGAAGTTTCGAAGATATTGATGATAAGAGTTGTGAACTAGAAAATTTTGTTATAGATATTGAAATAGGCAATTGGGGATGAAAACATATATGTAAACCAACATAATCTGTTCACATAGGGGTGAAAATCCTTTGTGATTAATAATATTCCAAAAAAAACATGAAATGAGCATGTAACTGAAATAAGATATTTTAAATACATTCAAGTACAATCTATCTAACATAGATGTAAACAAAGAGAATTTTTATTAACAAAAAATGAGTTTACTCCAATTTCATCTACATTCTGAGCACCAATTGCATGCTTGTCAGAAATTGTATATGAACAACAATAGTCTTGGTATACAAGAAAGTGAATGTCATTTTAATATGGAGACATTTTTTGGAATGAGATATTGTTCTTTATGTTATGGTTTATTTTCTTAACTACAAATTTGGTTTAGTCTTTCTCTATATACATAAGAAAAAAAGTACAAAGTAAATTCACAAATTTAAGTTATAGTTTTATATTTTATAATTACAAATTTAGTTTCCTATTAAAATATTTCACACACATCTATTTATTCAAATAAAATATATTGTGAATTGATCCCTCTTGGCTCTTGGTAGATCCAAAGTTAAGATTGATCTAGGCCATCTTAATTTCCCCTTTTAAATAAAGTACATTCAACATGAATACCATGAGTTGTTTTTATAGTTTAAATTTATTCTATTTAATTATTTTTATTTCTTTTTGTATTTTGACCTAGTTAAATGTTTATTACATTATATATTTGGATGTATGGGAATTTAGATCCATTTTATTAAGTACAATTTTAAAAGAATAATGATTATAAATATTTATAAATAATCTTATTAAATAATTAGTTTAGATCTATATTATTTATCATAGGGACCAATTCTCTTTCCACTCTAAAAAGAGGTTTGCATGTTAAGGCATTCGATCCCTCTTGGCTCTTGGTATATCAAAAGTTGAGATTGATTTATGCCATCTTAATTTCCCCTTTTAAATAAACAACATTCCACATGAATACCATAGTTTAAATTTATTTTATTTGATTATTTTTATTTTTATTTTGTATTTTGACCTAATTAAATGTTCATTGCATTATATCAATCTTTTTATTTAATTTACATTTATTTTTATTTTTGTGTAATAACAACAACATTTTAACTCAAAAGTCACCAAAACCTTAATTCAATCTAACTTATTAAAAAGAAAAAAACTAACTTTATACAAAACATATATAAAAGTATTTATTTGTGGATCTAATGGCTTTCAATCGTCTAACATTTGATCCAATGGCAGCTAGGAGAGTTGTTTTCAAATAAGAACGTCTTATGACGTAAAAATAATGATTGTGTAAACATTTTTAAATTTAATTAATAAGTAGATAAAAATTTAATCTTTACAATATAACAAAATTTTTATTCATGAATATTTACCATACATATTAGTAACTTCTAAATAGGTTTTTTTACAATACCGTGGGCCAATATTAAGAAGAGAAAGATAGAGAGAGCGAGGGAGAGGAAGAGGAGAGAAGAAAATCATAATGCCATAGGCTAATACCATGGGCCATCAATGCTTTTGATTATTATGTTATGGAGGTAGGATTTTAATTATTCAGTTACAATACCATGGGCCAATACCATGGCTTATCAATACCACACGCTCAAGAACCATAACATATTTCAAAAAGAAAAAAATTACAAATACTTTATTTTAATTTAATTTTATAATATTTTTTAATTAAATCTAAAAGCAAAAAGGTTATACATACTTTTGAGGTATATCTAAACCCTCCATCCTCTCTCCCGCTTACTAAAAATTTTCCAATAGAGATTCAATAAGGTTTTAATAAATTAAAATTGGGAATACTTTTATATGGATGGGAGAGAAGAGGGGGGGGGGGGAGAAAGAGTGAGAGAGAGAGGGAGATGGTGAAAAAGTTGGAGGGTGGAGGGAGAGAGTTTCTGTGATGGGGGGAGAGATAGAGGGATGTGGGAGAGAAAGGAAGAGAGAGGAAGAGAGAGAGAGGAGAGAGAGACGATGTTGGAAGGGGAAGAAAGAAATAAAGAGACAAAGGTGAAGAGGGAAAGGAAGTGACAAGGAAAATATGGAGATATGATGAGAGAGAGAGAGGGAGAGAGAGGAGGGGAAGAGAGAGAGAGAGAGAGAGAGAGAGAGAGAGGAGAGAGAGAGAGAGAGAGAGAGGAGGGGAAGAGAGAGAGAGAGAGAGAGAGGAGAGAGAGAGAGAGAGAGAGAGAGAGAGAGAGAGAGGGAGGAAGAGATAGATAGATATGGAGAGAGAGTTTTTATGTTTTGGGTGTGTGAAGGAGAGAAAAGGGGAGATAGAGATATAGATGGAGGGGGTAAGAGGGGAAAAGAGAGAGGCAAAGAGAAGGAGGGGGGAATAGAGATAGATATGGAGAGAGAGAGAGAAAGAGGGAGAGAGAGAGAGATCACTATATAGATATGCAAAGAGAGTTTTTATTTTTGGGGGTTGAGATAGAGATATAGATGGAGGGGGTAGAGAGAGAGAAAGATAGAGAGAGAGAGAGCAAAGGGAAAGAGATAGAGAGGGAGAGGGAGAGGGAAAGGGAGAGGGATAAATGATGCAGGGGCATTAGACACTAGCCAACAATGTAGGAGGTTTTGTCCACATGTTGTTGCTAGGAGGGTTCAAAATCATTGAATTGTAACGGCTAGGTGTCAATACCTCAGCTCATTGTTTCAAATAGATCAGTTAGAGTTAGTAGAAGTCGAATAGTTAGGTTCAGTCCATTTGTCATGTTCCAGTTAATTCAATAATTGCAATTAGGCTTTTGATTTGCTAGACGGTCCTCGCAGAGGAACTGAAGAGACAAATGTTTATGTATATATGTAAACCCCCAGATCCATTTGAAAAAAGAGATTTTTCTGCAATAAAATTTGTGTGTTAAGCAATTTCTTCCAGTTGAATGAATTTCAGTTCCTGTTGATTATCAAACTGTCTTGAATTGGTATTTGTGAGGAAGTTTTTTTAATTGTGAGGCGATTGAACTCTGTGCTTATATAATTTCTGAAGGGAACTATTGCACAGTTTCCGCATCCCTCTGTCCATTGTCTGTTCGAACAAACTCTGTGAAATAATCCCACCCGCAGACGAGGTCTGTGTAGAGAAATCGTGGTCATCGGACGTTGTCTAATGGTGGTGAAATCTCGCCAAAAGAGAAGTATGTTTGGTTTGCTGTGAACTAAGAGTATCTATCCCAAGGTTAGACCTCAGTTAATGAATAAGAAGGATAGCGTAAACCCGAATTCTCTTTGTTTAATCACTGTTCCAAAAACCACGAGTGGAATTGCGAAACCGGATTGCCCATATCACACCGCTTTTCATGAGATAAGTGGTATTTTCCATTTGAGAGCTATTCCATAGAGTAGTGGACACGTGGCATACGACGGGATCCTGAAAACCACCTTTTTGTGTGCCATCCTGCGCTAACGTTTGACCAGGGAGGTCGCGCGATATCCTTGAACGACGTCGATCTGGAGGGAAGCCATCGGACGGTGGTCGTAGTCGGAAGATGCATGAAGGATAACCAAGGTATGGTGCAAAAATTTGATTGGGCCATTGACGATATGTGTGGGCCTGAGGCCAAGGTTGTTTGGTTAAGAAAAGCGTCGGGTATTAACATAAAGTTTCGAAGGGTTAAACCTTGGTTATAAGGTTTGGAGGTAGAATATAAAGTTCGAAAGATATAATTTAATTTCAAAGGTTGTTGATTATGTTTATTTGTTAGATTTCCCGAATTTGATAAATAAAATTAGAAGAATTTGTGGAAGACCACGTGGCGAGGAATTGAGTCAATTGAGGTGAAAATGCTGACAGAGCTACGCAAAGAGACCAGGTCCCCTTAGGGGCCGGCTTTCAGTCTTGTTGCTGTCAATTTGTGGTATCAAAGCTGTTGTTTTTTAAGTTGTTTTTGCAAGGAGCTGACATGGAAATCCAAGTTGGTAGAAGTGCTGGCAGAAGGAGAGGTGGACCTGTGGCCAATGCAAAAGTGCTGGGAATTTTGCATAGGTTCGAGGCCAGAATGGATGCCATGGAGCGAAGACAGCCCAGAGATCCTGAAGACATCAGTGAACCTGAATTAGAATAAGCAGAAGAAAATGTTGAGATTCCTCCTAACATGAGGCTCCTCAGAACTGTTCTGGGGTCTGCAGTTAAGCCCAGGATTGAAGTGTCAAGTTTTGCAGGAGGGCTGAATCCAGAGGAACTAGTGGACTGGATTAATGAAATGAACAAGTGCTTCGACTATGAAGAAATAAGAGAAGATAAAAAGGTCAAGTTTGCAGTGACAAAGCTGAAAGGACATGCTGCACTCTGTTAGGATGGAGTGCAGGCAGAAAGGAGGAGATTTGGAAAGTAGCCTATCAAAAGCTAGACCAGAATGATGGCTAAATTGAAAGGTAAATTATTGCCTAGTGATTATCAGCTGACATTGTTTAGGAAAATACAGAACCTGAGACAGAGGTTGCTAACAGTAAAGGAATACACAGAGGAATTTTATAGAGTAATCATATGAGTTGGGAAATTCCAAGACACACCAAAGAAGACTGCCAGATATGTGAATGGTCTCAAGCTAGAGATCCAACATGAGATTGGTCTTCTATCTCCTAAGACAGTGGAAGAGGCCTACCAGATGGCCTTGAAAGTAGAGGAGAAACTCCTGAGGAAGCAGTCTACCAAGAAGAGAGGTAATTTCTATGGAAAGGGAAGTCAGGGTGGTAGAGGAAAGCCTACTACACCCAGGGATGAAGCTAACAGTAGCTCACCTCAGAATGCATCTACAGAGGATGATGCAAGGAGCATAAGGGGTTCTTACAGAGAAAAAGGAAGAGGAGGCAGAGACAGAGGAATAGATAGAGAATTGAGGTGCTATAGATGTCAGGAAGTGGGACACAAGAACTATGAATGTCCAGAGAATGTGGGTGTTGGTCCAAGAAATGTTGTTGTTGCCTAGGCTGGAGAAGAGGCAGAAATTGAAGAAGAAATTCTACCAGAGAGGGGAGAGTCCTTAGTGGTTGATAAGGTCCTGTTGAAACAAACCAAAGAGGTCACTGAGCCTGCAGAAAGGAAGAATTTTTTGAGCATATGCAAAGTCCAAGGGAAATGTTGCCAGCTAGTCATTGATAGTGGCAGCACAGACAATCTGGTTTCCACTGAGGTGATAGAGACGTTGAAGCTGAAGACAAGGGAGCATTCAACTCCCTATAAGGTGTCTTGGCTGCATAAAGGACACCAGCTGGTTGTAAAAGAACAATGTGAAATAGAGCTGAAAATGAGAAAATACAAAGACAAGGTCCTGTGTGATGTAATTCCCATGGATGTGTGTCATATACTGCTGGGTAGACCTTGGCAGTTTGACAGAGTAGCAGTGCATGATGGCAAGAAGAACACTTACAAATTCTTCAAGGATGGGGTACATAATACATTGATACCCATGGAAGAAGGAGAGTCATCCAGTAGAGTGATTGATCCAAAGACCTTTTTGCTGAGCGGGAAGGAATATCTACAGCAGATAGAAGAAGAAAAGGTAATTTTTGCTTTAGTTTGCAAACCTAAAGTAGTTCTTACTTCTACAAAGATTTCTGATTTTCCAATAGAAATGCAAGAGATGTTAGACAATTATTGTGACATTGTTGTGGATGATTTACCTGATGAGCTGCCACCTGTGAGAAAGATCAACCATCAGATAGATTTTATCCCGGGTTCAAATCTGCCAAATAAGGTAGCCTACAGAATGAATCCCACAAAAAATGAGGAAATCAGGAGACAAGTACAGGGATTGGTGGACAAGGGACTGATCAGAGAAAGTTTGAGTCCATGTGCAATACCAGTAGTATTGAGCCCAAAGAAAGATGGAGGCTGGAGAATGTGTACTGATTCCAGAGCAATCAATAAGATCACAATCAGGTACAGATCCCCTTTGCCCAGAGTTGAGGATTTGATGGACTGTTTTATTGGTGCTAAATAGTTTTCAAAGATAGATTTTAAAATTGGATACCATCAGATTAGAATAAGAGAGGGGGATGAGTTGAAAACTGCCTTTAAAACAAATTAAGGACTGTATGAATGGACGGTAATGCCTTTTGGGTTGTAAAATGCACCTAGCACTTTTATGAGACTTATGAATGAAGTGTTGAAAGAATTCATTGGTAAATTTGTGATAGTGTATCTGGATGATATATTAGTTTTCAACAAAACTAAAGAAGAACATTTAAGGCATCTTAATTATGTCTTGAAGAAGCTACACCAAGAGAAATTGCTGATAAACTTAAAGCAATTATCATTCATGAAGGAAGAGTTGGTATATTTGGGGTTTTTTGTTTCTGCAGAAGGATTGAAGATGGACCCAGAAAAGGTTAAGGCAATTGTGGAGTGGCCTTCACCCAGGAATGTTTTTGAGGTAAGAAGTTTCCATGGACTTGCTAGTTTTTACAGAAATTTTATAAGAAACTTCAGTAAGATTAATGCATCCATCATTGAGACAATAAAGAAGAGAAAACAACAATTTAAGTGGACTGCTAAAGCAGAAATAAACTTTAAACTTTTGAAGCAAAAGATAACAGAGAAGCCTATTTTGATTCTGCCTGATTTTACCAAACCATTTCAAGTGAAGTGTGATGCCAGTGGGGAGGCCATTGGAGCTGTGTTGAGTCAAGATGATAGGCCTATAGCCTATTTCAGTGAAAAACTAAATGACACCAGAAGAAAGTATTCCTCTTATGAGAAGGAATTCTATGCAATTGTTCAGGCATTGAAAAAGTCGAGACATTATTTGATGTCTAGGGAATTTGTATTATATTCTGATAATCATGCTTTGCAGTATATTGTTCAGCCGCCCAAGTTGAATCAAAAGCATGCCAAATGGGTTGAGTATCTCCAAGGTTTTAACTTTTTTTTGAAACATATAAGTGGCCAAGCAAATAAACTAGTTGATGCTTTGAGTAGGAGGCACATGCTTGTTCAAGAAACCAATTTTGAAGTTGTAGGATTTAATTTTCTCAAAGAATTGTATAAAACAAATTCAGATTTTAAGGAAGCATTTGAGGCATGTTGTAATCCTGTTCTAACAGATCGAGGTCAGTGGCTGGATTATTTCTTGCAAGAGGACTTACTATTCAGAAGAAATCAACTGTGTGTACCAAAATGTCCCATGAGAGAAAATTTGATCAAAGAAAAGCATGGTGGTGGACTTGCTGGACACTTTGGTACTGATAAAACTTATGAGAAATTGAGTCACTTCTATTATTGGCCCAAGATGAGAGCATAGGTGGATAAGTTTGTGAATAATTGCAAAATCTGTCAATATGCCAAAGGAATTAGCCAGAATGGAGGATTGTACACTCCCTTGCCTATTCCAGATAGGACTTGGGACACGGTGAGTATGGATTTTGTTCTAGGATTGCCCAAGACTCAGAGAGGGAATGATGCAGTCTTTTTTGTAGTGGACAGATTCTCCAAAATGGCAAATTTTATTCCATGCTATAAAACTAGTGATGCCACCCATGTTGCTAACTTGTTTTTCAAGGAAGTGGTTAGGTTGCATGGGTTGCCCAAGAGTATTGTTTCAGACAGAGACACCAGATTTGTGGGCCATTTTTGGAGGACACTATGGAAGAAACTTGGTACCAAACTGAGTTTCAACTCAGCTCATCATCCTCAGACTGATGGACAAACTGAGGTAGTGAATAGGAGTCTGGGAAATTTGTTGAGAAGTCTTACATGAGAGCATCCCAAGCAGCGGGATCATATTTTTTCCCAGGACGAATATGCATATAATGACTAACCAAATAGGAGCACAGGGTAGAGTCCATTCCATATTATCTATGGAATGCACCCCAGGGGAATATCAGAGTTAAGAAATCTGGGAAGGGCAGAGATGAGAAGTGCTGATGGTGAAGAATTTGCTTCAGAGATCCAGGACATACATGAACAAGTGAAACATCAATTACAAGGCAGCAGCACCAAATACAAGGGCAGAGCAGACTTGAGCAAAAAAGAAGTTCATTTTGAAGTAGGAGATCTGGTTTTGGCACACTTGAGAAAGGATATATTCCCAAAGAAGCAGTATAATAAACTGAAGTTCAAAAAGATTGGGCCATGCAAGATACTTAGAAATTTTTCTGCAAATGCTTATGTGATTTAATTGCCACTTGATGTTGGAATATCTCCCATTTTTAATGTTGCATATTTGTACAAGTATGAAGATGATGGTGAAGAAGAAAGACCAGCATACAAGGAATAGATTGAGTGGAAAGAGAAGCTACCTTCAGCACAACCATTGCAACCAGAGAAAATATTGGACAAAATAGTGTTCAGGAAGACTAGAGGACAAGGGTACTTTCATTACTTAATCAAATGGAAGGACAAGCAAGAGGAAGATGCCACTTAGATGACTGAAGAAATGTTGCAGAAGATAGGAAGATCAGTGAAAGAGCTCATGGATAGGAGCCCATGAATAAAATCACCCTCGAGAGTCTGATGTAGGGGCATTAGACACTAGCCAGAAATGTAGGAGGTTTTGTCCACATGTTGTGGCTAGGAGGGTTCAAACTCATTGAATTGTAACAGCTAGGTGTCAATACCTCAGCTGATTGTTTCAATTAGATCAGTTAGAGTTAGTAGAATTCGAATAGTTAGGTTCAATCCATCTGTTATTTTCCAGTTAATTGAATAATTGTAATTAGGCTTTTGATTTGCTAGATGGTCCTCGTAGAGGAACCAACGAGAAATTTTTTTATGTATATATGTAAACCCCCAGATCCATTTGAAAAAAGAGATTTTTCTGCAATAAAATTTGTGTGTTACGCAATTGCTTCCAGTTGAATGAATTTCAGTTCTTGTTGATTATCAAACCGTCTTGAATTGGTATTTGTGAGGAAGTTTGTTTAACTGTGAGGCGATTGAACTCTGTGCTAATATAATTTCTGAAGGGAACTGTTGCACAGTTTCTGCATCCCTCTATCCATTGTCTGTTCGAACAAACTCTGTGAATTAAATCCCACTCGTAGACAAGGTCAGTGTAGAGAAATCGCGGTCGTCGGATGTTGTTTAATGGTGGTGAAATCCCACCTAAAGAGAAGTATGTTTGGTTTGCTATGAACTGAGAGTCTCTATCCCGATGTTAGACCTAAGTTAATGAATAAGAAGGATAGTGTTGGTTAATCACTGTTCCAAAAACCACGAGTGGAATTACGAAACTGGATTTCCCATATCACATCGTTTTTCGTGAGATAAGTGGTATTTTCCATTTGAGAGCGATTCCATAGAGAAGTGGACACGTGGCGTACGACGAGATTCCGAAAACCACCTTTTTGTGTGCCATCGCGCACTAACATTCGACCAGGGAGGCTGTGTGATATCGTTGAACGCCGTCGATCTGGAGGGAAGCCATCGGATGGTGGTCGTAGTCGAAAGATGCATAAAGGATAACCAAGGTACGGTGTGAACATTTGATTGGGCCATTGACTATATGTGTGGGCCCAAGGCCTAGGTTGTTTGGTTAAGAAAAGTGTCGGGTATTAACATGAAGTTTCGAAGGGTTAAACCTTGGTTATAAGGTTTGGCGGTAGAATATAAAGTTTGGGAGATACAATTTAATTTCAAAGGTTGTTGATTATGTTTATTTGTCAAATTTCCCGAATTCGATAAATAAAATTACAAGAAGTTGTGGAAGACCACGTGGCGAGGAATTGAGTCAATTGAGGTGAAAATGCTGACAGAGCTACACAAAGAGACCAGATCCCCTTAGTGGCCAACTTTCAGTCTTTTTGTTGTCAATAAATATATATGGAGAGAGAGTGTGTATGAAGGATGATATAGAGAGATAAAGAAGGAGAGACATAGGGAGATAGAGATATAGATGGAGGGGGAAGGAGGGAAGGAGAGAGAGACAAATAAATGCAGGGAGGAAGAGAGATATATATGGGGAGAGAGAGAGAGAGAGAGAGAGAGAGAGAGAGATGTGTTTATATTATATATATATTATATATAGAGGTAGTATAGATACATGCGTGTGTATGTACAAGAGAGAAAGGGAGGGAGAGGTGGAGACAGAGGGATAGGGGAGAGAGGGAGGGGGAGAGAGAAGGAGTGAGAGAGGGAGATAGACACATAATGGAAAGTGGAGAGAGACGAAAGAATAAAGAGACACACAAAAGCAAATACAGATGCACATAGAAGTTATATGTAGAAAGTCATAAATATTTTTCTTTTTCACTAGCATAGATCTATTGATTTTAGTGTAGTTGTTTATTTCTAATCCTACTTGATCACTTGCAATATATGCATCGATTTCAGTGTAGGTGTTGGGTTCTAATCCAATTTTGATACCTTACACTATTGAACAGGTGGAAAAATTATTCTCAAAAATGAATGTTTTCAAAATGGTGTGGAACCTGAATAACCACGTAGATCTCATTATTTTGAATCCCCTGCAACTCGTGTCGCTGAAAACAAACAATGTATGCTCTCAAAAACGAGTTCTACCCACTTTGAAAAATACTGAAATTAAAAAAAAATGTACGACAACCTAGTCAACAGTACGTACAGCTAATTGGGCATGAATATGTTGACTGTATAGGTTAACTTAGTTAAGGGTTTTCTCCAGTGAATCATATTGTGCCAAGTGCCATGTTTTTTCTGGCTGGAAGTAACAGGTTTTGATTGGTTAATAGGGTGGCCAATCATAGGCTACCACGTGGCACCCCGAGGTCCTCCAAAATTTATGAGGGAGATCGTTTAGAGGCTCTCAGGGTTGAACTTGTGACCTCCGCCAAACCACGTACAAGCCTTACCACTGCATTATTCTTTGTTCCTTTCTATATACATATCTATACATTGTTTTATTGTTATATTAAAAATTCGTTGGGGGTTGGGGGTCGGGGTCTAGCCCCAAAACTATTCACCATCATAGGCGGGACCATGGGCGGGGGGCTAGCCGTGCGCCCCTATCCTTCAACGTAACAGTTACCAGATAACTCTGCCAACCTGCCATGTGATATGATATAAAGACCACCAATGCAGCATTTCTGCTAAGCCACCAACCCTAACCGTTAGCATAACATCTCAGCCGCTGTGATATATGATCACAAGTCTGACGATTAAGTTAACAATGTGGGATTTGTTTTAGATAAAATCTTTTATTAACCATATATGATATGGTTTAAAATCTAGTTTCTAAGCTTTATTGGGCATTTAAGCGCTTCGACAATTTCACCTAGTTTTTCGTAAAATTGGTGCTCACTTAGCTGTATTGTGGGAAGATTTGTAGGATGATGCCAGAGTTTGGGGAAAATGTGGAGCGAATAGTGAAATAACTTCTGGAAGTCATAACTTGATGATTTTTTAGACAAAATCGATGCAGAAAGAGGTTTCATGGGCATTTTTGGGCATTATAGAGTTGACGAAACATGCTTCAGAGTTGTTTGAGAATTGTAAACAAGTGTAATCATACTTTTCATCATAATATAAGAGGGCCAAGCCATTGGAAGTTGGACCAAGGACACGTAGCCTAGGCGGGGTGAACTCCTTCATCATGTGATATTGTGTTGTTGTTTATGGTTATGTTCATTTGTGTTAGATTTTGTTGTTTAGGGTTTTTTTTATGTTAAATTTCTCATGGAATTGATATAAAAACACATAAAATCTCAGGTTAAACTTGCAATTAACCTCATCATCTTCAAGCACTTTTTTTATATTTTTAATTGGATCTTAGCACAACAAAACTAATATTCCCTTTCAGATCAGGTTTGTATGAGAGCACTAGGTTTACTTGTGAAAGGAGGATTTAATTTGTTTTTCAAGCGTTTAAATGGTTACAAGGTTGAAGCTTAAGAGAGGAGAAGGAAAGCTTGTGGGTGCAGGTTCTCTAGTTGGAGCAAGGAGAAGGATGGCATAGTTGCCACAATCTCAACCACAAGATTCACCTCCAATCGTAGTAGAAGCTTAAGTAAGCATGTCTCACGAAGGAGGAAATGTTAACATGTCAGAGGATGAGAAGGATTTTAGGAAGGCTTTCTTTTACATGACAGAGATGGTGAAGGTCCTCTATGAAGAGAGGAACAAAAGGTTGTAGGGTGAGAGCTCTAGGCCAACAAGAGGAGAGGGTTCTCCAGGAGGAGGAGGTAATGCAAATGTTGATAATCCACCATCTACTCCACCATCATCCTCACCACGATATTCACCTTCATATTCATTCTCTTCCACTACTACAACCCTTACTCATACTCATCACCCTACGTGAAAAGGAATTGGTAAAAAACCCTTGTTAAAATTTTATATTAAGTTTGACTTGCCTATGTATAATGGTGAAGTGAATGCAGAGAATATTGACAATTGGGTTCATGAGTTAGAGGTCTACTGTAGATTTCAAAACCTTCAAGATGACAATACTGTTGAGATTCAACAAGAAGATGATCCTAGTGAAAATTAAGCACCTTCAGTAGGTGGGGCCCACGGGCTATTTTTAGGTTTATGTATATTTTTATAATGGTAAGCATATTCTAAAATTAGCAGGATGTTGGTTCTAGATGGTTGAGAAAATTCTATCTTTGGATGAATTTCTATTTTTAGAAGATGGGCAAAGTCTATTTATAGATCGTTAATATAAAAATAGAATGCATGTCAATTATTATTAGCCCTTAATCATAATCGTACAATAAATAGTAACTTATTCTCTTGGAGCACTTGATTTCAGTGAAAATATGTGGCACATTAGTGGGCTGAAGGAATTATGCAATTCCTAGGGTGGTTGGTGACTCATGCATGGAGGAATTTATTATAGATGATTGTGGTAAGTTGTAACACAGTTGGAAGAGTAGTTGTGTGAGTTTTTATTTATTTTAACTCAGTTAAGTGAGTTAAACTCAGTGGTGCTAGTTGTAATTAAAGATACACTAGTGAAAGATGAGTGAATTAATTATTTAATTAATTGACAAGTAGTGCCTTACGTGAAACTGAAGAAATACAATAGTTAACTACTTGCATGTCAGATCCAATGGAGACCCAGTGGAGAGATAGTTGTGTTATAGCCAAAATCCACCTTAGGCTGAAGGAAGGCGGGATTCAGGGTAACACCAAACCACGCTCAATCTGGTAGCTAGCCTTACCAGAACAGGAGAGTCCTCTCTCTGGGTCAATCTTAGGAAAAATTTATCAATAGGGCTTGAGATGACTAAAATGAGTGCTAATTTTAGGCTAGTTATATGAAATCAAGGAGTTTGGAATGATTTTTTAGGGGTTTTTGTTGGAAAAAGGGAAAGGCAAGTTTGGGCTTGGGGATGAGGCCAAATTCTTGTAGAGTTCAAGCTGGGGCAGGGAAGGCAATGGCTTTGAAGTCTTAGATTCAATGAATGGATAGAAAATACTGCTGAGAAGCTCAAGAGGGCAAGAAGGTGCAAGGATCCTCTTTAAACGGAGGAAAACATATAAAACTAAACAAAATTTTAAGGCAGAGCACCAGCAAACTAATGAATTCTACCTTAGTTACTCATTTGTTTAATTCAGAAGCAAAAAGAAGGGAAATGGAATACATAAACATTAATGAAACTTACAGATACATGTAGAAAAACATCATCAAAACTCAGATCCACAAGGATCCCAACAAGTGCTGCAAAAACCCTAGTCTTTCCTTTGCCAAAAATGCAGAAGTGTATGTACAATGAAGTGCGAAACTATTCCCAAGTACCCAACCCTGAAAATGTTTCAGAAAATACAATATATATACCATCCTAACCCCTTCCCATGCCTCTAGGGGTCGAGCTCATCCTTCTAGGAGTTGTTTCAACAAATTCTAAACAAGGAACTGAAATCTAGGCAATCAAACAACTTGCCTCTATATGAAAGGAAAGTGATTCATTCATTTAATTTTCACTTTTTAGTGAATGAATCCTCTAGAACAAGTAAATGTGAGCCAAAATTACATCATAGTCATCAAGTTACATCAAGATAGATCAATGGTTACATCAAAAAGTGAAACTAGTCAAAACTCGGCGAATTTCTGAGCTAAAGAGTCAAAATGGGGCCAAATTTCTCTATGCGCCGCGCCCAAAAACTCAATGTGTCACGCAAATTTAAGCCTATTTTTGAGGAACTTAACGAAGTCCAAATTGAGCTCATGATAGCTTGTTGGAAAGCCCTATTTTTCTACTATCTAACCCAAGTGGAATTTTTCAATTTGGAGTTCATCTACCCCTCCAAAAATTCAATCTTCCAAAACTAGTTCCTGCTGGTGCAAAAGGTGGCAGAAAGGCCATTTTTGGTGTTTTTGACCCTTAAGACCAACCAGAACTTGATGAAATATCTCATCCATTCCTGATCATGCATAATTTATCATAAAAAACTCAAAAATATCATTTTTTCTTCTAGAAGAAGTCCCAATCATAAGTGCGCGCCGAGTGGCGCGACGCGTCAGGCGGAAAAATCTGTTTTGCGAACAAAATTTCAAAAATGACAAAATTTTCCCCAAACTTGCTGAAATTTGGAGTGAAGGTCCCCCATCATGTGTCATGCTCAGCCAAAGAAGCTTGGGCCAAGATTTGCAGTGGATCAGGCCTGTTTCGACGTTTCAGTGCTCTCCTTAGCCTCGCCTTCAGGATCTTCATCTTTGCTTTGCAAACATGTGTGCGGGCCCAATAGTGGTTATTCATGTGCCTTAGCATGTCTTTGTCCCTATTGGCCTTCACCAACAACTTCTCAAGATGAATTTTGGCTCTCCTAAGGCAAATCTCCCCTTCAAACGGTGTCATGTCACCTGGTCTCTTTCGGGCCAATTCCCGGTCTTCGCAGATTCTCTGCAGCTCCATGAGTGTGTGATGATCCTCCAATTGTTTATTCCACTTCTCAAAGTAATTTATAACCCACTGAGCTCTCTGAAATTTCTCGGTTAGTGTGTCGATCTTAGCTTTCTGCTCCTGGATGATTTCTTTCAGCTTTGAGCTAGGAGAGCTTGAATCAACATCGATCAATATAAAATCAATATCTTGGCCTCCTGAGGGGCCCTCATCCTGCATAGGCTTCTTTCCTCTGTCCTGTCCCTGTATCTGTGCTAATGTCGAAGGTGAGACCCCTTCCACGCCATGGGGGTATAGTACTCACGTTGTTGATGAAGGTAACGAGACCCCTTCCACCCCGGGTGGAGATAGCACTCGTCGTGCTACTGCAAATTGTCCTTCAATGACACCTTGTTCAGATTTTGTAAATCAATGCACAATCGAATCTCACCTATATTTTTCTGCACTGGCACCAAATTGGAAATCCAATCAGAAAATCTGATGGGAACAATGATTCTTGCTTTGTACAACCTGTTTACCTCCTTCTCAATTGATGGCAGCAACTTCGGGTTGATTCTTCTTAGCTTCTGTCTGAAAGGCTTCTGACAGGCTTGATTGGGATAGTGTGCTGAATTATTTTCGTATCATACGTCTTTAAATCTGAATAGTCCCAAGAGAAAGCATCAGCTAAAGAAGACAACAAATTCACATATTTTTCTTTTACCTCGGGTGGCAATGATTTGGATAACTTTACCATCTTGGGGTCTTCAGTTGTTCCAATATTTACATCTTCAACTCCTTTCTCAGTCGGGCGTAACGTTGGTTTTTTAGCTACATCATCCTGATCAAAGAGCTCTTCTAAAGGTATCAAACCTTTAGGAATAACGTTATCTTTCAGCTGCAACACTTCCATTTGATTGACTTGCACGTCAGCTTCACCATCATCATATTCTACATCGATTGAGGTATCTTTGAACTTACCTTTATTTTGCAGAAAATCATTAATCTCATCATCATCTTGGAAAACTTGCCAACATCTTTGAATATCCGAGATGGTAGGACGGTGCTTCACATGGATTTCAAACTTATTACTTGAATTCATTGGGATCTTCAAGTTACTTGCTGCCTTAGCAAGTGCATCTGCAATTCCATTTTGAATGCGAGGAATACAAGTCAAGGTATAATCTGAAAACTGCTTCAAAATATCAAGAACAACATTCCGGTAAGCACACATTCGGGGATGCTTCGTTTGGTATTCACCCTTTACTTGCTTAATCACCAATTCGGAGTTGCCATAGACTGCAATTCTCTTAGCATTCAAATTTCTAAGAATTTTTAGTCCAGCAATCAGAGCTTCGTACTCAGCCTCATTGTTCGAACAATCAAAAGCTAATTCATAAGAACATACCCGTACATTTCTCGGTACCTTGTTTGGAGAAAAAAAAGGACTGTGTACCCAAATACCAATTCCAGCACCATCATTTCCCACTGCACCATCGAAATCCATGGTCCATAGACCCTCTTCATCATCTTCTAAGTGCTGAAATTGTGCTAGCTCTTTCTTCAAAACTTCTCTGAAATTCTCGATAATCTCTGGAATATCTTCTGCTTGAACTAACTGACTATCTACATCATTGAAACTATCAGCAAACAAAAAAAAAAACTCTAAATCTGTATGTACATAATTAATCGGATGATTAATCGGTTTCTCCTTGCTTGTAATCATGTACTTCAATTTTTGTTCCCGGTACAACTTTCTCATTTGGCCAAACACAGGAATTGTCGCATAGGAGAAATCTAATTGTAATTTCCCTTTCAATTTTGCTCCCCAAGATCTGGAAAGAAACATACCAAACCTGGGGGGAATGTCTGCCACAACTACGTCCATCAAAACATTCTTTGTGGGAATCTGATCCAAACTAACAACCAAGTCTTTAATGAGCCCAATACATCTCACTCTGCTAGAATCAAATGAATAAAGATCATGGTACTTCCTAGTGATTTCTAAACCCAACTTCTCAATGATTGCCTTCGACATAAGATTATGGGAAGCACCGGAATAAACCATGGCATTATGCAATACAAACTCATGCAATCGAAGACTGATATAAAAAGGAGGCACTTCGTTGTCCGAAGACTCACCATCTAAAGCTGGTCCAAATATCAGTTCAGGTTGATCATCTTCAATATTCACCATATCAGACATGGGATCGAAATTCAAAATTCTAGAAAATTGACCTGTATAACTGTTGTTCTTCATTAGTTCAGTCAAGGGAATGGATACCTTTAATTTAGAAATCTCATTCTCCAAACTAAAGGCTGAAGTATTTTCGATCTCTTTGGCTAGAACATCTTTCTTTTCAGCCTTCTCCCTCGATGTAGTTGGCTAATTTGATTTTTTTGCTGATGATGACTTGGTGGCAGCGAGATCAACTATCTCTTTTTCTTTCTTTTGCGCAACAGGTGAATCATTTTTAGGAGCTGAAACTTCCTTTCTTTTTTGGATTGGATCGACAGGCACATCTCTGTTTCTAAGAGAATATTGCTTCTACTGGGCTGACAAGGCATTCATATAGCCTCTCTGATAGTCATCCGACTCTTCCTCAAGAGCTGCATCATTGGCCAAGATAAAATCCTCATCTCTTTGTACCGCTAAACTTTCTGCATACTCCTCATCTTCGGTGATATAAATGGGAAAATCATCAGGAGTAAAGAAGTGATTTTCCTCCCCTACTACATAATATTCATCATCTGAATCTTGACCAACAAAATTCTGCTGAAGAGGTGTCTTTACTTGCTGCTGGACTGCTGGTTCTTGTGCTTGCTGCTCTCGTTGTTTGATCCTGAATTGTGGCTATTGCTGACCACGGAAGTTGGGATTTCGAATCTGAGGTTCGGGCTTATCAAGTGTGATATTTTCAATCATTCTTTCCACCTTACGGAGTAGCTGATCTAATTTAGATGTAGAAGCTTCTTCCTTTATTACAACTTTCTTCTCTGCTTTCAATCTAGCTCTCTTGTCATTCAAATTTGCCTCAACACTCACCGCAATTTTCTGCATATCTTCTAAGGTGGGCGGATCTCTGTCTCGTAATGAATAGGCCATCTCTGGATCAAAACCATCCGGAAATTTTAACAAAGCTAACTTCTTACATGGCCTCAAATCATCAGGAATTCCATTATAAACCGCATTAAATCTGATAATATAGTCTTGGACGGACTCACTAGATTACGCTTGATCTTGGTATACTCAGAAGTGATTTGAAGTGGATCTTTCTTCATTTCCCACCAATCTAGAAACTGTCTCTGAAGCTCGTCTAATGTATTAATACTTCTGGGTTGCAAAGCTCTAAACCACTTGGGTACCTCACCTCCAAAAGTTTGCACAAACAGTCTCATGGTGACATTCTCTTCATCAATTCCATGGAGATCAAAGAAGTCTGTCATTATATCAATATGCTACTGAGCGGGCACACTTTAAGGAGTAACATCAAAAAAAGGGATTTTACTCTGGTAATCAGCAGGCATGGGATCCAAGTTCTGGGGTAAGACAAGAGGTGCAAATCTAGCGGCCATTGCTCTTCGTGGATTTATGATTTTTCTTGGAGAAATGGGTGGAGTAGGAGCAGTAGATATACGAGGTGCATTTGGTGGGGATGGAGGAGGAACTACTACATATTGTTGATCAGATATGGATGGTTGCACGGGAATGGTAGGAGTGAAAGAAGGCTTAGCGTGAACTTGCGAATTGGAAGTAACTGCTGATGGACCAAGAGTTTCAGATGCAGATTCGATAAACTCAGGAATATTCGTTGCCACAATAGAGTTTTGAATTTTTAGTATGTAACTATCAATGGATCTATTAGCTTGTTCAATCTCAAGATACTTGATAAAATCGGGATTTATGACAGTAGAACTAGTAGCACTTTCAGACTTAGTTTCAAACAATGACAACTTGAATTGATCATCAAACTCAATATCTTCAAGGAACTCAAATATAGTAGGGCATGAATGAGATTTAAACAAAGGGATCATGGGACTTTCTCGACGGAGGATTCTTGAAATCAGATTGGGATTCTCATACACTGGAAACAGATCAGGATCGGGATTTTCTCTAGTATGTCTTTTGGAAGCCAGTGTGTTGATCTATTCAAAAATCAAAGGACAAAACCGATCTATTTCAGCCTATCAATTTCTAGAATCAATCACCCAATAGTCCAGAACGATCTGATATACTGGGGTAATTCACAAGTTAAATGTCACGTTCACAAGCTAGACTGGAGATTGACTGAAGCGGCGTTTATCTACTTCCGCTAATGCAAAGCAGAAGCGTTTCGAAGGCTACCTGGTATAAATTCAGGCTCCGTCTGTAGCTTATGAAACAAATAACACCAACAAGCAAACCATTTTATTCCCCAGTATGGTCTCCACTATGTTATTTCCCAAATCCACCTTAGGCTTAAGGAAGGTGGGATTCAGGGTAACACCAAACCACGCTTAGTCTGGTAGCTAGCCCTACCAGAACAGGAGAGGGCTCTCTCCGAGTCAATCTCAGGAAAAATGTATCGATAGGGCTTGAGATGACTTAAATGAGTGCTAATTTTAGGCTAGGTATATGAAATCAAGGAGTTTGGAATGATTTTTTAGGGGTTTTTGTTGGAAAAAGGGAAAGGAAATTTTGGGCTTGGGGATGAGGCCAAATTCTTGTAGAGTTCAAGCTGGGGCAGGGAAGGCAATGGCTTTGATGTCTTAGATTCAATGAATGGATAGAAAACACTGCTGAGAAGCTGAAGAGAGCAAGAAGGTGCAAGGATCCTCTTCAAACGGAGGAAAACATATAAAACTAAACAAAATTTTAAGGCAAAGCACCAGCAAACTAATGAATTCTACCTTAGTTACTCATTTGTTTAATTCAGAAGAAAAAAGAAGGGAAATGGAATACATAAACATTAATGAAACTTACAGATACATGGAGAAAAACATCATCAAAACTCAGAGCCACAAGGATCCCAACAAGTGCTGCAAAAACCCTGGTCTTTCCTTTGCCAAAAATGCAGAAGTGTATGTACAATGAAGTGCGAAACTATTCCTAAGTATCCAACCCTGAAAATGTTTCAGAAAATACAATATATAGACCATCCTAACCCCTTACCATGCCTCTAGGGGTCAAGCTCATCCTTCTAGGAGTTGTTTCAACCAATTCTAAACAAGGAACTGAAATCTAGGCAATCAAACAACTTGCCTCTATATGAAAGGAAACTGATTCATTCATTTAATTTTCACTTTTTAGTGAATGAATCATCTAGAAAAAGTAAATGTGAGAGAAAATTACATCATAGTCATCAAGTTACATCAATATAGATCAATGGTTACATCAAAAAGTGAAACTAGTCAAAACTGGGTGAATTTCAGAGCTGAAGAGTCAAAATGAGGCTAAATTTCTCTATGCGCCGTGCCCAAAAACTCAATGCGTCGCGCCACTTTGAGCCTGTTTGTGTGGAACTTCCCGAAGTCCAAATTGAGCTCATGATAGCTCGTTACAAAGCCCTATCTGTTTACTATCCAACCCAAGTGAATTTTTTCAATTTGGAGTTCATTATCCCCTCCAAAACTTCAATCTCCCAAAACTGGTTCTTGTTGGTGCAAAAGGTGGCAGAAAGGCCATTTTTGGAGTGTTTTTGACCCTTAAGACCAACCCGAACTTGATGAAATCTCTCAACCATTCCTGAGCATGAATAATTTATCATAAAAAACTCAAAAATATCAATTTTTCCTCTAGAAGATGTCCCAATCATAAGCGCACGCTGAGTGGCGCGACGCGTCGGGCGGAAAAATCTGTTTTGCGACCAAAATTTCGAAAATGACAAAATTTTCCCCAAACTTGCTGAAATTTGGAGTGAAGGTCCCCCATCATGTGTCATGCTCAGCCAAAGAAGCTTCAACCAATATTTGGAGTGGATCAGGCCTTTTCCGACATTTCAGTGCACTCCTTAGCCTCGCCTTCAGTATCTTCATCTTCGGTTTGCAAACATGTGTGCGGGCCCAATAGTGGTTCTTCATGTGCCTGAGCATGTCTATGTCCCTATTGGCCTTTGCCAGAAGCTTCTCAAGATGAATTTTGGCTCTCGTAAGGAAAATCTCCCGCTCAAATGGTGTCATGTCACCTCTTCTCTTTCGGGCCAATTCCCGGTCTTCGTGGATTCTCTGCAGCTCCATGAGTGTGTGTTGATCCTCCAATTGTTTATTATGTTGCTCCAAGTAATTTATAACCCACTGATCTCTCTGAAATTTCTCGGTGAATGTGTCGATCTTAGCTTTCTGCTCCTGGATTATTTCTTTAAGCTTTGAGCTGGGAGAGCTCGAATCAACATCGATCAATATAAAATTAGTATCTTGGCCTCCTGAGGGGCCCTCATCCTACATAGGCCTCTTGCCTCTGTCCTGTCCCTGTATCTGTGTTGATGTCGAAGGTGAGACCCCTTCCATGCCATGTGGAGATAGTACTCGCATTGCTGATGAAGGTAACGAGACCCCTTCCACCCTGGGTGGAGATAGTACTCATTGTGCTGCTGCAAATAAGGCTCTGGTACCTCTATGATAGGTAACACACACTGGAACACTGATAGGCTCTATCTCGGGACCCTCAAACTGATGTGAAGGTTCACCCTCATCATGACCAATCTCGGGAGGAGGCTGAGGGGCTGTGAAGAAGTCACGGGAAATGAACTCCTCCCATGCAATGCCTTGCAATCCAAGCTGATGTACCACAATCATCTTGATGAGCGCATAATGATAAATGTTGTTATGCTGCTGCTCTGGAGTCTTCTTCTGCACAAGAGTAGTCATCTGCTCTATTTTTCGGCACATGAAGTATGGAATGCTCATCATCCTCACTCTAGTGAAATGCATCAACAACCGGATATGGTATGCATAAAGGCGTGAGAATCTACCCTTACAACTGAAGTATCTGATGATGAGTTTCATTAATGGCACATAGGACTCCTTCAAGAATCTGAAAGGAAACACCCTGCTGAGCTGCCTCATATAACCAGGCCTGATGTAAGGTTCATAATATGCTCTATCCAGCTGTTGTCTCTTGTTCCACTCTTCACCTATATTCGGTATCGCGGTTGCTTGAGAAATGGCTTCTGGTGTCAAGGTGAAGTTCACTCCAGCAAGGTTTACATGACCATCATGCAAATGTAAAACAAATAAGCGAACCAACTCCTGATGATGTTGAATCTGAGCAATCAGCTCACAATACTGAAAACATGAATGTTGCTAAAAGCATGCCATTGCAAGCGGGTAGGCCTGCAACTGAGTCAAGGAAGTGGGCTCTTCTCTGACGTGCTTACAACTTTTATGAGGCCTTCTCAGTACATTTAGCTCTATGGTTGAGTCACTGTCTTGCTCATATGATGAATCTGTCTCTATCATGGTGCTGAAAGCAAGGTGTATTCTTGGTGTGTTGAAAATGAGAAATTGGACTTAGTGTCTTTGTTTTTAGTGCCAAATGTGTACCAAGTATGAAATGAGAGACTGTGAGGAAAAATTACAGTGGTTATAATGGACTGTCAAGTGAAATTTGAGTGTGAGGACAGTCACTTGACTACTTGGGGGACTTGAGGATTTGGGGATTTTATAAGTGATATGGGAGTGGGAGATGGTGACAGGAAATGTAGTTTTTAGAGATAGGGGTAAATTTAATGACAAGATATATTTAAGCTAAGTGAAATCAAGGATGTAAAGACAGTCCTTGAATATTTTGGGAATTGGGAATTTATAAATGATATGAAGGAAGGAATGTGGTTGAAAGTGGTAGGGTTTGAGGATGAAAACATGGGAATAAAGGGTATAAGTAGTTTGGGACAGAGGGGAATAGGAGAAGGACTGTGATATTAGTGTGACAGCAAGGAGGAAAGGAAACACAAGTGGGAATGGAGTTTACAAATTGGCACCAACAACCACACTTTAAATTTCAAGCATAGACCCCATGGAACAGTTTTCATCACATGAGAGGGTTTGTAATTTTCCCAGTTAAATTTTAAAATTCCTTCCTCTAAATAACACTTAATGCAAACTAAAATCAACGGCAAAGAGCTTACAAACTTACTTGGAGCGACCAAGATGAACTATTTTGATTTTGGAGCAAATGATGATGAAGTTTTTTTAGCCTGTCGACCCTTTGCACCGCGCACAAACCTAGTGCGCCACCCCTCGTCAATGCGCCGCGCCAGTTGGAGAAAAGCACTGTGGCAGGAGGCCTAGTGCATCGTGCAACCTATGTGCACTGCGTTCTTACCCAATGCGTCGCGCGCACTCTAAACACAGTCTTGGCTTCAAAATTACTGTTTTGCCCTCTCACCACTAAAATTCGACTTTCAATCGATCTCTTGGATGCAAATGGCTATTCAAACAATGGAAATATCTCAAATAGTGATTGATTTGATTTTTTTTCTCAAAAACCCACTTTGTAATGTTTTGGATTTGCACTTTTTGACATTTTAATACAACTCTGTTTTTCAAGTTTCCACTTGACTTTTTGGCTGAAATGATGAAGCTCTTGGCCATTTTTTGCAGGGATGGTGGCATTGGATTTCGGAAAAGGATGACCAGGGCTAAATTTGAAATATTTCATGACGGAATACTTTTAAATATACATATTTATTACAAACAACAAATTTGACGTTTTCTTCTTCAAAATAGAGTTTTGAAGAAGAAACATCCATGAGCATTATTGATGATGTAAATTTTGGAATGAAAACCTATTGAAGACATCCTCATGGCCTGCGGGCATTATTTGACATTCTCAAGACCAAATTCTAGACCTAATCACTGAAATGACTCTTTTTTGACCAACATACCACCTATGACTGTAAATGACTGAAATCAACTTTAATGAATTTTGATAGATTTCGACCAACCCAGCATGTACAAACATGAGGGAGAATGAGAGAACAAAGCCCTTCCATTAGATGATGGCATACCCCTAACAGAATGTAGATGAATGAGCGGAATGAGACACCTAAAAATGAAATGCAGTAAGAGAAATGATCTCTGACGGAGTGATGTAAAGACCGACTCTAACAAGCTGGAAGGGTGAGATGGATTATCATTTGTGACTATAGTGATGCTTCAATGAATATACACACACGTTGGAGATGCCAATAAGGATTGCGCAGTTCAAGCAAGGAAAGATCAAATCCATTTAGGGATCTTCTTCAGTAGGGATTGTGCAGTGGAGGCAGGCTATCAGGAGGCAAGAAATTGGTGCATAGATATGCAAATTTTTGCATGACAGTGTGTGACGATTGTATATTGTACTAAGAGTTGTATGAGCTGAACTTTGTATGAGATTGTTACATGTTCCATTGATATACATAATATATAATACTTGTGGTTTTTATCTTTAATCTTTCCTGATAAAACATCTTGTTATGTGAAATTGATTTTGCTTCATATGTGTTTTGCAATTGGCGATTTAATTTCTGAAAAGAATTAAGTGGAAGGATTCTATATTTAACATAACATTAATTTGTTAGATTGGGAGAATCCAAAAATACATTATTTTGTTTATAAATTTCTACATGGTATTAGAGCAGTGTTAATCACTGGAGATTGCAATATTGAAGTGGTGCTGAGTTTTGTGCTGGTGGACAATTCAAATTTGTTGCAAGAATTTCTTGGGGTAATAGTTGAGTAAACATTGAAATGACTTTCAATGGGTTGTAGTTGGAGTATGCACTCGAGGGCAGCTCAAACTACATAGCCTGGAAGGACAGGATGGAGGCAGTGCTTGAAGCTAATGGCTTGAAGGAGTTCATCGATAGTGATGTTCCTAAGCCCACTTCGACGGAAGCTGCATTACTTGATGCCTCACAAAAGAAAGTAGCGAAGATAAGAAAAATTCTGTTGGAATGTGTGAAATACCATATTGTGTCAAGCCTTCAAGGGAAAGACAATCCATTTGCAATGTGGAAGGCTTTGAAAAATATTTTCCAAAGCAACAGTGACCATAAGAAGTTGGCGCAAAAAGATAAACTCCAAAAAACCAAAATGGAGAAGGGCGACAATATTCCAAAGTATCTCACAAAGTTTTTCCAATGTAGGGATGAACTGGGGAGTGTGGGAATTACAGTTTTTGATGATGACTTGGTGAGCTTGGCTCTCCTTGGACTTTCAAAGATTTGGCATAGTTATCAAGACTCTTTCAATGGGCAGGAGAAACTACTGGATTGGGAGCGAATTTAGTCGGATCTAGTGCACGAGGAGATAAGGCAGAGTACCAAGGATGGCTCTTCTTTAAAAGATGATGATGAAGAGGATTATGCTTTGGCTGCCAAAGCGAGTAAAAGGAAGGGGAAGAAATCCCATTCAAAGTCCAAGGCTAAAGGCAAGAAGCTGGATTTTTCCAAGGTGAAGTGTCTTCACTGTCACGAACATGGGCATATCGCCACTAACTACCGACAAAAAAATAAGAACAAGAAGGTTTATGTAGATGTAGCTGGTGAGGCCCTTGCCTCACAATTTGAACTTGATTTCACTTTGATCGCATGCTTGGTTTCAACCGCAATGTGATCAGTGTGGTATCTTGATAGTGGTGCTTCCTTCCACATGACGGGAGATAAGGAGCTTTTCAGCGACTTGGAGGAGAAATAACTCCAAATGCATATATTATAATGGCTCCTTTAAAACTTCCAATTTGGAGTTGTATTTCTGGACGAGCATCTTCCAATACTCCACCAGAAATAGTAAGACACTTGTCTCAGGTAAATTTTAACGGTAAGATGAATATTTTTGCATTTGATCATACTTTACAATTCATTCCAAAAATTTCAAAATTCTACTTTTCATGATATTGATGAAGATATTTAATGCAGGATTTTTACTCTTACATTCTTGGCAAAAGCCAGAAATTGGTGTCAATCACTTCTAGTTACCTCAATCCACAGTTGGGAACAATTTATTACAATCTTCCTCTGTAAATTTGATGGATATATATATATATAAACATGTATGTGATGATTTTGAAGATATACGAAGGTTTGAAGGTAAATCTTTAATTGATTTTACCATCAGGTTTCGTTTAAAATTTAAAATTGAAGATAAAACTTCGAAAAAAAAAATATTAGATTGGTTTGAACATATTTGCACCCTTACTTCCATTCATAATCCATGTGAAATTATTTCAAACATTGATTGATCTCCTTCTAAATTCATTGACATAAGTGAAAATTCCGATATGGAGGTACAAACAATTGATAATGAAGAGGCCTTTATTTGTATAATAAATTCCTTCAATTCCTACATATTTCTTACAGTATTGAGAAAAATCAAGGTGCACATTCACATGTCCATGAATCTCAGTCACAAAGCTTGGAAATTTTCATTGATAAATTGCAAGAAAATATTAGCAGCAGTATTGAGGAATATACTGCTTTGAAATGTGAAGATCAGTATGCATTAGAATCAAAAAATCAGATCATAATCTGGCAAGTACCAGCAGCTATTACATTTTTCAATAAAATGCAATCTGCTATACAAATTTCTGAATTCTTTCATGATGAGAAAATTCAAAATTCATATCAACAAAGAAATATTCTTCAAGAAAGAAAAATTACCCAAGTAAATGATCTTAAATCTGAAATTTGCAATGAAGAAAATGCACAAAGGTTTTCAAATAGAGATATTTTCAAATGCATTGTTTCATATTCATATTATTCTCTTTATCTTGATAATTTTTCTAATAACAAATTTTCCTCTCTTCCAGTTAAACATGTTTCAGAAAATAGAGAGATTGATCTAAATAAATTACCGATTAATTTTTATCAGGATAGATAATTAATTAATGATCATTCTTCTGGCATTAATGAGCATGAGCTTAATGTTTTTTCTTGTTTTGATACATTGAATAAGATTGAAGAAAATTCTAATAAATTTCATGAGGTCATTTATGATAGTTACGTTGACATTGAGGATATTGAGTTTTCTTCTTTACAATTGAATCTTCATAATCAAAGTCTAATCACATGTGAAAATGAAAAAAAAAATCTAATTTAGAAATTGTTCCAAATAGTTATCATTTTCAAACAAGTAATCATACTTATGATTTTAGCATTCAAGAAACCATTTCAATCTATGATTTATATGATGATCAAGATCACATTCCTATTCAGAGTCATATCCTCCTCTCTAATTCATAAGTGGGTATCAACAATCATTCTAATTGCATTATTCTATCCATTTCTTGTGAAGAGGAAATTACTTTAAGTCACTCCGAATTGTGTTGTAATAATAATTGTAACACTAGTGTAAACTATGATTTAGTTTTCTTATTTTTTCAACATTTACTTTTAACTTCAGATTTATTTTTTTCTTTTAGTTCTATATTTTTAGATACTTTTTGCTGGCATATTGAGCAGTTCAACATTGAACACTCAATTTATGCATTACCTCAAGGGAAAAATGAAGATTCAAATTATATTTATGAACATAAAAAATTATTAAACTTCCAATTTCAATTAATGTTCATTCCTAATCAATTACTTCTTACTTCTCAAGAGCAGTACCAACAAGAGAGTATATTTTCACAATGTGACCAGTAATATAATTCAATTAAAAATCTTCTCTTGGATCTATCAAACTTCCATCTATTTTTCATTGATCAATTTGAAAAACATTTGGAAAGTTTTCTTTCACAAAATATTGTTAATAATTTAGCACTTAAACATAACACTAACAAAATCACACAGGCCATTCTTCCTGAAAGATCATTTTTACAACCTGGCCTATCATCTTCTGTTTTAAACCTCTCCCACTCAATAATGGAAATCCATACAAATTTCTATGATCCAATTGAAATTCAGTTGAAAAGGACATTTCAAGAGAAGGTAATGGTGAATAAGTGTACTAACAATAAAGATACATTCTGCTTTTCAGATTTAGTTTTTGTAGTTTAATTATATTTGCATTCTTATTAGTGTTTGAACTGTACATACATGCATGAATTAGAATTCTTACATGGTTTCATTGGAAGTATGACTATACCTATTCATGCTTCCTTCATTAAGTTAGAAATAAGAATAGATTAATTTTCTTTTCTGTTTGCATTTATTTCTTTATTTTAGAATTTCCATAAAACAAGTAATGAACCCAATTTCTTTTGGGCTTCCCATTTCAATTGTAGAAAAGCAACCTAAAGTATTTTCTAAGCTCTTGAATTATCAGATCATACTTATTTCTCAAATATTCAATTTTCTTGGTTTTCAAAATTAATAACATTGATCATACATGAAGAAATTCCAAGAATTTTCTACCGCTTGACAATTTTTTATTCACAAGTAATTCTAAGAACTCATTTTTTACCATTCTTGTCTTCTGATGTAATTTTGGAAAGGATGCAATTTTAAAAAACTCATTACTTAGCATTTTAGATTAAAATAATTAGGTAATGTTGAACATATGCAAATTTTGAGAAAATTTGGGAGAACTTGAGGCTTCAAAGAGGTAAAATTTACAATCAATTTTCTTCCAAATATGTGTTAACATGTTCATCATCATGTATTGTTTATTTTAATTTAAAAGGTTGTTTATTATTTCTATTTTTTATTTTTTTTGCAGGTTTTCATTAATTTTATTGTGTAGATCAGAGATAAGAAAGCAGCCAGATCTTTTCAAATCCGCAACATGTTCAGGGAAGTATTTATGATTTTTTTTGAAATTTGAAGGGTACCTAATTTTTCTTATATTCGCTGAAATCCTAATTAGTCTTAATAAATTTTCAGAATAATCATATCAAATCATTTTATCTCACAAACTCTCTTCATAAGGAAGATCTGGTAAAATTACTTTCCAATCAGATATTCTAACAATTAATTAAAATATTAAAGGGTTGTTTATTTTAAACCAAAATTAAAGCACTCACTTTCTTTTTTGAATTGATTACATTAAGAAATCATCAACCCCACATATGGCTCATTATATATCACAAATTGCATATCAGAGGCTTCGAAATGAGCATACACTAAATATATCCGATCTCCTGATATTCTCATTCCCTCCAATATCCGATGATCTCCCCATCTGATATCACATTATCTATATCACAACATTTTATTGGACGCATCTCTTAACGATTCCCGACAGGAAACCTTTGATGCATATCTTCTCAATCAATTTCAATACTCTCGCTCATTTTTCGATAAAATTACTTTTCCAAAATTGTGATGTTCATATAACCCGGACCCAATATGACATTTAAATCCTCTTTTACAAATATCACATCGATTTATAAATTGCAAATTCGATAGGGCCATATATTTAAAAATTCCAATGTCCCGGATCTGATATAGAATTAAAATTCATATAATAAAAATATCGGGTCTGTTCTTCATTATACATCGGCGCATCAACGAAATTACATTTCGCATATCAGAAATTTTAGTAGTTATTGTTGAAATAATACCCGATAAGTTATATTAGTTGTGATGTGATAAATGACAAGGCTAGGAGATTGCAATGTGATGATAGACATATCACATATTGCACGAGATAAGTAATATGTTAAACAATAAAGGTTACAATGAGTGACGTGGAGTTCATTGCGAATTGCGAAATCGCAAAATCGTAAAATTGAAAAAGAATTAAGTTTTGAAATCTACTGGAAGATAAATTATAAAATATGTGAAATGAAACTATGCGTGATTGGTCACCATTTGTGTGGGCCGCAAAACCAAAGTTTCGTGCATATGTTTTGATATTTGCAGTCACATTGCATTAGTCATTTACCGTATTTTCATTATCATAAGAATAATATCGGCATTTCATTTCATTCACAATCATTAATCTCCTTATCTGACTATTCTTCAATATCACATTCATCCTTTTGCAGTGTCCCATCACACGTGCTCATCTCACGACATTTCCATCACAATAATTATATTGCATCGCTAGCTCAAATTAAGCTTTGTATTAAAGAACTTTTGATGCGATAAAATTCAATATTCAACTTTCCATCATTATCTCATAATTATTACAAAAAATGCTCTATCGCATATCGGCAAAGGTGGAAGTCCCAACTTTTAAAAGTTATGCATACCAAAGAATCTCTCGATGCGAAAAAAATAGCAAGGTAATGTGCCGATGATTAATTCATATTTTTAATTTTTCTTTTATTCTGAATTTATATCCATACTTATCATATAGAGATTCAAGTCCTCTTGATATACTGTTACATTATTCGGGATTTTGAATCAACTTTAATACTTTAGGGCTGATATAAATCCAGAATGGAAGAATAAAAAAGAACATTCATAATACCAATGCACAATAGTTACCATTCACCCTCATTTCTGATGGATTCGATTTATTTATGATTCCTTCAACATGAAACATTGCTTTCTTTTAGTTTATTGCTTTTTTTTACTTTAGATTTAATAAATAATGATTTTGGGTCAATAAAAATTCTTTATGCTTTCAATTCTAATTCAAGAAAGAAGTTATCTTACATTGGAGAAAATCATCTTTCTCAAGTAAGATTAAATGTAGTTCCCCAATGGTAAGTTTCATTTACTCACTTTCATTTATTTTCATTTCTTCATTTTAGTTTTTTTTTTCGGATCTCGAACTCTATTTTTCAGGTCTTCATGAACCATTCACACCTCTACCAGATCAGTTTTCAAAATTTCTTTTTGCTCTTTGAGATTCTTAAGAGAAGCAATAATGATCCTCATTGAATCAGCTAGAATGAGGTGTTTCTAAAAATTTAGTCTGTTTTGTTAAGAATTGTTTTTATTAAGAAATAGTTAAGATACTTTTATGCAGGTTTTGTCTTGAAAAAGAAAATTTGCAACAGAGAGAAACTTCTCATTCATCATATTATCTATCATAACTGTTATTCACCTTCTACATTTTGAGAGCCTCATTTTTATATAACTCTGTAAGATAAAAAAATTAAAATTTCAACATAGGAATGAACATACATATGCTTATTTTCTTTTACAATCCTTTGCAGAGAAATGCATATAAGCGATCTTGTTAGAGTTTAGCTTTTAAATTTTGCTTTTCTTTTAATTTTTCTTTCTTCATTTTTTTTATTTTGCTGATTTATTTTCCTACTTTAGTTTAAGAATCATTTTCCTTTTGTTTTTAGTTTTGATTTTATTTTGGTGACTTTGCCATGATTTATGTGAAAGGATTTTTTCTTACCTGACAGTTGTTGACATAAAAAGGAAATCTTTTATTCTATCCATTTAAGAGAATTTCATTTATCATTAAAGACATATCATTATGGAACCATAAAGCCATTTTGCTTTAAATATTTTTCATGGAGGAACACACATCCTTTCTAAGTGATTGAGTTTACTTTTTCAAAGAAATAATTGATTTGAGTTTAATTCAATGAATCCCTCCCACCCCTCCACATAAAAATATTTTGATTGATAAGTTATAGGGAAAGAATATGGAGCAAACATTATGAAAGTACTATGGTCATTAAACATAAAATCTCTATTACCATCCCACCTCGTTCACTCAAATACATCATAAATAAAAATCTTGAAAATATGTTTATCAAAAGAGTGAGAAAAAGAGGAAGAATGGGAAATACAGGTAAACTCGTCAGGGCTATGGACACTCGCTGGCAACGGGCCTACGCTTGTATGACATAAAATAAAACTTCACCGGGGTACTGTTCAGGCTCGTTGGCAGTGAAGCGATGTAAAATTAAATTACAAAATGGATATATGCTTTATCAAAAACTCCTATCTCTACCTTCTTCTATTTTTCACATGAGGAAAATTTAAAAAACAAATTTCCCCAATTTCGATTCATCACTTTTAATCAAGTCTATTTTAAAGTACTTATATTTACAAACTCACATTTCTTAATCTATTTATGTGGGACCTATGGAAATTTTTTACTCTTAGACGATTTCGTGATTTCCATTAGTTTTAACCTTTGGGTAAATTTAAGTTCATTACCTTTAATCAGGGATAACTGGTTCTTCTCTCGCATGTCGCCATTGTTGTGGTAAAACACAACCCCCAATTTTTTACTTACGCACTTCAATAATGAGGACTCTTTCTACAAAATTTTGGCTAAATACCTTTTAGGATTTTTATTAAGTTAATTATTCCTTTTATTTTTTTCATTTTTCATTTTTATCAGATTTCTATTTCGATTGTTTCATTGAATCTGGTTTTTCATAAGTTTTCCAATGATACTTGTTTCACTTCATTTGGTCAGACGGTTTGTAAATGACACTCTTTTGAAGTTTGATCATTTTTTTGCTTGGGCTAAAAAATGTATAAAATGTACCAATATTTCAATTTTCTTAGTTAAAATAGTTTTCATTGTAAATATTAACTTTTAGTTAATTTTTACTAATTCTTTCCATTTTTCACTAATGGTCCTATAAAATCACCCTGTTAAATTGAACATTAGAAGAAAATAAATTTTGGGATATTGGTAAGATACTCTAACTTGTTATTTTAAAACAAATTACCAAACTCAAAACTCCGGAATTGTAAAATGGCTGAAGTCTAAATTGTAGGATGGTTAATCCCTTATGGGCCCCACATCACAACACTTTCTTACTTCCAAAATTCCATTGTCAAATATACAATAAAAAATAATATGTGATGTGATATTGCGATTGTGATACATCGCAAATCGCATATTGCAAAAAAACAAATATTTATTTTTATGTGTATATTTAGAAAATGACGAAACCCTGAGTGTAATTGCGATTTAGTTCATGTGCGATGTTAAAAAATTTATCCTAAGTTTCTAAACTCCTTATGCCTCCCAACTCAATTTCCTCACATCACCCTCACGTTACTCACCTTCCACCTCACCTCTCCTACTTCATGCTTACCTCACATCACCCTCCACCTTATAACTCCCACTCACTCACCTCTTCTCCTCCCTTATTACTTGTACTCTCCACTCGAGTCCTCCTCTCCCTCTCTCACGTGTATTTTTGGTTTTTAATTATTTAATATATAATAAATATCATATTTTTATTATAATTTTTATATTTTAATTATAATATTTTATTATAATTTTATTATAGATAAATTATAATATTAATATAATATATTTATATTTAAATAAATTTTAAATCATTTATTTTTATTAGTTAATTTTCTGTTTATAATAAATTAAGATTAATAACATAATTTTAATTAATTAGCATTAATTAATTAAATATTATAATATAATTTAGGATTAGAATTTAATTTAAAATTTCTGATTTTTAGCTCAAGCAACAGAAAATTCCATATTTCTGGTGATTTTAATACACCAACTTTAGAAGCTCATAAATGGAGCTTTAATTGGCAAAATGAGGCCCAGAATGGCTCATTATATAGATAAAATCATGGAGAACATTTCGGACCTTGTTTCATTTTTAGATTTGATCATTTATTGGGTCTAAAATTCAACACAAGATCATGCTCCAAATTTTTAACAAAATAAATTTTTTGAGTTTTATTTTCTACATTTCAATTTGCCACAACTTATTATGAGTGGAGATTCATTCGTCTATGTTCTCCTTGGCCAATTAGATCAGCACATAAGTTAAAAGAAAGCTTATATTTCTTTTTTCAATTATTTATTTAATTAATTTTTTATTGGAATTATTTTAATTTCTAGATTTTGCATTTTGATTTTATTTTTACATTTTAATTTTGTTTTGATTATTTTTTGCACGAAAAAAGTTGAAGAGATGAGAAGGAGAAGATCTCAATCAATGAGAAGGCTCCAACAATTGAATAATATTTTTGAACCAATGAAAATTGATTGAGAAAAACCACTCTTCAAACAAAATATCTTATGAAAAAATCCTTTTGTAAATATTATAAATAGCAGATTGCAAAATGTAATAAGGGCTTCTCTCCTCTGCAATCATGGAATTCTAAAAGAACTTTTGTAATAGGAATTTAGAGTTGTAGGGTGGCAGGAGAGGAATCTCAGATCTGGAGATTATTGAGGTTTTTCTTTTACATTCTGAGTTATGTATAATGAAAAGAGTCTTGCACTACTGTAGCTCTGATTTTGAAAGCAAAAGTTCATGCATTGTAAAAGAATGTTAGAGACTGGAGTTCGAGAAATTTACTTAATAAAGTGGTATTTTTATTTTGAATGTTGGTTTCATTTTATGATAATAGGAATGTGTCAATCTACTCACATACTTGTGCACTTTTGTCGGTATGAGTAATTTACCTCAATTTATGTTATTATTTATCTCTACTCTTATGGGTTGAATTCTGATTTCTTAGTAACTATTTACTTATAAATTTGTCTTATAAAACTGATTTATTGAATAGTGATATGTTGTGAACTATTTCCGCATGTTATTGTTTAATTATTCAAGTTACTTATTAAATGATCAATATCATTTTGAGAACTACTTCCTTAGTGTTGTTTATTGATTATTTCAGTTAAGAAGTCTATAGATAGAATATGTTTGGTATTCACAATATCATTTAACTGAACTACTTCGTTAGCTTGATATTCATTTAAAAAAAACATATTTAAATCTCAATTATTTAAAACATCTTGCTCTCAGTTGAGATAGATCTATATCTGCTTAATTGAGATAGGATTAAAATAGTTTCTTTTGCTTGCATCCTAGAATAATATTCCATATAGATTAAATTCTACATCCCTAAAATGTCCTCTTCCCAAAGAGGAAAAAATTTATTTGTGGCCTGGATAAGCCCAAATTAGCTTAAGGATCACTTTCTTTCCCAATAAGCAAGAAAAATGATCTGGTGTCTCTTTCCCATTGGTAGACAAAAGCCATATTTTGAGCCAATGGAGATTGAGAGAAGGTAACTGGACCTAGTTAAACCAGTCAGAGCCACCATTCCAAACGGAAAAGGAATTTCTTTAAGTTCTGGACCAGATGGTCATCCCCCATGTTGTTGAAGTGAATTTCAAGGCCTCAACAAGGCCTTGGAAAGGGAGATATCGGGGGTTTAATTCCTCGAAATCTTGAGTTACCTCCTGGGTTTGTCACCTAGAAGGGTGGTTTAGATCCTAGAGGATATGTAGGAGGTGTGGATGGTCATATTGGTTGCATTGTGTCAGTTCCACTTCCTTAACTGTACATGGGTAGTTGAATCATATCGTAGTGGCCTCCCATCACATGTTTACCCCAGTTTCCCGATTACTTTGGTAGATGTGGGAGGAGGGTGTTACAGAGTGGTATCATAGCATGGTTTACCCCTTATAATGGATGGGTGATGTGTTGGTCATGCATTCATGTTGGTTTCATATGTTTTCTTATTCTAGTGGTATATGTATTGGTCGTGTATGCATGTTGTTGGTTATGCTTGTAGTTGTGTCACCATGTGAAATTTAATGACATTTTTGTTGGATGTGTTTATCATGAGTTTATGTTGTTTATGCACTCGATATGAATGTTAGTATTTGTATGTATTTTGTATGTATGTGTGTCATACATGTGTTGTTATGCATGCATTGTGTCTAGTTCTTGTTATGGTTATTTCATCATGCATGGTAACTAGAAAATGGTTAGAATGATGATTATATGTTGGTATAGATAGATATATATATTGAGTTAATCTATTTGGTCTTGAATGTGAGATATTCTCCCCGAACTATAATAAGGTAAGCTAGTTTGTTTATGGTTTGGTTTAGCTAACATAATATACCTTGTAGGAAGAAGAGATCAAGACTACTAGCAAGATGATAGACAATAGAGATTCTCCCTATGAATCAGATGAGCGACATGGTGTTGGGCTCTCTTCTGAATTAGTAGACACATTGAGGATTTTGAAGGAAGAAATAAGGAGTTTCAAAGTAGATAATGAAATAATCATGCAAGCATAGGAGAAACAAGAAGAATTCAATGCAATAATTCTTCAGAGTTTTTCAGAATTGCAAATTCAAGGGCCACTTCGAATCATCTATACACAAGAGGATTTTACTAATGGGCCATATGAAAGTAGGTCTCATGGTGATCATCGGTCCGATAGAGATCACACAATAAAATATGGCATAGTCTTGGATACTCTGTATAGGAGCGATGATGGACACAGGTACTATTCTAGTTATGGTTCCGATGGGAACTACTATCGTCATCATTATCACCCTTATAGGAGGAGTTTTAGGGGATACTTTCCAGATTATTTTAATAAAGCGAAGCCACCTACCTTTTATTGCGATTTGAAGAAGTCAGAGGATATACATGGTTGGTTACTTGGAATGAATAATTTCTTTGAACTGCATGAGTACACAAAGATTACGAAGGCCAAAATAGTTATCTTTAGTCTCAAGGGGAAAGCAGAAATCTTGTGGGAAGATTTAAATCAAGTCAGAGACATCAGGATGAAGGATTTGAATTAGCGTTAATTGAAATTACTCTTCATAAATATTTACTTGTCATGAATGTACCATAATAGAAAAGCGAAGGAATTTAATGAGCTTAGAATGGGATTGATGAGAGATAAGGAGTATATGACCAAGTTTTTGGAGCTATCGAGGTATGTACTATGTCTTAAAGATGAAAATGCTAAATTTCAGATATTTTTTATTAGATTGTTAATCTAGTGGATGAGTAAAATTCTCAAAATTAAAATTGTTCAAAAGTGCTTGAAACTAGCTCCAAATGAATATCTCATTTCCCTTAATCCAACACAACTTGAAACTCTCAAAATCGTTATTGTATTCTCCTAATATTGGGGTTTGGCCATTTTTCCAAACAACTAAATCTTTTGTAAATGGGTTGTAGGTAAGCACAGTCAGAATTCTGTACATTGACTAGGCTGGTGATTGGGCAGGCTGATGATGTGTTTTAGGACAAATGATTGTGCACCAGGTTTCCTAATCTGGTTGGTCAAGATTTTATTGTTTGTAATTATTTGAAGATTGCACTAATGATGGAGGGTCACATGGGCCACTGCATGGCAACCACATGGTCTCCTCACACTGGTATAACAAATTTTATGGGTTGGAATGGGCCTGGAAGGATTCAAATGGGTGACCAACTAAATGGAAACACAGTAGGCTACCACTATATTTTCAAGTGGATATTAACATATATGATGCACACTATGTATTTAAGTTTTATGTATTTGAATTTCGGGGGATGGATTCGAGGTTAACCCCTAGCCCATGGTCCAGCCCACCCATGAGACCGGGGGTGGGCATTGAGGGCACGGGGTTTATTCTAGCCCCAATACGATGATAATTGATCTAGATTTATGCAAGAACACAACAAAATAAACATATAACCATAATTATAGAGATGCAGCGGAAATAACACTTCAAAGATTTATGCAGGAATGCAACAGAATAAACATATAACCATAAATACAAAGATGCAGCGGAAATAACACTTCATTTCATTAATATCAAAGAACTGAAATTTTCTTACAAACAGAATGGAAATAAAACGAGCTAGGGTGCTGGTAGCTATCCCTGAGAAGAGATGTGGCGGCTACAGGCCTTTGAACTGAGTTACAATGAGGCTCGAGGGCCTATTTATTATTTAGAAACAATGGGAAATCTTAAATAGCCAAAACCCTAACCCTAGGAGATGAAGCGCCAAAACTATGGGCCCGTTTGGGTAAATTGGTGTTTCAACTTCCCAGGGGCGTAACTTTGGCATATGATCTTCATTTGATGTGTACCATACCTCGTTAGAAAGATCTATCTGAGGAATACAAATTTTTAATGAGCAACATCGGTCCATGGACCCATGTTCCTCTCCGTTTTCCCAAAAAAACGTCGTTTAGGGCCTCAAAATGGCTCTGAAAGTTCAAGACTTGAAAAACTGCTAAAAATAGTAAGTTGTGCCGAAACTGAAAAAATGAAAGAGACAATGGTGGGGCCCCAAGTGGAATAAGTGGGTGACCACCAATATCCACCTGGATCATTAATACATACTAACAATTGTTTTAAATAGATTCAATGGAACCAGTGGTAACCCGAACCACCAAACATTACCATATTCAAGTGCAGGGTTGATTTATGGCATGGCACGAGTATTAAACTTAAACCCAATGTTATACATAACAAAATGATAGTTAAGCTGATAGTTCAACCATTGGCACGTGAATATTTGAACTAGACCACATCCTACAACACCCAACATGGTACTTGGACCATTTTGATCAGCTTATGGGGTCACCAAGAAATTAAACCATTTGACAATTTTCACCCAAACCAGCACAGGGAGATTTTGTCACTCCATGTTGCTGAAATATGTGGAAATTGTAGTATGCTTGGTAGGTTGGTGTGAATTGTAGCACGGTTAGCAGAAATATTGTTTTAGAGCATAAATCAAACAATTTTTAAGCAATTTGACTATAGAAATAGCCTAGCTAGGGGTTTTTGACTATTCGTAAGCCTTTGGAGACATTATTTTTTCATTATGAGAAGGGAAAGTTGATGTAAACACATATTTTGACCATAATGAAAGAGGCCAAACATTGGAAGTTGGACCAGGAGATGCAACACGGGAGGGGCGAACTCCTTCATCATTTTTTTGTATTGTGTTTCTATTTATGCTACTATTTTCTTTGTTTATTGCTACAATACAGAGTATAAATAAATAATTTATGTGTAATGAAACTTCCCTAATTTAATAAAAGAGCATAAAATTTCATTTTAAAAATTTCTTCAAAGCTTCATGTTTTCTAATACATATCAGTTTGGTATCAGATCTTAGCTTCTTGGGTTGTATTTAGGGTTTAATTTTATTGCATTTATTTTCTGGTGCTTACAAGGTTGAAGCTCAAAAGAGGAGAATTAATGCTCGTGGTAGCAAGTCCTCAAGAAAATTTGAGGAGAACACATTTGGCACAATATCCACCACAAGTTTTAGCTCAAGTTTCACCAAAGGCCTCACAAAACATTGCACATAAAGGAAATCCTACCAATATGACTAAGGAAAGCATTTGTTGACATGAATAAGATGGTGAAAGTTCTTTATGAGGAAAGGAACACAAGGTTGCAAGGTGAGAGCTCAAATCCTCCAAAAGGGAATGTAATAAGTGGTGATAAAACACGTATACCTCCACCTTTATCCTCACCCTCATCTTCACCATCATCATCTTCTACATCAACCCCTTCACAAACACCTTAACATTCTCCAAAGGGACATGCTAAAACTCCATTTTTAAAACTTGACATAAAGTTTCAATTCCCTATGTATAATGAAGAGGTAAATGCTGAGAAATTAGATAATTGGGTTCGTCAACTTGAACTTTATTATAGGATACAAAGGATCAAACATGATGAGACCAAGATTTAGCTTCCTTCATTAGGGTTGGAAAGTGCAACACTCATTTGGTGGGAAGGCAGAACACAAGAGGATATCAATAGAAGAGGTAAGATCATAAATTCTTGGAATTATTTTGTGGTTACATTAAGAAGAAATTTTTGTCCCTTAGCATACATGCAGAAAGCTATAATGGATTGGAAAAACTTTAGGCAATTAAAGGGTCAAAGTGTGAAAATATATCCCCAAGATTTTAGAAGAAGATCATTGATATTGGGTATACATTTATCCTCTGAATATACTTTACACAAATACATTGGAGGTTTACATAGCTACTCGAGACACACAATTCTCATGTTTAACCCTTCAAATATAGATGAGGTACTTGTATAGGAAACACATCTAGAAGAAAAAGGGAAAAAATTTCCATAGGAGGACAAAATAAAGCTAGTTAAGGGTGGACACAAAGGAAAGGTAATTTTCAAAGGAAAAGGGAAGAAGAATTATTCCATCAATAAAGAGGGAGAAAAACTCACATGAAAACATTGTCCAAAAGAAGGCCATGTTGAAGACAACTATTGGAAACTTTATCCTAAGATGAAACCCAAAAATTTTAATTAAAAAAAATAAGAGATAGCTGCAAATACACAACATGATTTAGGATTTGATTCGGGGGATGAAACAAAGATAAAAATGATGGGATTGGAAGATAAGGACTCCGTTGAAATTACTAGTTCTTAAAATAACCTCAATGCAACTCAAAATTAAAAGGAAAGAATAGGGCTCTTTGATATTAGAGTCATCTCAAAAAAAAAAAAAATAGACACTCTATTTGATAGTGGCTCACAAGTAAACCTCATTTCTAAAAACATTGTCAAGAAATTAAATTTGGAAACCATTCCTCATCATAAAACTTATCCTTGAGGATGGGTGTGTGACAATGAAAAGTTGAAAGTAACTAGAAAATGAAAACTGAAATTCTCCATTACTACAAATTTCATTGATGAGGTAGAACTTGATGCAATTCCATTAGAAATATGTGGTATTGTTTTGGGAATCCCATATCTTTATGACACAAAAACAATATTTCATTGCCATGAAAATAAGTATCATTTTTTTAAATACGTTATTGAGTACATTTTTAGAGCACATCGTAAGAAACTTAATCTATCACTTGTGAATGTTGGAAAAATGAAGAGGCGTGTTAAATCTATCAAGAATTTTTTACTTTTCATTATCAAACCCAAGAATGACACTAAGAATGAAGCTTTTCAAGGATGTGATGCTAAGTTGAAATCTTATTCGGTTGATGTCATTAACTAATATGATGAGATGTTTCAAGAGCCTAAAGGATTTCCTCCTAAAAGAGGAATCCAACATGAGATCCAACTGTAGAAAGATTGTCCTCTTACTAACATTGGCATGTATAGGATGTTAGTGATGGAAAATGCAAAAATTAAGAAAAAAATCCAAGAGTTGCTTGATAAATGGATGATCCTACCAAGAAGATCACTACGTAGGTCACCTATTATTTTAGTGCCAAAGAAGGATGTTATATGGCACATGTGTGTGGAATCTCATGCATTGAACAAGTTACGGTAAACAACCGTTACCCTCTTCCTAGAATCGATTATTTACTTGATCAATTGAAAAATGTTGTTTATTTCACTAAGTTCGACTTGAGGAGTGACTATCGTCATATTAGAATTTATGAAGGAGAAATATGGAAGAAAAAATTCAAAACAATGAAAGGTCTGTTTCAATGGCTAGTTATTCCTTTTGGGCATTGTAATGCTCTTGCTACATTCATGTGGGTAATGAGTTATGTTTTAAGGCCTTTTGTAGATGATTTTGTGATAGTTTATTTAGATGATATATTGATTTTGAACAAGTACCTTGAAGAACAATTGATGCATTTACAACAAGTGTTAGATGTCTTAAATACGGACAATTTTATTTAAAGATGTTGAAATGTGAATTTGGGAAAACATATTTAATCTAATTGGGTCATATTGTTGGAGGGAGTGAGTTGAAAAGAGATCCCTCAAAGGTTGAAATCATTTTGAATGGGCCAAACCCTAAGATTGTGATAGAGGTTAGAAGTTTCTTTGTAGCAACCCAATATTGGAGAAAGTTCATTTCTAACTTTTCTTCCATTGCGGCTCCATTACATGAATTGAAAAGTGTGAATCAGGTTTTTTAGTGGGGAGGAAAATAGCAAAAAATATTTGATGCATTGAAGGAAAATATCAGTTCAACAACTGTACTTACACTACCTGACTTGAGACAATAATTTGAGATACAAATTGATGCAAGTGACTATGCCATGGGTGCATAATTGATGCAACATGGCAACCCCATCTATTTTTATTCTAAAAATTTTAATGGTGTAGTGATTTTCTATTCTACATATGACAAGGAATTGTATGCATTGGCATACAATGTGAAAAAGTGGAAACACTACTTGATGTGTAAGGAAAAAATCATTCAAATTTATCATCAACCATTGCAATATTTGAAATCACAAACAAATCTACAAAAGGTGAGGCACTTCCAGGGAAAATTTCAAGTATGGAAGTTTACCTTAATGTTTAGCAACCTTGTGGAATCTTACTAGTCCCTCACATTCAAATTTTAAATGTTTGATGATAATTTTGTAAAAATGTTTAGATTTATAATTATTTTATATTATACAATATACCATATTGATTATTTTTAAGGTAAAATGGTTTTATACTATAAAATGTGGGCGAATTCATTTTTAGAAAAATGGAAATTGACGAATCTTTTTTTTGGAAAAAGCATGGAACATTAGCCCACCTACGAATATTATCCCCTAAAATTTCCCTTGGGCACTTCAGAAGGATGGTTTTTCCACAAAAATTCCACTTGGTGATAAGGTATAAAAAAGATTTCTATAAGAAGGTTGTTGATATCATTTCTAGGCCAATTGATAGTGCATCCATTATTCGTAAGAATAATTATGTCATGCATGAGAGCTATTTTGAAAAATATGCTTTAGAAAATGATTTTAAGGATGTATATGCGACTTTGTGTCAAGGTAACCAAGTAGAGGAATTAGATTATCATGTGCATGATAACTTGTTATATAATCTTGGCAAGCTATGTATTCCACGGGGAGAGAGAGTCAACATCATAAGGGAAGCACATAATTCTCATATTTATGGTCATTTAGGTGTAGGTAAGATAGTGGAACAATATGTTCAAAAGTGTGGCACGATTTGTATCACGATGTTCATCATATGTTGTCATTAATCCTAGCAATAGAAAGTTGAGATTGTACACACCACTTCTAGTACCTTCCTATCCATGGGAAAATGTTTCTGTGGATTTTGTAGGACGTCTACCTATTTCTATAAGAGGTCATTATTATCTTTATGTTGTTGTGGATCGGTTTAGAAAAATGTGTATTTTGATGCCTTGTAAGAAGAAGGTTATAGTTGAAAATACTACATAGTTGTTCTTTTAGAATGTATGGGTACATTTTGGGTTTCCCACATCCATTGTTAGTGATCGAGATTCTCGCTTTGTCAGGAACTTTTGGTCAAGATTTTGGGGACTCATGGACACCAAATTGAAAAAGAGCACAAAATTTCATCCACAAAAAGATGACCAAATAGAGGCAGTGAAAAAAATGGTGATACATATTCTTCATGGTTATTGTAGCAAGAATCCTAAGTTGTGGGATGAAAATTTGCACTATATTCAATAATATTACAATCGGGCCAAGCATTCACCGACTCAAACATCTCCATTTTAGGTATGCTTCAGATACTTACCCAAATATCCTTGAGATTGTATATTTGAGAAATATTTTGCTATTGATGGACATAGTGACATAGATAAGGCCAAAATATTCATTGAACAAGTTCAATTGGTGCATCAAACAATTCAAGAACAGTTGGAAAAGAGTCAAGCCAAGTACAAGACAAGACATGATAAACATCTTGTTTATCATATTTTCCAAGTGGGAGGTGAATTTAGGCTTCGTATTAGCAAAGAAAGGCTCCAAAGAGAATGTAAAAAACTAAAACCAATTTGATATGGTCCATTCAATATTTTGGAACAAATTGTTAAGAATGCCTTTAGGTTTGATTTTCCATCATGTATGCAAATCTATGAAGTTGTTAATTTTTAGAATTTTAGATTTTATGAGCCTCCTTTGATTGAAGATCAAAGAGAGAATGTTTATATTCCTTCAATTGAATATTTCTCTCCTAAATATATTGATGAATTGCAGCAATATAACATCCTTGACATGAAAACAAGGACTTCAAAATAAGGGAACGTGGAGTACCTTTGTGTGGGGATCAAAGGGAAAAATCCAAGCAAATCCAAATGTACTAAGATTGGAAGGGTGAGGAAAATGTACCCTCATCTAGTTTTTGACTAAAAATGATCTTTTGGAGGTCCAAAAGCTTCGAGTGGGGTGGAATGATCCAGTGGACCAATAAAATTCTCAAAACTCAAAATGTTAAAAAGTGCTCTAAACTAGTTCCAAGATAAATACATAGTCTCTTTGAATCCAACGCAACTCATATCTCTTAAAATCAATATGGTATGCTCCCGATATCATGTTTCAAAAGTTTTCCCAAATAACTATTTTTTTTAATTGGGTTGCAATTACACAGAGTTAGTAGTCTCTACACTGATTAGGTAGGTGATTAGGCAGGCTAATGGTGTTTCTTTGGACCAATGGTTTCTTTCCAAGTGTCCTAATATGGATTTTCAAGATTTTGTGTTCTGTGATTAGTTGAAGGTTGGACAAATGGTGGAGCACCATGTGGGCAATGGCTAGCAGCCATGTGGCCTCCTCACACTGGTGTAAATCTTTTTATGGTATGGAATGAGGATGGAAGGATTTGAACACGTGACTAAATAAATTGTAACACAATGGTATACCACTATACTGTCAGCTGGATCTTAACCTATATGGTGAACAATGCATATTTAAATTTTATGTATTGGCATGTTGGGGGACGAGGTCTGGGTTAACCCCTAGCCCCAGTCTGCATAACCCACATGAATACAGGTGGGCACTGAGGGCATGGGTTTAACCCCAGCCCCAATACCACCGTAATACACAACAACCAAAATTTTAAACAGATTCAATGGCACATGTGGTAACCCGAACCACTAAACATTACCATATTCAAGTGCAGAGTTGAGTTATGCCATGGTATGGGAATTAAACTTAAACCTGGTGTTATATATGACACAACCATATTTAAATTGAAAATTTAACCATTGTAACACAAATATTTGAACTGGCCCACATACTACGACACCCAACACACCATTTGGCCCATTTTGATCAGCTCTTGGGGTCACCGAGCAGTTAAACAAGTCCCCAATTTCTACCAAAACCAATGCAAATCTCGCTAGCGTGGGATGAATTTGTTGCTACATGTTGCTGAAATTAGAGGAAATTGTAGGATTCTTTCCACGTGGGGGTGAATTGTAGCACAATTAGCAGAAAAATGTTTCTTAAGCATAAGTTAGCCAATGTTTGACCAATTTGAGTGTAGAAAGAGCCAAACTAAGCGTTTTTGACTATTTTGCAACCATTGGAGACATTATTTTTGTATTTTGAGCACTGCAAGTCCATGTTTACAAATATTTTGAGCATAATGAAAGAGGTCTAACATTGGAAGTTGGACTAGGAGATGTAGCCTAGGAGGGGCGATCTCCTTCATCATTTTTTTGTCTTATGTTTTTGTTTATGGTACTATTGTCTATGTTTATTACTGCAAAACTGAGTTTAAATACATAATTTTTGTGTTAATGGAACTTCCATAATTACATAAAAAACATAAAATTTCACTTTCAAAATCTTATCAAACATTCAAGTTTCCTAATACAAATCAATTTCCATTAACATATAGAGATCAGATTGAGTATGATGAGCCTCGGTCACTTGAGGAAGTTATTGGGAAACTAAAGCACTATTATGAGAAGTAAAAGTGTAAGAATTAATCTCATAAAGGATGGAAATGGAAAGATAAAGGTAAAGGTAAATGGCAGTTGAAAAGAACAAGACATTAAAATGCAGAAGAGAATGAGATTTTTTCATCTCATAAGACATTCAATGCTACTACACATGGACATGGGTCACAATAGCATAATAGAGGTGATGGTACGAAACGATTTGAGTGTTGGACATGTGGTAATGAGCATGTTAAAATGGATTGTCTGCAGAATCAGGGTGGTAGGTCTGATATCTATATTCCATACGAGGTACAACGTATTGGAGATGTTGGGAAGAGAATTCCTCGTATCTATTCAACATTGGATAACAAGAAGGAATATCACCAGACATCTATCATTTAGATGGATGGTAAGCTTTGTGATTAAATTGTTTCTATTTTTATTGACCCTAGATATAATTACAGTTATGTTAACCCTAAATTGGTGAATAAGTGTGGTTTGAATAAATGAGTGCATGCAAAATATTAGTTACTGTAGTTGGCTATAGGTACTGAGAATAGAGTTCATCATTGGGTAAGAGCTTATGAATTTGAGTTGAATGGTATGCCTACATCAACACATTTAAATATATTAATGTTAGAGCCACATAGTATGATTTTGGGTATTGAATGCCTACATCTCCATAGGAATAAATTGGATTGTTATGGAAAATCCATTGAATGTTTGTATGACAATGGGGAACAAAGAGTCTTACAGGGTAAAAAGAAGGCAACCTTAGTTAGGATGGTGAAAAATATGTAGGAAAATAACAGTCATAGAAAATAATGTGTGTTATTTGTAGTGAATATTTCTAGTGATAAATTAAAGGAGGATGAGGATGTGAAGGTATTGAGCAGGTACCCGATCTTACAACAATTTGAGGATGTGTTTCCAGCAGAGATCTCAGAGTTTGCACCTCATACATAAGTGGATTTTTCTATTGACTTGGTACAAGGGGCAACACCAACATCAAAGGCATCGTAGAGGATGATCACTCCAGAGTTAGTAAAGCTGAAGCCACAGTTAAAGGAAATGCTTGACAAGGGATACATTAGGCCAAGTGTATAACCGTGGGGTGCACCAATATTTTTTTTGAAGAAGGACGGTACTCTCAAGTTGAACAAGGTGACGATCAAGAAAAAGTAGCTTCTTTTCTAAGGATTGATGACTTATTTTATCAATTGAAGTGAGAAACAATGTTCTCAATGATTGATTTGAGATCCGGATATCATCAAGTACGCATCAAGGAAGACGATATTTACAAGAAAACTTTCCAAACCAGTTATGAGCATTATGAGTTTATTTTAGTCCGACTGGTTTGAATAATCCTCCAACTACCTTTATGCACCTTTTGAATAGTGTGTTTCATTCGTATCTAGACAAACTTTTTGTTGTATTCATTGAAAACATATTTATATATTCTAAGAGTGAAGATAAGCATGTCGATCATTTAGCAGCAATGTTTATAATGTTTAGATAGAATCATTTGTATGCTAACCTCAATAAATGCATTTTATTTCAAAAATAGGTACATTACTTGGGGCATGTGGTCCATAAGGAAGGCGTAAAATTGGATCTATAGAATATAAGAGTTATCATGGAGTGGGAAGCTCCTAGAAACGTGGATGAGGTAAGATCATTCATGGGGGTAGAAGGCTGTTAGAGGAGGCTAATCAAGAAATTCTCTCGGATTACATATCCTATTATGCCACTTCAAAGGAAAGGTAATAAATTTGAATGCAGAGAGGAATGTGCAACAAGTTTTGAAAAAATGAAGAAACTATTGACAAATGCTCCGCTATTAAAGATTACAGATCTGGAAAAAGAGTTTGTAGAGTGTACAAATTTTTACAACAAAGGGCTTGTTGGTTTTCTTATGAAAGAGGGACAGGTAGTATGTTATGAGTAATTGAAACTGAATGAGCATGAGTAGAAATATTTGACACATTGTCTTGAGTTGGAAGCAATCATTCATGCATTTAAGATGTAGAGGAAGTATTTTCTTTGCAGGAAGTTTGTCCTTATGAGCGATCACACTGGGTTGAGATACTTGCTTTACCAAACAAATATTAATGGAAGGAAATCTATATGGTTTTCCATGATCAATGAGTTTGAATTTGAGATTAGGTACATCAATGTTAAAGATAGCAAGCGAATACAGGTGAATCATATAGCAACTATGAGTTCTTATGCGATAGACTTACAAGATCATATATTACAGGAAGGCTAGTAGGATAATAGGTACATGAAGTTCACGCACATGTTAAAACAAAGTAGTGGTACAGGTACAGGTAGTGGTACATGTGCAGGTACATATGCATAAGATGTAGACTATCATCTCTCAGCAGATGGCTCTATCAGATTTAGGGACAATATATATGTGCCAAAAACTGGTGATCTCAAGAATATTATCTTGAGGGAGTTTCTTGGGAAACCATACTCAGGTCACCCAAGATACCTGAATACATTGACAACAGTGAAGAAATTTTACTATTGGCCAAATTTGAAAAAGGATGTGGGAAATTTTGTGGATAGATGTTTGGAATTTCAATAGGTAAGGAAAAGTGTAAACATCTAGGCATATTGATACAATTGATTATGATTCTAGAGTGAAAATGGGAGGAAATTTACATGGATTTAATTATATATTTTTTGAGGAAATCTAAAAAAAATGATTCCATCATGGTTGTGGTAGATAGGCTGACTAAAGTAGCACACTTCATTCCAGTGAATATGATATATTCATATAGTGATGTGAAAAAGGTTTTCATCATAGCTACGGTAAAATTGCATTATGTTAAGAAGAATATTATGTCAGACAAAGATGCGAATTTCACTTCCAAGTTTTGGAAGGGGATTTTTTCAGGTTTATGTACAAAGGTGGCCTTTAGTACAACTTATCATATGTAGTGTTGGGGTTCCCATGTTTTGGCCAGATTGGAAAGACCAAAATATGAGACAACATAAAACCACTTTTAGACCTCAGGATCTAGCCCCCCTGGGTCCAGAGAGGGATCTCTCTATGATATGTCAAGGATATATGACTTTGAAGCTCAGTGTTAAGATGTTAGGCTAGTTATAAGGCTCAGGGTTTGTTTCTTTGATTGTTTGTTTGGTTGCTGGTCATCAGGAAAGAAAGGTTCAATGTAAGATAAGGATGAGCAAAGAGGATTTAGGTAGAGGTGAAGTATTCTAGGGAGCATTCAAGACCATTGGGCAATGGAGTCAGGAAAGGATTTGCTTTCTAATCAATATGCAAGCTTTCAGTTGGGCTAGTCATCTAAAACATTGGATATTAAAGATGATTGTGTGATATGGAATGGTAAGGGAGGAGGAAACAATAATGGCTTAGAACAAAAAGTTAAATACCTGAGATTAGAGAGAGACTTTGAACTCTCAATGCTTCGGCCTCCAGCTTGAGGGATCTTAGAAAGGCCAGCTGGTCGTACAAGGATCCTAGTGCATAGGCCTAACTCTAATCCCCAGTGTTCCCAAATCTTCCAGCTAAATCCTAACAAGAACATCTAAGAATGGATTCATTTAATTCATACATCAGCTAGCAGGCAATAACATCCACTACACTGGTTAAATTAACTGAAATAAACTCTTAGACAACAAATTTAGTAGAAAACATCAAAGGCAAGGAGAGCAGCAACATAGGGTACCTAACAAGGGTAAATATTATGCCATATTTATGATGCAAGCCAGTAGAAATGAAATGAAACAGAATGAAAGTTAAACACATATACAAAGATAGAAAAACATCACCGCTGCTTTAGATCAAGATCCAAAGAAATGTGCTGGTCATATTAAAAAGCAACACTAGTCAAGTACAACATTGCCAATAGCTGGATACTCAATCTAAAAACATCCTCCTCGGCCTATCTTACAACTTTACACAGAGACTATGTCTCAAAGAAACAACTTGCAATTCTCTGATAACTGATCAACAACCTTTAGAATGAGTTTCTTCATGCATTTATAGCTCAAGTGGAGTAGAGGAGGTAGGTGAAAAACTAAATGCAGCATTAAAACTCAGGAAAGAAGAGGGCCGAGGCCCATTCTATTTAAATTATGTACATTTATCCATGGCACTCTTTGGGTGAAAGAGTGGTCTTCTCCAGGCTTCCATCTACTCCAGTATGTCTCTGATGTACTTTGGTTGCAGTACTCTATAGTACTTCTGGTGAATAAACAAAAAGTGAATAAATGACGCTAGGGTCTGCCATACTGTGAATCAAATGATCTGATAGCATAGGACTGCTCCATCAGGGTGAAAATCTTTTCTTGGAGACAATGTAGACTTAAACAATAATGTGTACTGTGTCCTATCATGGAGAAAAATATTTTGCTGATGTAGAAAACCTGATATATATTAATTTATGCGGTCTATACCCTCTATGTGATCCATGGCGTCTTCAATCAGGTAATTTGCCTCTAAACCACTGAGTTAAGGCTCAAAGATCTTCATTTTCGTGCCTTAAACTCTCTACTGCTCCATTTCCTATCTCTATCGGTGAAATCTGCACTTTAATGGCTCTGGGGAAGATTTTCCAGAGTTCAAACCCTATTGTTTAAATGGCGATCATATCAATCACCTTCCTAGGCTTGCTTTGTTACTTCGAACTCTGCACATGGTCCTTTCTGCATTTTTTGACCCCTGTAATAAAGACTGCATAATCATGGTGGCTTTCACCACCCGATAACCCTGCAAAACACAAAAACCTGTTAAGAAAACAATGTTGGGGATGCTTTGATGGCCTGCGAGATGGTGATGCAATCGTGGAGGAATAGCGAGAAATGTTGTGGAAGACTTGCAGTGTCGTGGAGATAGTGGGAAATACAGTTGGAAGGTGGTGCAAATGGAAAATCAAATGAAAAACCTTAAATATCGACCTAGGAATGAAATATATATGAAGGGACAGGTGAATATACGATGGAATGCATTGAAATATGATGTGGCGGTACGGGATCAATGACATGGTGTGTGGTTAAATCTGGACCGTCCGATCTCAAGAGGAGATCAATGGTGGAGGATGCATCGGAGGGCAACGGACAGTGGGACAGGGGTACTATTGCCTTGGATTAACTTTCATGCAACTTCGTGGTGCAACAACTGTCGGATCGACGATCGCAGATCGGACAATGCACGTGCATATCGCGCTGAGTTTTCTGCCGAACGATAACACATGGTGGGTGGGCGGTTTTGCAACAGTGCCACTACCACGCGTCGCTTGATGAGTGGAATCACTGCAAAATAAGAAATACCTCCATCCCTCCAAAGGCGGTACGATGGAAACCGACAGTTTCTGAATAGAGTGCGGACGGGGACCACCAGGACAGGTGTACTGTGAGCCATCGGATCAACGGTTAAATGGACGGCAGATCTGCGATCGGGGCAATGAACGGGTAGAATTGTGGACGCTTTGGTACCATGAAAAACGTCTGATCTGTACATATCGACGGTTTTAACCGCTCCCAATATACATTTGCAATAAGCGCCTTTCACCTTGGCGCCTAGTCTCGGCACTGGGTCACGTGGAGGGAAACATTAAGGGGGCTGGCCTGAAGGGGGATAAGACCTATACATGTCAACATGTGGGTTTTTTAACCTTCATCAGTGCAATTTGAGGCCAGAAAGGGTAACGGTAAAGGGAATGAGGGGTTTTTGAGACCAAACAAGGGTGTGGGTATGGTTTGAAAGAGATTTTGGGATGGTTTAGAAGGATTAGGGGAGGGATTTTGGGGGTGAAAAGGGGGAGTTTAAAAAAAGGAAAAGGGTTGAAAAGGGATATTTGCAGGGATACAAGGGATTAATGTAGGCCTTCTGGAGCACAGCTTTGCAATCAATGAGACTTTATAAAGGGAGTCAGTAGAGGGAATTTTATCAAAGGAAAAGGCACATGAGACTTCAAGGATGATGTGTCTTCAGGGGAGATGCATTCCTTGAAGGCTTCAAAAAAAATTCATCCCCTTACTTTTCTTGTCAAAAAATTCATAGGGGGCTAACAGTGGCTCCACATGGGGATGGCTTCTTCTTGAAGGAGTCAAGAATTCAAAAAATGATCTTTGGTGCAGGCCAGATGCTTGCTGCTTGAGCCACCTTTCTTCTTTTATTTTCAACTGCCACAATTGTGAAAACATCAATTTAGCAAAAAAAAATCCCAATCAATCTACCTACCCATTCTACAATCCTAGCATTTTTTTTTCTAGGGTGCATTTGAACTAGCAGACCCTTTACAACATTTATTTATTTTATTTTTTTAATTTTTTTTATAAACAATAAAATAAACCTATTCTATTTCTACCCTTATTTCTCCATAAGACCATATCAAACTGTTGGTCTCATATGTTTCTCTACCTAATCTAACATCTGCTAGGATTAAACTGTCCAACAGATTTCTTCTCTATATTCTACAACAGAAATTTAAAAACAGTCAAACTAGGATTAGATAGTCTAGTTTGTTGTGGATCCAAGGCATAAAGAGAGTTGCACATGGATAGAACTTTGCAGAAAATTGAAAACAAAATCTTGAAGGCTTGAAATTTGAAGCTTTGAAGCATCCTTCTTTCTTAGTGACTCAAGTTTTGAGCTTGTTAGAGTCACTTTCCCTTTTTTATTTCATCTCTGGTTTTAGGCTTGTTAGAGTTGACTCTTTTCTTCTTTGCTGGTCCAGGTTTTGGGCATGTTTGAACCAGCTATCTTTGCTTTCTTTGGCTCAGGTTTTGATCGTATTAGAGCCAATATTTTCACTTTAGAGGTCCATGTTTTAAGCATGTCTGAACCTCTCCTTTTCTCTGTTTTTTTCTTTTTTCTTTCTTTTTTTCTTTCTTTTTTTTCAGAACATTTTCTCTTTTTCTTGAAATCAAACACTGCAATGGTATGTAAAATGGAAATGGAAACTGGAAATTGGAAATCAACATAAGTAGTGTTTGAGCATCCTGCCATTGACAAGACCCCCAAACAGCTCTGTACCACCTAATTCTTGTAGAAAAAAGGAATTTGGACCCACAGTGGCCTGGATGATGTAGGGACCTTAACATAAACTGTCAAACTTGCCGTGATTTCCTTTGTCCTCTCTCCTTGAGTCCCACTTCAGAACCTTATCTCCAATTTTGAAATCAGAGGCCTTAGTTCTTTTGTCAAATAACTTCTTTATATTTTCCTGAACCTTGATAGCTCTGTTATAGACCTCCTCCCTTGTTTGTTGGAGATGAATTGTCTGGTTTATTCTCCTCACCATGCTATCTTCTTCTGTTTGAATCTCTTGAACAAGTTCAATCACTGGTATTCCAAGGTTAGTGGGAAACACTACTTTTGTTCCATAAACAAGCTGATATGGTGACATGCCAATGGATTTCTTTGTTGTAAGCCTGTCAGCCCACAGGGCATGCACTAACTTGTTATGCCATGACATTTTGTTCTCTTCCAGCAACTTTTTGATGATGGTCACCAGGTTCTTGTTTGATGATTTAGCTAATCCATTACCTTGAGGGTAATAGGCAGTTGAATGACTGATTGCTATTTGATACCTGTGACAAAAATTAACCATTTTATTGGATCCAAACGCAGCAACATTATCAGTGATTATTTTCCTTGGGCAGCCAAATCGAGAGAGGATATGATCTTCTAGGAACCTAATGATGACTGAATCTATGACATTCCTAGTGGGTATGGATTCTATCCACTTAGTGAAGTATTCTGTAGCTGTTAAGATCCACTTGTGTTGTGTAGAAGAAGCAGGGTGGATTTCTCCTATGAAATATAGGCCCCATTGCATAAAGGGACCTTCAATAGTGATGGGTTGTAGAGGTAAGGGGAGGAGTTTTCTTTTGCCTTCAAAAATCTGGCATTTGTGGCAGGCAATTATCATCTTATGAATATCATTGAAGTGTGTAGGTTAGTAGTATTCAGCTCTGAGTATTTTGTTTGCATTGGCTTTCCAATTCAGGTGGCCTCCACACTCTCCTGCATTGAATTCATGTTTAATATTTTCTGCTTTAGATTCAGGCAAACATTAAAGCAATAGGCCATTTACATTCTTCCAATATAAATATTCATTCAGAATACAATAACTTCTAACCTTCAGTTTTAAGAATTTGGCCTTGGTCTTTGACAGTTCATGAGGGGCATTTAGGTGTGTAAGCACATACAGAATGTCAGAATACCAAGGAGAGCTCTGAAACTTATCCTCAACAGTGGGATAAGGTAATCCCTACTGCTCATCCAAGGCATCTACCATGTTAATGTCCAGGGCTTGTAGATTTTACTCAGCCATTAGTTGAGCTAGGCCCCGACGTTTCATCAGCTTGGTGGGTTTTATCTCAAGG